>CM032121.1:39034229-39485376 GCA_018894105.1 Jacaranda mimosifolia | reverse complement strand
AATTATATATATATTTGTAATTTTGAAGAATTATGAGCTAACTTTCTCCCTCCAGAAAAAAAGCTATAGAATATCTTTTCCTTGAGAGCTGTGCCACCTCGCAAGACTTGACGCAGTGGCCAAATAACTACCACTTTGAAAATGATTTTTATTCTCCTTTTCCTCTTTTTTTTTTTCTTAAAAAAAATTAGGGAATGTTTGGTTATGTTTTTTTGTTTGATTTTATTATATATTTTAAAAGAATAAATTATTGAAAAATATGAAAATTATTTTTTTATATATTTGTTTATATTTTGAGGAAAATATTTTTTTACTATAACAGTCAAATTAATGCCTTTTTTTGGATTTTTTTGGTAAAAATGGAATTGAGTGATTTTTTTAATATTAGAATAATAATAAAATATATGTTGTATATATGTATATATTAAAGAATATACGTTTTGGAGGAAAAAATTGGGACATATTTGATTATATTTTCCCAAAATAATATTATTTTAGTAAAATAATTGGGGAAACATAACCAAACATTCTCTTAGTAATTGGATTTTGGAAAGAAAAAAGAAATGGAAAATGGAGAAATGGATTGGAATGGGATTTGAAATAGGGACCATTAATTCTCAATCCCATATAGTGAAGGAAAATGTGAATTTATTGTTTTATCCTTTTGATTTGGTGTGCTCTTCTTCATGCGCAGTTGGTGGATCAGCGATCGTGACATTGGTGGAATGAAAAAGCTCATTATTTATATTGATGATTTCGACATATTTTATGTGTGTTAATATTTTGTAATATATAATTGTGTGGCACATCTATCATTGTGTGCACATTAGTTTATAATACTATTGATGTTAAATTGTATTAATAAATAAAATACTCATTTTTTACAATATATGTAGCAAATAACATAATTTTAACAATAATCACATCAATAGTTACAATAGTAATTATTCATTAATATAAATTCATGTTTAGCAAATCTTTTCTACATCAAAAGTTAAAATTATTAACTATATCTAACTATATATTCCATAAATTTTATTATTAAGTTTTCGCTACTTATTTGTATTTTTAATGTTAAATTAAGTGATAATTCACTTTTGAAATAAAATTAAAAATTAAGGGTATAATTGATAAAGTAAATTTTGGTGTAGTATGGCGTAACCCTGCCACTTTAAATATGTAAGGGTATTTATTTTTTATATAGTATAGATAATAAATAAAATTATGTATTTATTATAATAATATTAATTTTCTAATGATTCGAATATGTTTGTTTAAATTTTTATAAAAATAAAAATTTATGATAAAATAATAAAATGAGGTATATTCAATTGGTTGGAAGTGATAGTTATGTAAAATTTTAATTATAATGATTAAAAGACAAATATAAACACATTTTTAGCACATTACTTAAAAACGATTGATACCTTATTAATAGTATAAATTATGTTCTCATTTAACATTATTTAATTAAATTATGAATCATATTATTAATGTTTGTTATGATGCTATAATTTATAAATATGTTATAAAAGTTATAATTAATCGCCAAATATCTTGTTTAATTCTAGTAAATAGAGGTATTGGGTCCATCATGCTCCACCGAAGGTATGGGCTCCATATGAGTGGGGCACGATCATGCGAGTAGGCCAATCGGAGGGCAGTATGTCTTGAGGAAGTTTGGATTACGTTGGACTTGTGGACAGAAGATTATAATGAAGTGTGTCAGAGCCAGCCGTTCGTGCAGCCAAAATTCTGGATGAGGTTCTTCATTTCCACCCACCCATATTTTTTTTTTGGCCAATTATCCAAATAAAATATTAAGTGTGTAGATTTTTTTATTTTTTTTGAATTGCGTTATAAATTTTATTTGTAATATAAGATATATGATAAAATATAAATTGGAATATATAATTCAAAATGTGATTGATTAGATGTGATCTCTCTTGAAGTAATCAAATTACTATTTTTTTTTTTCTTTATTTCATAATTACAAAAATTTTCCTATAAGATTATCATGATTATCAAGTGGTTAGCAACCTTATTTGATCATGTTATGACAAAATTTGAAGTTTAAAAGTAATCTGAACATAGAAATTCTATGCATAAGGGGAAAAGATGTAATGAAATGTCGATAACGGAGAGTAGAGACAAAGACGATGATAAGAAAATAATGGAAACGAGAAAGATGAGGAACTGAATGTGCGGTTGATGTTTATCCAAATCGACGAGGTCTATTAAATAATTTATAATGTGTAAAGGCTGAAATTATAACAATATTATTGGAACCTGACATTCAAGTCAAATCGATAAAGTTGAATAAATATACAAAAGTTGAAGAAAAAAGTGTAATGTCATGTTTGGATGGTATACCTTTCAAATGAAGCCAGCCCAACTATTTATAACTGGTGCTAATTGGCAAGTATATATTGTGATCGACTCAACACAATTTAAAAATCAATGTTATTATTTATTACATATCATTGTTAGATTTTTTTAAGTCAGTATTGGATGCAAACTCGAGTTTAACTGAAGGGTTAATTGCAGTCACCTCCCCCGCCCCCGCCCCAACCTATAACCTTCTTGCACATTGCCCTTCAACCATTGTTGATGTGCAATTTTACTACATGAACTAGTTAAAATATTGTCAGACACCACATTTGCTCATTCCGGTGGAATCCAACAAATATATTCCGTTTTCTTCAGACTTGTGCCCTATGCTCATTTATTAGATTATATCAAAAATGAATAAATGTGGTATCTGAAAACATTTTAATTAGTTCATGTATTAAAATTGCACATCGACAATGGGTTGAGACAATGTGCAAAAGAGGTCATATATTGGGGGTGACTTCAATTAACCCATACTTGAATGGATGAAGGGTAGATTGATGTAAATATATCATTGATGTCCATTAGGCCCACTAGTTACACTCCCAATTGGCCCATCAGGGCCACTATATAGGCTTAAGCTCAAACTACTGGGCCCACATAAAAGCCCAACATAGTTTTGCTTATTTTTAGTAGTGGGCCTGAATAAGAATTTAATTTTGCAGGAATTCTTTTTATTTTTTATTTTTCTTTTTTCTTTTTTCTATTTTAACCCTATATAGTTTTTGTTTTCTTTAATAAATTAAACTTGTTGCCATGGCTAATTTGTGAAAAAGATGTTTTCCATGCAGTCATTGCCGACCCCGCCATGTGATAGTTATTTATCATTCACATGGTACCCCTTTTGCTTTCTTACTATTTTCCCACTTGAAACATGTGGCTAAAATAAACGAGCGGCCCAAATTTGATACACTTTATATATTTTTTTTCTTATTTTTTTTGAAGGAATTATTTGAGAAATTCTAGAGAAAAGATTAATTACATTATTCAGCCCAAAGAAGCAATTTAATTCGATCATTGTCAAATGGATTGTACTATTTTTCTATCAGTGAAGATCCTGATCCTGCCAGAGTTTCTTCAACTTCTAAATAGGCCATGAACTAGATCCGATTATTCTCAACTAGTCTATAAGAAGTGATCTCATATTTTTCATCGGGTTTGAGTAAAGACCAAAGATCTTGAGAGATTGATCCGACAAAACAATTCAAAATATAAAAAAATATTGTTAATTTCTTTATGCTTGTTCCAAGTTTGAAGTACCGTTTGGACAAATAAGAATCCCTTTTATTATAACTCTAATTCTAATTAATAAGTACAACTAGTAATTTTTATCAAAATAATAAATCAAATGAGAAGATTACCATTGTGAAAATAGATCTCATACTAATACTTCTTTTGAGAATTGAATTCAATTCTTTTTTAAATGTTAGATATTAGAACCTCAATTTAAACCTATCTTCTCTTATAATTATGCAAGTGGGCCCACACTAATACTTATATTCCTCGAGCCTGGTTGCGTGGGCCTGTGGCCCAAGCGGAGCGACATGGGGGCCGAAGTAACTACGATTGCACAAATTCTAATCCTAAATCGAGGATGGATTCTAGGGCCACGGGGTACTCAAATCAAATTAGGGATGATCCCTTACCCATTAAAAAAAAAAAAAAAAAAGGCAAATGGGGTACAATTGCCAGCTGCAAATTTATGCACAAGTACTTGAAAATTGTACCCTTTTAGTTCTCTATATCAGATTTTGTCCCATGGTACTAAGAAATTTTCTTTTTCAATGTATTGATGGTTAACATTCATTAAATTTCATAAGTGGTCAGGTTGGTAGCAATTTCATACGTACTACGAACAGATTGTTCGTGTATTAGAGTCCTCGAAAAATTAATGTTGCCCGATTTGGATTCGGAAATTCTTTTAAAAATTGCAAAGCTATGGATTTTTGCTTCAAGAATATGCTTGTATAGAGAGAATTAATGTTCGAGTTAATTAAAATATCATTCGATGTCTTTTTTGACTATAAATGTTGATATTTATAGTGATTGAGCTTTCGAATATGCTGCTCATTACGCTCACTGACCCATTCTATTAGTTCATATTTGTCTTTTAGAGTAATTTTACCTATGTACCCCTAGAGCCTACGTAAGATATATCAAAAATAATTGCAAACTTATTAATATGGGGATGTTTCCAAAAATTTTTGCATTTAGAAAAATAAAAAGTTCTAAAGAAAGTTATAGTAAAAAGGTGAAAATTTATGAACACAATAGTTGAAAGTTTTGTTTAGCTTTAGGATTTTTTTAATTTAATATTAATAACTTAATAGCATATAGACGATTTTCGAATACTTCAAAATAATTAAAATTCAGTTAATTAATTAAAATTTGAAAACTATTTAAAAAGTAAATAAAAATTTATTGCATACATTCTTTGTATGCCATGCTTTTATGTAATGACGAAGTAATATTCAATAATGAAATATTTTAACTATTACAATTTATTTATAAAATAAAATAAAAAAGAAAAAGTGATTTTTTTAAAGGGGACCACGTGAGATTTCCTAATAGACACTTTAGAGTTAGGTAGCAGTCCAAGTTGATATCGGCACGGCCATGCACAAATATAGTCCCTATATAGAAAGGAAAACGCTGAATTTTGCCAAAAATAGCTACGCCACCTTTCCACGTGCCTATTTATCCTCACTTCAGTTCGGTTACTTCGGTATTTGTTTCCCGCATGAATCCTGCGATCCACTTGACCCAAAAAAAATAAATGTCACGATCATTTTCGCTTTATATTTACATGCATCCATGTATATGTGAAACATCAAATATTATGCATGTACATATATATATATACATATATTTATTCAAATGGCAATGGAATTGTCCCAAATTTGATCTAAATATCCCCTTGAGATGTCGAACACATTCCCGATCTAGGATTAGAATTGGTGCAATCGTAGTTGCTTCGACTCCCTTGTCGCCCCTGTTTAGGTCACCGGCCCCACAAAACTGGACTCAACGAACAAGTATATATATACATGGCACACACATAAAACATACAAAACAACACAACACTAGAAACATGGGAGAACTATCCCATATTGTACATAAACTTGGGTATATATATATGTATATGTATGTATGTATGTATGTATGGATATGTTCATTTGCATTTTTTTTTACTATATAGCATAGGGACATGGACATGAGCCATCCACATTGATATATGCATAAATGTGTGTTTTCTAACTTGATCACATGCCACAAATTGATATATATGTATGTATGCTGCATGTGTGTGGTGTTAATATATATATATTGCATAGGAGCATTGTAACCTTTTCATCCCTTTGATTTTCAAAATCCTAATTTGTGTGTGAAAGATAAGAACAACAACAAAAAGGACATCTCAAAATCGATTAAGACAATACTCTCAAGTCGGCTGATCATGAAAATTAAATTGAAGTCTCTATCACACGATCAAAGTCAAATAAATGATTAAACCATATCTAAATCATTATATTATTATATATAAACAACCAACTAAAATCGTCGTTTTGAAGTAGGACAACAATGGATCAAGATTTCCGCTACGTAAAATAATTAAAACCTTACTCACCAAATTACAAAATATGAACATCACAAGATATTATAATTCCTAGCTCATTTAGTATATATATATATATAAATATATATACATAGACAAATATATGTAATTCATATTCATATATATATATATATCATAAACCATGACCAACATCATATTACATGTCAAACTTAATTAAAAACTAGAACTTCAAGGAGTACTAATAGAAAATCAAACTAATTAATTAATGCATATATATACTCATATATATTCTATTCGTACTAGGGGTTGGAGCTAGGGTTTCGACTTTCGACCCGCCCGAAAGCCGCTTACTCTCCATTGAGTTGCATGGACCAAAGATCCTCCCATGTTCCAAAGGCATTCATTTGATTCGGTGGGGAAAGGGCTCTGAAAAGCCTCCATATTTGCACTGAAGGAAGGAGGAGAGTAGGATTCAACTGCATGATCCGTAGGGCCGCAACCGGACAGTTGGCTCGTGCTGGCTTGATCGTTGCAGCTCACATGATCTGATGTTTGCCCTACACAGTTCTCAGCTTGCTTGATGTGCTTCTGAATTCGAGTCCTCCAATAATTCTTTATCTCATTGTCTGTTCTTCCCGGCAGATGCTTGGCAATTTTCGACCACCTGCGAGCCAAGAAAAAATATTGTTTAATTAGGTTGGAGGGAACTAAGAGACTGTTTGGTTGAGCTTATAGATTTGTCGAAATATTTTATAAGATATTTTAAAGTATTTGGTAAAATATGTATAAATGATCTTATTAGTTATTAAAGTAAAAGTTCTTTGAGAAAAAGTAAGAAGTTACTAATTCTTTTACACGATTTGAACAAACTTTTTTAATTTGACTTATTAATTATAAAATCGATACTGCTTATGTCTTATAAGGTTTTTAGTATGTTATAAGCTTCAAAAATATTTTACAAAATTTAAGAGGTTTATAAAATTATTTTATCTAAGTTTGGTTAAACACCCTCTAACTTTCTGTATAGTTTAATTCAATCTGCGTTATTTCACGTGGATCAAATTTTTTACCACATAACTTTTAACAAGAATAATATTATTCACCTAATCCTAAATAATACTTAGGGGTGCACTCATTATATTGCTACAAGACATAACTTTTTTTTTTTATTGTTTTGGGCATCACAACATTAAATTTGTGCAATGAGCAGCTAGCTTTTTTAATTTGTGGTTGAAACCACATGAAGGCATGTTCTATGGTTCAAACTGAAAGTTGCTAGAGTTCCCCCAATGTATTTAAAGGATTCTTGAATGCATATGCTAATTAAAAGGCCTCTCAGCATTATGTATCCCTCACTATCAGTTGATATGGCTGAGATCCATTTCCAAGCACAAAAAACATGTTTGTTTTGCTTATATTTGGATGTGTTTTTATGGAAGAAAAGGAGAAAATGATGGCATCTCAAGGGCTTCTCATCATCCATGTAGGCACACTCAATCAAAATATGCTTCAAGGTTTGGTACTTTAATTTGTATGTTGTCACAAGCTCCAAATAGAATTTGAAAACCCTAAAAAATTAAATAATAATAAAATGAAATAAAATTTTCATATGAAAAGAAATCAAAGTTTTGATTTACTTTGTTAAAGCATATATACTATAATATTTACGAGGAAAAAAGGACTGATGTATTTTATAAATTACTTTGTAATTTGATATTCACAGGTCTATTGAAAATATTTTATATGTATCAAGTTTGAAAACACTAAATAACATGGATCATGTCGTACGTAAGTATTATTAAAAATGTGGCATAATCTCATTTCGTGTTTTCACATTGAAGAATTTTCCAATTGTCTTTGTCAAAAAGGAGTTGTGCAAGGCATCAAAAGGGTAAAATCAAAGATGGGTCATGTCCTTTAAGGGCTACATGAGGGCAAATTGCATTTTTGGTCCCACAACTTATGCCGTTTTCGATTTTAGTCCCATTCTTTTGCACTTTCTCACATTGTATCCCATAAGTTCATTTTTTCTCAATTTAAGTCCTGAAAGGGGGTTCCGTTCAATAATTAACGGAGAAGTCGACGTGTCACTCACGTGGCCATTAAAATTGTTGCTTTTTTTTGGTCCCATAAGTTAGGCTCGTTTGCATTTTTGGTCCCAACGATAGCTCCAATAATTTTTTTTGAAGTTTTAACAACTTTTCTTCGTTACATTCAATATCCTATAATCCAAGTATCATTTGTCTTGTTCTTTCACACATTTGAGGGTCTTTCCAAACAAAGAAACCATATCTATTATTCATAGAAGTACAACCATGAAACCTCCTATTTGGATTTTCATTTGTCCATGAGGTTTTCAATGAAGACGATGTGCCACAAAAATAAATGGCACCTTCACTTGCAACTATTTTTTTTTTCTTCTACAAAAAATTTATTGAAGCTATCGTTGGGACCAAAAATGCAAACGGGCCTAACTTATGGGACCAAGAAAGCAACAATTTAACGGCCACGTGAGTGGCACGTGACTTCTCCGTTAATTATTGGACAGAACCCCCTTTCAAGACTTAAATTGAGAAAAAAATGGACTTATGGGATGCAATGTGAGAAAGTGCAAAAGAATAGGACCAAAATCGAAAATAGCCTAAATTAATGGGACTAAAAATGCAATTTACCCGGCTACATGACTTGAAATGTTATGTTTCTTTCAACCTTAAGACTTTTGAAAAAGACTAGGATTATATCTCTCTTTTTGGTTTACTTTATTATTACCATGACTATCATACTTCTTATGTTGACAGGGTAGCCTAAACTTTAATTAAAGTTAAAATTTACCATTTTCCAAGGAGAAACCAACTGTACGAGGGACCCCTTTTGTCATTAAAGGACAAAACAATATGGCAGATGTCTACTTCACACATAACTAGCCAGCAATTGGGGGGCTGATAGATTGAGGTCTTAACATGTGACTTATTGGAAAAGGGTTCTCCCCAAAATGGAAAATTCTATCGCCCAACCGTTAGGGTCCTCATTCACAACGTGTTTGTGTTGCACCTTTTTTATTTTTATTTTTATTTTTCATTATTTTTTGAAAAAAAATATATTCTTCCTTTTCTTTAAAGAAAAGAAAAGGGTTATAAAGTGTATGTGATAGTTTTTATTTAACGAAATCAAGAATAACAAAAAAAACCATAGATCTAATACCAATATTTGAACTTCTTTAAAATACCTTTTGATAATTGTGGAAAAAGATTATTTTTCGATAATATAGAAAAAAAATTATGTGTGTTCAATGAAACTAACGACGTTGTCGAATGGCTTGTGGTCCAACAGCATAAGTTTCCCATATAATGTAGAAGGCAAGGAGTTCGAATCCAAATAAACTCATGATATGCATGTGTATAAATAAATATTTTTTTATTTTTCCTCCACCCCACCCCACCCCACCCCACCCCACCCCACAGAGACATGTGATAATTTAAATTTTTAAGAAAAAGTAAGGATTTTTTGCAGCCATAAACTGCAAAATCACATCTTTCTTGATAAGGGCTTCTGCAGCCAATCACTTGAATTTCCCCACGTTTGGAATTTGAGGGTTTCGTACAGGTTAAAAAAGACTCTTTCTATCTGTCTCTCTCCAAGTCTACTCAAGAACACAAACCCATGAGCCTAAATTGTAAGACAAATTGTAGGGCTTCTATTTCTCCACACAAAAACCAAGAAAGCTGCGGTGGCTCAAATTCTTGGATGAGAATAAACCCCAATTTTTATTTTTATTTTTATTTTTTTAGCAAAAGTAGAGAACCATCCAACAAAAGAAAACCCTACAAGAACTGACCTGTTTCCCCACTTAGCATGCAGCTCCATGATCAAAAGCTGCTCCTCCGCCGTGATATTTCCCCGCCTGACGTCCGGCCGGAGGTAATTCAGCCACCGGAGACGGCAGCTTTTTCCGGTGCGCTTCAGCCCTAGAACAAAAACACATGTTAATCATTAGGGTTTTCCAAATATACACTAAAAAAGAAGGGAAAAAAAAAAAAGGGTTTTTTTCTATTAGGGTTTTCGTCCAAATTACCAGCAGATCGAGCTAGAGAATTCCAGACGCCTTCTCCATGATTTGCAATGTAGTTCATGAGAATGAGATCTTCTTCCATAGTCCATGGGCCTTTCCTCACTTCAACATCTTGAGATTTGCATGGTTTCTTATCCATCGAGAGAGAAACTAGTGTGTGTTTTTGCGTGTTTGTGTGTGTGTTCAAGATCGAGAGAGAGAGAGAGAGAGAGAGAGAGAGGTGGGGAGAGAGATGGTAGATATTTGAAGAAAATAATGGAGGTGGTGAGCTGAATTTATAGAGGTTGTGTGGGAGAATTTTTTGCAAGTTAAATGAGCTGTTAATTGACGTCAAAAAGATATTGAGCTTTTAACCTAACTTTGTTATAGCATTTGCAATTAGGGTTTTAATCTAATAGGTTATGAACAAACGCGGTTTTGGACATGCATGATAAGGCAAGAGTAATTGTATACACTATGGTTAGCCCTACCTTAGAGAATATGACACAAACATATGTAAAAATTGAAAAAAATTACATGGACAAGAACACACGTTAGTGTAGTTTCTTAATAGGCCATTTGAATTTATTTTCTAGAGGCATTTTTATTTTTTGGTGAAAAGTTTTATAAAAGTGTTTTTGAAAATGAAATATTGTTTGGATATTTTGTTTAAAATATAATGATTATGTAGGGTTGAAAATAAGTTGTATTTGAAAAAGGTAGTGGTTTTGTATTAAAAGTCGTGGAAATATGAGTAGGAGAAAATGAAAAGTGAAGAGAGGGAGAGAGAGTGTAAGGGCCCGTTTGAATTCATTTTCAACACCCATTTTCATTTTCTCTTCAAAATGAAAAATGAAAGTTATCATTATTTACACCATTTTTTCAATATTTTTTTTCAAAACATTCTTTTATATATTCTCTCTCCATTTTCACTTTATTTCAACTCATATTATTACTTATATCTACTTTTTTATCTTCCCAATACTTTTCAATCATCATTCACCACAAAAATATTATTTTATATTATTTTTCAAATAAATACATATTACATCATCAATTTAAATTCAAATTCAAATTATTTCTTCTTTTTTAATACAAAAAATCAAACATCCAAATACAATTCATTTTCACACTTATATATACCTATAATTTTAAACAACTCATCCAAATACAACTCATTTTTAAAAATACTTTTTCTAACTAACTTTCTACTATGTATTTTAATTAGAAAATGAAAATGGCCTCAAAAAATGAAACCAAACAGGCCCTACAGGTTTGTTTGAAATAATATTTTGAAAATGAAAATATTTGTGAAAATGGAGGAGAAGTTGACAGTTTTCTGTTTTCATTTTCAGCAGAAAATTAAAAGGGGCTTTGAAAACAAAAACAAACAGACCCTAAGTTAAAAGATGGAGAGACTCAATATTATTTAATTTTCGTTGAACACCTTAAGGTCTTCCAATGAGTTTTATATTGTTATAGAAATGAAAGTAATAGTTAAAATTAAATATTGAAAATAATTTCTAGATAGTTATTTTGTGATTTATTTTTATTTCACTTTTATTTATTTTGATAAAAAAGATGTATATGATCAGTGATAAAAAAAAAAGTAACAATATAAAAGTAGTTCGCTAATGATATATATATATATATTAAATAATAATAACTTTTATTTTGTCACTAATTATATTTTTAAGTGATAAATTTATTTGTACTATTCCAATATGTTTAATAGTGATATGAACTAATGTTTTAATTAAGTTGTCACCATTAATAATTAGTGATATATTTATAGTGATAATAAAAATTAATACTATAATTTGTGATAAAATTTTCATTATTATTGGGTGATCACAATAGGTATGTCACTAATTCTTATCATTACTAAATTAATAAAATTTAAGATGACATACAAAATCTTTTCTCACTTAATATACATAATTAATCATAATTTTTGCACTGTCACTTATTATTTTACCCTTACCTTTCCTTTTTCTTGTAGTATTTGAGAAATCTATCTATCCCCATCAGATCAATCGGAATTTAATCAATCGAAATATATGCTATATCATGTCAAAGTGGAAGCTACGAGTTAATTTCAACGACTCTTATTCTTTCTTTTTTGTCTTGATCTTTTTCAATTGGTACTAATTAGGCTTGGAAACATATATAATAAAATACATTGTAAGAAATATTTGTAAAATCGAGCACCACAAGATATTTTTATGTACTTATGTAGTTACGTGGCAAGTCAATGTTCAATAATTAATACCAGCAAATTAGGCACATTCGATTGCATGTGCTAAATTTTTTATAATATTTTTAATTATATAATAATATATATTTGTAATGTAAATTTGTCTTATAATATTAAATATTTATTTAAATTTTTTACATAAATAAGAATTAAAAAATTATAATAAAATAATAATTGTAGACATTTTAAGTAAATCATTTTAAAACACACCAAAAAAGGACAGGTGCTTTATTAATATTATAGATATGTTTTCGATATGCCTTTTCACTTTATTATATATCGTATGTTTGCCTCATTTATATGATATTTAATTTAGACGATATATATATTTAAATAAACATCCGAAATTAATAATTTGGAATGACATAATAAGAATATTTTTCTCGTATAGTGACAAACAATGCATCTAGACCAAAATATGGCTGGTGCATGCAAGTATTAATTACCAATAGATTCATTGTTACACCTAATAATTAATAACATCCGCCAATAATGTTTAAACAGAAATTAAAATATATATATATATAAAAATATAAATGAAATTATAAAATAATTGAAATGAAGAAATTTATGGAAGTAAAAATGATAATGAAAAGAATTAACATGGAATTAATGCCATATTAAGTAGTGACAGAAGAAATTATCAAGACTAAATTATGGATCTATTGAGGTCAACTGGACGAGCAATGACTTGACTAAGTTAAATGTCTTGTCTTGACATTGGGACAACATATCATATATTTAACCTTAATTAAGACACATGCCGAGTGGCCCGTGATTCAATGGCATAAGTCTTCCATATTATGTATGAGGTCAGGAGTTCGAGTCCAAACAAATTTTTGGTGTGCGTGTGTATAAATAAATAAAAGAAAATCTTAATTATGACACGTACCCTAAAAAAATTATCCCCCCACTACCAAAAAAAAAAAAAGGAAAATAGAAAATGTCCCTGCTTTGGCTTCTTTCTTTTTGATTATTTCTAATTATATTTTTTTCAATTTGATTTTACATGTTACATTTTGTCTATTTACTTTGAGTTTATATTAATTTTTTCCTCTAAATTTCCTCTTGATAAATATTAAAAAAATTAGTTTGTGCCCTTCGTATAATATATTGAAGCGAAAAATAAATTAATAATAACAATGTTATGAATTCTATGTTATGCGGCTTCATTTGCGGCAAATGAGCCAAAATTTTCGTTGAGATTGACATGGGATGTACTAAATTTACGATTTACCCTTTAAATATAGTCGAAATGCATATGTTGTTAGAAAATTTGTATCTTTCTTCATAGGTTGGATCTGATTCCACGTACAATTTATAATCCTAGCCATTTCTACATTATACGTGGCATCATCCTACTTAGCCCTGCAAACGAGTCGAGCTTGGGAAAATTTTACTAGCTCAAGTTCGAACTCAACGAGCTTTATTTTATGAGCTCGAGCTCGACTCAACTAAACTCGAATTTTTAAATAAATTATGAAATATGCAAGCTCGAGCTCGAATTTTTTTAATAAAATGGTAAATATTTATAAGTAAAATATTTTAGTTTTATTTTTTATTTTTATTTTGAATTTAGGTTAGTAATATATTATTTTTCTTTTTTGATATATATATATATTATATACTAATAATATTAAAAAAATATTAAAAATATAAATCAAGCTCATGAGTTGGCTCGCGAGCTTCAAGCTTATACAAAAATGGCTCGAGATCGACTCGAGGTAAAGCTTGAGCTCAAGCTCGACTCGCAAAGTTCGTGAGCTAGCTCGACTCGTTTGGAGGCCTAATATTATCTTACTCATTCATTGCAACATTATGTGATAGGATCAGATCAGGCAATTAGTAATATAATTACTCATTATGACCACATAATTTAATTAGGTACTTTTTGGATTAATACTTTTGTTTATCTTAACTATGATCTTTCATTGGATCACTCACTTAGAAATTTTTTATCACGCCCTGCACTTTGGACATACAAATAATTTAGATTTTGCCAATATATAATAACGCGGAGGTGGTTAGAAGGATAAAAAAGGGGTGAAAAAGGACATTAATAATAATAATAATAATAATAATAATAATAATAATAATAATAATAATAATAATAATAATAATAAGAAAAAAGTAAAAAAAGAGTGGCGATATTGTATATATATACCAAAAATAAAATAAAAAATAATAATTAAGGCCACGAATGAAAGTGAATATATATATATATATCATGAGCAAGGGTATATTAGGTAATCTAACTTCAATTACATTAGTAGATTAATCAAAATATAAGGTGAGAATATGCTCCATATTTCTAATAATAATAATAATAATAATAATAATAATATAAAGTAAGTATGATATTATTTATATAAATAGTCATATTATTAAATCATACATTTAATTTTAACTGTATATGTACCGTTCCTTCTTTCTCATCAATCAAAAGAAATAAAGCCCCAAATGGCATAGCCCTTTGGACACGAATAAAGTTCTTATTGAAAACATTATTGAAAATATTCTTAGTATTAAGAATGTTTTACTTGTCAGAAAATCATATGAGTTACATATAATTTGAAACAGACCAAAAAGTGCATTTTTTTAAAGTTGTATGAGTTGGTATTATTAGAATTTAAAATATAATTTAAATTTAGAAATGACTTGTTTAATAAAATAATTTAAAATTAATTTTTTATTAAATTTTAATAAAAATCTCACTTTATTTTGCAAAACATAAAGAGAGAAGGGGAGGGGGGAAAAAAAACTCGTACTTTTTTTAATTTATTTTACTGGAAAAAAAGTTAATTCCTTTAAAATTACATAATTAATTATTATTTCAAATCTATCCAACTCATGCATCGATTAATCTACTCAAATAATATTTACTGAGCGGCAGAAATAATTCGACAAAAGTTAGCAAAATGAATTATAAATGTAAAAAAAAAAAAAAATGTTGACCAAAAAATAATTTTTTAAAACACATTGATTAACTTATTCATATATGTTAAATCATGAATACATTTAAATCCATATTATTATTTGGATAACTTATACAATATTCATATCCGTATCCTTATTCAATGGACATTTAGACAAAGACATCCAAAATTGAATTCGGTAGACGTTAAATATTGATCATATTCATATTCGACTGTAGTTATTCATATTCGATTATTTAAAAATTTATATCTAATTGTGATTATTCAGATATCAAATGCGTCGAGTGTCCCCCAATCCTTAATGACATTCTATATATATATAATCAAATATTTACTAATTCAATATATGTTCGGGATGAATATTAAAAAAAATGATTATAAGATTATTATATTTGTCTTTATTTATAGTCGATTATTAAATAATCAAATACAGATAATATATATACAAACAATATTTTATATACATACATACAAATACAATTAGTAATAAAAAAATTTAATATTCATTTAAACATCTAATATTATTAGATAACACGATCTTTTCTCACTCTAATTATCATCCTTGGAATCAACAATTGATATAAAAGGGGAAAAAAAAATCTATGTGGAAGTAGCGAAGTACGCAAACCTTTACATTGTGTGCACGCAAAAGAGTCTTAAAAACAAGAAAAACAATAATTATCTTTCGAAATTGAAGCGATATTTCCTTAATTTATAAATTGCACTAATAATTAGCATAGTCCTATTTAATTTGATAATCAATTTTGGAATTATAGTCAATATATCATTTATATATATAGTCTCCCTCAGTTCATTTAATGTGAAATGTACTATACAATCTCATGCATCATGCATCAACTATTTAAGTAGAATTGACTAATAGATGATTGTACGTTATTGTTGGTGGCATTATTGTTTAAAATATATTATTGTTATATACGTTACGAAAGATTTTTTTTGTTGTACATACGACTTTCATTGAATACATTTTTATCATAATTGTATATCTATTTATGAAATTAAGTATGGAATTCTATTTATTCACTTTAAATTGAGTGTCCTCTTCTCTCCCCTTTTTGCTGGGATTGGAAATCATGTATTTTATATATCCATACGATTGAATAATTGGATATCCGTAATAGTGAAAAAAAGAATGTTTCAAATTCAAAAGATTTTCAATTTACCATTTATCGAGATTTACGGGATATAGATCCTCAGTCGATAAATTAAACACAATTAAAAAATGAATTCTTGCATTATCTTTTTACAATGGATGATGAATTTGGGTATTAAATTAGAACCCTTTATCGTGTGGAGTCCAGATAAAAGCGGATTGAGATCTTCGGAATCGCATATCTCAAAATTCAATAATATGATATTTTATCAAAATAATTAACACCATGAATTGATAAAAATATCATGATCTCATAAAAGAAGCTAGAGTAGCTGTTAAGACTATTATATACTAACTAAAGGAAGCAAAAGATTTGACTTCACAACATTGAAATATATGCAACAAATTAGAATATATACCAAATTTTATTTCATTTCACAAGACAATTTAGTGGGTAAACATTGGAAGACAAACCTATTAGCTATTTATAGAAAGTGCTAACCAGTTCAATACTTTGATTTTAATTTTGTGTTGAATTTGTCTTAATTTTCTTGCAAAATAAACTAAGTGCAATGAACCACAAGTGCCACACAGGAATATATATATATATATTCATATATTCTTTGAGGAACAGTCATAAGTTGGGCTGTACTGTCAATTTTAAGGCTAAAATGCAAAACCATGAAAAAAGCATTTGAAAACTGTAAGTATTTTCTTTACTGATCCAGTTGGATCACATGTATATACATTAATAGAGACTAGGGTTGTAAATAAGTTGAGTCGAGTTCGAATTTAGCTAGCTCAAGCTTGACTTGTCTATTAATTCGTATGTTCGGAGTCGAGCTCGGTCGAACCTACATAGCCAAGTTCAAGCTCGGCACATTAGAATAGACGAAGGCTCAGCAAGTTTTATCGAGTTCGACTCGATAAAACTCGTCATATGAAAGCAAAAGAGCTTGATTCGTATAACGGTATAAGTTCGGATGAACTCGAGCAAGTATAGATTTGAATTAGCTTGAGCTTATTTAGACTCAAAACAAAATCTATCATTTAAAAACATTTCAATAATTGTGTTATTTTTTCTTTAATAATATAAAAAAATAATAATAATAAATATATAATAATAAAAAATAATAATAATAATAATAATAATAATATATATATTATTATTATTATTATTATTATTTATTATTATTATTATACGGGCCTAAAATATATATAAATACACAACAAAAAAGCTCATTTAGGCTTGTGAACTTTTTGAACCAAACAATAATAAGCTCGACTTGGCTCGTTTGACTGACAAGCTCAAGCTCGAATTGGCTCGGGCTTGAAAAAATAAAGTCAAATACAAACTTTCATCAAGCTGCGTCCAAATCATTCTTGAATCATCCCATCTTAATTACATCCCTAATAGAGACATTAAATATAAGTCTAACTATGCCAATTTTTTGCGAGAATTTCTTGTCCAAATAGAACAAGAAAAATTAAAAATTATTATACTTATTATGTGATTAATTATTTTTAAAAATCTATACATAAAATTGCATAACAAGTTTAACTTTCTCATCGTATAATTAATTTTTTATTCAACCAAGTGTAGAATTTCCAATTCTATTCTTTATACATATTTTCCCCTAATTTCATACAAGCAATAAATTTATACAATTAATTGGACTTTAATTTATGAACTATACTTCGAGGCTTTCAAAGCTAAACTACCATTATTTTCTTGATGTATATTTTACTTCAATTTAATCAACAATTAGAATTTCTTTTCTAGCACAACTTAAACTTAAATTCACATTTTTTTAGCGCAGCTTAAATTTAGCTCTTTTTTTTTTTTTTTTAACGTAACTCGCTATCTTTTTTCTAATGCTACTTAAATTTAACTCACGCGTAGGTTTTGTTTGTAGCGCAGTTAGCATAACTCACAATTCACACAAAACAATAAATTTATGCTTTATTAAGAGGATATTTGGTTAAATTATTTATTTAAAAGATGTTATAAATTCCTACCATTTAGTTTTTTTTTTTTTTTTTCTTCTTTTGATTGGTAACTTCTACTATCTAGTTAGGAAGCTTACAAGATGTTAAATTTATTTTGTAAATAAATTTTTAAAATAAAATTTTGAAATTTATAAAATATTAGTCATAATAATTTTGTAGTTAATATGGTTAACAAAAAGTTAAAAAATTAAATCTTAAAAAATATGTCAGAAAGTACTCTTTACTTTTTTTGAAAGAGTTAATTTATATAATATCTTAATCAGTTTATAAGTTCATCCAAATACCCTAGAGCTCGTTTGCTTGCTTTGATATTGCATGATGATACGTTATTCAACTCAGTTTCAATGTTTGGTTCATTTTTAGAAGCCCTTGATACAATTAGGCTCAGTATACATTAAGGTCAAACTTGACTTGTGTATCAAGGCTTTAGGGTGTGATATGCTTTCCAACCTAAGTTATAAATAAATTATAGTTTATCAAATGGGATAATCATGCCAAGTAAACAATCAAAATAGGATATCAAGTTATTTAAAATATGCGAATAAACATTAGATATGATATATAATAATTTGCTATTTATCCTAGTTATAAATATAATGTCTAATTCAAACACACCAAGCAAACGAGCTCAATATGTCTAAGTAAAACAATTCCCACATCCCAACATTTATCTCCACTTACTATCCTACCTACAATCCACATGCATAGGATTATCCTAAGGTGTGACTCTTCAACACTACACTATCCAACAAATTAATATGAGTACTAATCATACTTTTGCTATGTAAATTAATTTGTGGCTGAGAAAAGAGTATTAGCTGTTGATTCAAAAGATCTTTAATTTGAGGAAATTAAGAAGTAGACAAGTGCATATGATTAAATGTAAAGAGGTTGTCGAATTAGGTTTGCAAGCCCTAATTCTTATTATCCACAAAAAAATTCTTAGCAAGTAAAGACAGGAAGGGGACAAAAGCACTTGTACTGGATAATAATATCCTGTCTAGACTTAAGCAATTAAGATGGGGATGACTGATTCCTAACTAAATAATCTATCCACCACTCATATGCATGCATGCCCGGATAATTTTATCTGGATCTCTTCATGTGGATTAACATTTTACAACTGTACCATGAGTTTGACACTTGCTAGAAAAGTTCAAATGTGGAAAGAATTCTACTGTGGGAAGAATGAAGTTTTTGTACATAGATTAAGGTTAATCATGATTTACATTAATGTTGTAAATCTAATTTGTACTTTTGTTCTTGGGGGTGTGTGCTGAAAAGAAGAAGAGAAGAGGTGGAAGGAGAAGACAAGACCTACACTAATTTAAGAAAATAAATAAGAAATTGTAAGTACTTGAAATTTTCTCTATTTTACAAATATATTATTGGATAATTGAATGATAGTGTAAAGAATTTTCATTTTGTTAATGGACAAGATGTAAGTAGGGGTATAATCGAGCCGAAATGGATTGAATTTGGGAAAATTTTGATTTCGAGTTGAACTCAACGAATCTAATTTTTTTAGCTCGAGCTTGACTCGATGAAAACTTGAACTAAAATTTCTTTGATCAGTTTTAAAAAACTGTAAGTTTGAGGTCAATTTTGAAGTAAAATAATAGTAATATAATGTATTTATATTAATAATAATAAAAAATTAATGTTAATTGTATATCGACTCGTGAGTCTAATATAAATGAGTCAAACTAGAGATCAGGCTCGATGTATAGCTCGAGCTTGACTTACAAGCCGGTAGACTTATTTGCACCCGAGATGCAAGTGATATAAGAATTTTTATTTTACTATAATAATAATTTTTATAAATATATGGATAGTGACAAAAGCAACAAATAAGTTGTAACTATTAAAAATTAATGATGCAAAAATTGTGAAATTATTATTGTTAACAATTAGTAGGAGCTACAAAAATTGTATGTTTCTCTAATCTCTCCCCTTTCAAATTACTTCCACATGCGAAAATATTAATCAAAGAAAACACATTATTCAAAAAAGGGATAATCATAAATAAAAATAAATAAAAAAACCCACTTGAATTAACAACTAATAACATTGAATTTTCCATTAAAAAAAATTAAGTCCAACAAAAAGTTCCCTTGAAGTTGAAGTGTCATTAACAAATTAAGCACCAATTATCATCCTTTTAAGTGGTTATCACATGTAATGTAGCCAATGAAGACTACACTAAATTATGAGCTTAATTAAGCTATACTTTTCCCACAGCTTATATATTTCCAAATGGGGAAAACGCTTTTATGACTAATCCATTCACACACTTTCCAAAAATGGAGAAAAAATTGAAAGAGATTATGGACTGTAAAGTCGTGATTAATGTAAAGCTAAAAGCGCCATTAGCTTTTTAATATCTGCTTAATAATTAATTCCTGACCACAAACCCGTTTTGTGGACCTAAAAATAGGGTTAATTAAGTGGGCTGGACCATCTGAGGAGAATTATGGGCACAAATTTTGGCAAACACAAGTAGTGATGGCTGAGCTGTTGTGTTGTGTTACCATTCATCATTAATTTAGTAAGCGTCTCATTTGGATTTAGGACAAGAATTAGTTCACACAAAAAGGAGGTTCGGATTTGAAGATCTAAATATTTATTTGGCCCTTAATGTATTAATAATTATAGTTTGCTCCTTGAAGTGCGTTACGAATACAATGCGGTCCTCTGTTTGTTAGGGTGCAATAGAGCCGAGCGTGGCGAAAATTTTCGAACCCGAGTTCGAACTTGAAATATATGTATAGGGCTTGAGCTTGAGCTCGACGAGTAAGGATGTAACTGAATCGAGCCAGCTGAGTTTGGGTAAAATTTTTGAGCTCGGCTCAAATTGACAAATAAATTATAAAAAACTGGAGGCTCGAGGTCGAGCTCGAAATAAAAAATTAATAATATAATATATATTAATAAATATAAAAAATAATATTTAATCATATATTACCTCGCAAGCCGACTCATGAATCTCAAGCTTATATACAGACGGCTCAAGATCGGCTCGAATTAGAGCTCGAACTTGAGTCAAACTGGCCTGAGCTTGGCTCGCGAGCTGACTTGATTTGTTTGCACCTCTATCGATGAGACTAAAATTTTAAGTTTGAGCTTGGCTCAGTTCGACTTGGTTGGATAAGACTCGAATTATCAAATGAGTTATAAATAACTACAAGCTTGAGTTCGAACTCGAAATAAAAGAAATAATAATATAATATATATATATATATTTATTAATAAAATTAAAATAATATTTAATTATATGGCTCATGAAATGGAGTTTAGATATGGATGACTCAAGATCGATTCGAAATAAAGCTCGAATTCGATTCAACTCAACTTGAGTTTAAAACAATATCGCGAGTCGACTAGACTCGTTTGTATCCCTATCTATTTGGCATTATATATATTTAAAGCTTGTTTTATTGGAACACTGAATGGATATGTCATGGAAGTACATGTATAAGTGCATTTATGAGAGAAAATTATTTATTTGATTTAATTAAATAAATTGCAGGGAATTAAAAAAATATGACATATGTAAAAACACCTTTATAGTTGAATTTTGACTCAGTTTAAAATTGGGTGAACAGTGAAAGTATATTATTCAAAACGATATAAAAGTCTTTGTTTTATTTTTATTTATTGTGTTATATGTAATACAATTTCTTCCCGATCGAGCTTTGAAACATAAAAAATCTTTAATAATTTTTAGATATTGTTGAAACTTAATAAATATATCATTTTCATTAATGTTACTTTTAGTTATAACTCACTAGTGGAACTATTGCTAAAAAGGTTTTAAAGTTTAGTTTATTTTTAGTAGTTTATTTAATCATTATCTAGCATAAAATTAATATATATATATATATATATATGGAAAAAGAATTAATATTTCCTTCCCACTTGTATTTGAGATTTGCTTTAAGGTTTGGTCCTTGGATGACAAAGTGGAAAACATTAACGAAAATTTTTTAATGACAATATTTTGTATTTAATTAATTTGTTGGTACTTTTCCTTTTCCCTCTATTTTTTCTTGCAAAATTTCGAATTCAAATAAACAAAGAAAAGAAAAACTATTTATTCCCCACAAATAAAATAAATTTCACTTTTTTCACTTTCTCCTTGTATTAGAAAAAAAGATTTAAATTGCATGCATCTATTCATTTACCTAACCTAAGACTTTAGAATAGCAAAAAATTCTTGATTATGGGGTTTGTGTATAATAAATTAATGGCTAGTGGAACATGAGATCATCCTAGATAGAATATGAAACTATTTGATCCAATTCCAAAATAGTGCTTTTTAATTTTCAAACGGGGTATTTAATTTTTTAACAAACTTATATTTGTTCTTAGATAATTTTTTATTTTAAAACTTTTGAATCTGACTTCTCACCTAATTAGCCATGAAATACAGGGTCTAACTACGTCGAAGTATTAAATATTATATATATCTACGGTACGAATTTATGAAAGATTTTGTACTTAGAAATAAAAAATATTATATTATTCATCAGCTATTCATCGTAACTTGCAAAATTATAATTTTAGTCTAATTTGTATTAAAAACTTAACCCGATTTTCACTAAAGTTTCAAAAATCAATCGAAAAACAGAGTTTGTATGTTGGAGGTTTAATTGCGTTGTGGCATTATCTTACTATAATGATTAAAATTGAATTTTAAGAGATTTATTCTTAAAAAAAATGTCCATACTAGGCCAACCCTATATTTAAATTTCATATCTCTTCGTTTTTTAAAATTATGTAAGGAAATTTAAATAAAATCTATCAAGACAATGGAAATGTTTGGTTATATTTTTTGTGTGATTTTATTATGTATTTTGGGAGAATGAATTATTAGAGAATGTGAAGTTGTGTTTTGGTACGTCTGTTTATGTTTTGGAAAGACATTTTTTTTACTGTAGCAGTCAAATCAATAATTTTTTTGTTGGGTTTTTGGGGTGAAAATAGAATTGAGTGGTTTTTTTAATGTTAAAATAATAAAAATATATATATAATATATTATATAATATGTGTATGTATATATTGGAAAACGTGTGTTTTGGAGAAAAATGATGATATGTTTGGTTATGTTTTTCCAAAACAATATTGTTCTGAGTAGGGGTGTAAATGAGATAAGACTATTCGTGAATGGTTCAGGCTCAACTCAATAAAAGCTTGTATTCGGCTATATCTTTTCGAGCCTGAGCCAAACCGAGCTCGAGCTCGTCAGTCAAACGAGCCGAGCTGAGCTGAGCTCAATAATATTTAGCTCGAAAAACTCGCGAGTCTAAACAAGTTTTTTTATTATATATACATATAATTATAATTTAGGCCCATATAATAATAATAATAATAATAATAATAATAATAATAATAATTTAGTTTTTTATTTTTAAAAAATATATAACAAAATTATTTAAAAAATTTATAATTATAAATTTTGTTTTAAGTTTAAATGAGCTCGAGTTAATCCAAACTTATATGAGTTCGAGCTTGAGCTCATTCAAGCTTAACGAATTGAGATTTTTTGCTTCTCTACGATGAGCCTTATCAAATCAAGCTCAATAAAACTCGCCAAACTTTCGTCTATTCCAACGAGTCGAACTTGAACTTGGCTGTTTAGGCCCGACCAAGCTCGGCTCGAACTCAAGCTCATGAATTAATAGACGAGTCGAGTTTGAGTATACTAGATTTGGGCTTAGCTCGGGTCGTTTACACCCCTAGTTCTAGGGACAAAACCAAACATTCCCAAACATATCGAAATTAAAAAATTAAAAAGAAAATGACATTAATACTGGTAAAAGGATTCTAAATTAACGAACTTTTTGTTCGCACAAATTTTCTTTTTCTACAGCAATCACAACAGATATCTGAGAGCTTCACGCGAGATCGCTGGAACCGGCGCCAGACCGGCCAGCGGAAATCTAGTTTCGGGCTTCAAACAATTACCCAGTGGAGGGGTAGTATTGGTAATCACTTTTCCAAAAGCATTCGAGCAGACTGTATCAGCGGCGCCTCCCGGCGTCTTTCCTGAGGGCAACAGGTTTATGTTGGCAACATGTATGCCCCTGCACGGATTGAACTGGCTGCAGATAAGAGAAACGGATTTGAAAGTATATGTTCCGATTATACCCTTATACGTTACGCCGGAGATGGCCACTGCATCCGAACTGGGGATGGGGCAAACCTTGGGACCGCCGCAGTAGTTTTGGTCTATGGTGATTGCCGTTTTAACGTTGGACATTGTTACATTTAAGAACGTAACATTCCGAACCGAACCGCGCCCACCCTGCAAGTTTTTAAGACACAAAGGTTGTGAGAATTTTTATTTTTATTTTTTATTTTATACATAAGTACATCAGAAGTCCGTTTGAACTCGAACTTCTAACATCCCATATTATATAAGAGATTTATGCCGCTAAGCCACAGGCCACTTGGCAGGTTGTGAGATTTTAATTACATAAAAAATTTTATGGTGCGGTTTGTGTGTGTAGATTAATAAATTAAATCACATAAAACGGTGAAGAAAATTCAAGTTGGATTAATTAAAATTCTCGACATATGTTGTTATCTTGAAGTTATGATTGTTTTATTGTGTGCAGATTTTGACGATTGTTTATGACTTTATGGTAAAATCCCATTAGGTCACGGGGGCACGAGGAGACTAAAAATCCATTCATAATCGTCTTGCCAAAAATATATGCCTTGTTTGGTTGCCAACTCCCAATTTATTTTTCAACTCCCAAAATATAAATAAACAAATCATACATGTTCCCCAACCCCCACTCCCAAAACACACAAAAAATACCCAAAATACCCTCCCAATTCATTTCCTACCCATTTCTCAATGTTTTAGCCTTTTTATTTTTTGTCCCGCCAACTAATTTATATATACACATACATAAATAATTTTATAATATCAATTTTATCCTACCAACCAAAAAAAAAGTTATTGATGTGACATCTTATTCCCTCCCAAAATACAACCAAACAAATAATTTTCTTCCAAAATATGCTCTATCGACCACCCAAAATACAAACAAACAACCATAACATTCCCCAATCCACTATTAAAAACCATTTTGCCAAATATTCTAGCAAAATGCTCTAAATTGTAAACAAAGAAGCCCATAAAATCTTGTGGAAGTATAAAGGAAAACATTTAAAACCCACAATATCTATGCCAAAGAATGAAACGGGGTCCCTTTTTATTATAAAACCAATTCTTGACCCTATAAAAGATTAAATGGGCCAATGAAACATTACAAAAGTCCAAGAAAAATTAGGCCCAACAATGATTATAACATAAATTGGTCAAATATTTATGAAGATCATAATATGATGAATAACAAGGCCATAACTATGAAAATGAATAAATAGGCATATTAATTATGAAATAAATATAATTATTTATTGAAAATAAAATAATTGAAAAAAATTTAATACTTATTTTCAACATCTAAAATTGAAAGGAGAATTGGGGGAAAGGAAGAATTATACGGCCAAGTTTTTATCCGAACTCCTGTTAAGGAGTTTGCAGCCATAGAATTAAGAACAATAACATCTGAAACTTGAGCGAATTGCCTGTTTTGGCCAAGCCCGCCGATGCTGTAGCCGTGTCCGGGATTACATTGGACGTTGGATATTTTTACGTCGGAGCATCCGGATTGTATTGAGACGCAGTCATCTCCTAGAAAATGTGTAAAAAATGATGTAAAAAGTAAAATTTATTAAAAATAAATAAATAAGTTGTCCACTTGACGACTGCTTGATAGGGTTTGTTGAACGATTTTAATATTATCGCATGTAATTCAACGGGTTAAAATTTTACTTATATAGTAACGTTATATTAGCCTGATATATTATATTTTGATTCACTTAGGTATAGACGAAAATATTTTCTTGGCTGAAGTTATTAGTGGGTTTTGTTTTTTTGTTTTTTTAAACAAGAATGCCAATTGATATTAAATTAAGAATTGGGAAGGAATAACTAAATGTCAAAGTGATATAGAAAAAATAATATCAAATTTGAGAAATACTTTAACTTTTTATGTAATTTAAATTCAAGAATTTTGGTAGTGTTTGGATATGAATTATGTGTTTTGGATTATATATTTTGAGAGAATAAGTTTTGAAAGTGGAGTTAAGGAATGTGAAATTTGTGTTGGGGAATGCGATGTATGCTTGTTTATATTTTGGGAATAATAAGAAAATTATTTTGAAAAAATTTGGTATGTTTGTTTATGTTTTGGGAGGAGACAAATTCTATTGTAACAGTCAAATTAATGCATTTTTATCAGGTTTTTGGGGTGAAAATAGAATTGAGTGATTTTTTTATTGTTAAAATAATAATAATAAACGTATGATGTGTATATATATATAATATATCTATATATGGAAAATAAAGAAGTTTGGGGGATAATGAAAGATAAAAGAAGGTATTTTGAAATTTTAATTTAGCATTTTAGAGGAAATTTTTTTGTATGTTTGGTTATATTTTGGGAAAACAACAAAATGTCACCAAACATAGCCATTAATATAATTATTGTGTTTCTACATCAAAATTTTTGTCAATTGGACAAGGGCTTGATGACTATTGAGGAAAACTAATATCTCAAAAAGCTAATTAAAATCAACTATGACTTTTATTTCATGAAATAATATAAGATGGAATTTTTTGATAAAATAGTAGGAAAAAAATAATTACCACAAGCCAAGTTCAAGTTTTGGATGTCCACATGCTGAACATTTGAGATGTGGATTCCGTCTGTGTTGGGGCTATCGCCTGGAGACGATGTAGTCAAACTGAAGATACGAAGGTATTGGGTACCATCAATGAAAATATGAAATAGAGGGCTGTTTTGAATTGTTATCCCTGTAACTGTCACATTAACACTATCCGCAATCCGGAGTGCCTACAATATAGCAAATAATAATAATAATAATTAAAGTCAAATATTATTTAATAAACTGAAATCCATATACTTAAGGAACAAAACATGAAATTTCTTATACATAATGAGATAACAATTGCTTTCAAATGTGATCTTCAATTATAAAATTCTACTAAGACGGTGTTTGGCTAAACTTATTTTAAATATCTTATAAGTTCATATATCTCATAAGATGTTTTTGGAGCTTACAAAATGTTAGATCTTATTTTTAAAATAAGTAGTTGAAGTGTTTGGATAAAATAAGATATTGGAGCTTATAAAATGTTAATAATGGCAATTTTGTAATTAAAATGGTTAAAAATGAAGCAGTTTGTTAAGATTTTAACAATAAGTTAGGGTTTCCTTACTTTTTCTAAAAGAGCTTATAAGCTCCTAACATCTTATTTTAGAATCTTATAAAAAAATTTAAAAAAAATATTACCAAACATTTTTTATCAACTTATAAAATATTTTGAGGAGCTTATAAGCTCATCCAAACACCCTCTGACTCAGATTTCAAAGTGTGCAATTTTGTAGCGTACCAAATTTCAATAAATTTGTTAAACTCAAAGATTTGTTTGGTTATGTTTCCGAAAACAACATTATTTTAGGAAAACATAATCAAACATATTTTCATTTTTCCTCCAAAAGCACATTCTCCAATATATACATATATATTATATATATTTTATTATTATTTTAACATTAAAATCATCACTCAGTTCCATTTTCACTCCAAAAACCAAAAAAAAAAAAAAATTAATTTGATTGCTACAGTAAAAAATATATTCCCCAAAACAAATAATCATTCATCCAAAACACATAATAAACATATAATAAAATCAAATAAAAAACACAATCAAACATCCCCACAGTAATCTTTAGTAAAATTATTGAAAATGCTTTTATGAATTATTTTTATATAAAAATTTATTTTATCAAGTTTTAGTTAATTTCCTTTTTAAACATTTATTACCATTACTTAGTTCTTACATTCGGCCTTAACCCACTTCCGGGAGCAGCCCACCAAGACTCGCCACGTCCGTCGATTACTCCCTTGCCGCTTATGGTTAACCCCTTACGAAGTCTAATGAATAAAATCCACTGAAAATCGGTAGATACCCATTGCGACTTTGTCAATGGGGCAACGATCTTCCCTTCCACCTGCAGGAAAATGAAGTCAATTAAAAACCCTTTAGCCTTTTAGAGTTTTTTGTCCTATTAAGGTTAATTATATGATGAGTGAATTATAATAATATAAAGAAATAATTAAATTTCGTTGAATTTGAACTGAGCAAAATTCAAAACTTTTGAGCCCAAATAGTATTTGCCTGCATTCAGATGAATTATATGATGAGTGCATTATAATATGAAAAAATGCAATTAGATCTCGTCAACGTTGATCTGATTAAAGTTTTAAAAATTTGACCTTAGGTAGTGTCTGGTCGTATACAGATTAATTATATGATGGATGAATTATAATAATATAGGAAATATAATAAAATCTCATCAAATTCAATTTGATTAAGATTCAAAAAATTTTGAGCCCAGATAGTGTTTGCATATTCAGATTAATTATATGATGAGTACATTATAATAATATAAAAAATATAATTAGATCTCGTCAACTCTTATATGATTAAAATTTTAAATTTTCGAGTTTAGATAGTGTTTGTTCGTATTCAGATTAATTATAATGATGAGTAAATTATAACAATATTAAAAAAAAAATTAAGATTCTTTTTTATTTTGACTAATTATTTTTGATAAGAAATTTACTTGGACCACAATGTGTTGGCAATTGTTTCCTTCAAAAGATATTGGTTGGAGTAGAAAGGTAAATCCTGCGGGGACTAAAATCACCCCACCATTCACTTGGCATGCTGCATTCCATGCATTTTGAAATGCCTGCACAAAAGTAAAAACAATAAATTAAAAAAATTAATGTTACATTTTTTTTTTTGAAAGAAATGTTATTAACAAATATTAAGTAGAATAATAAATAGAAAATATTTTTTCCCTTTTTTTTTTTGACTAATTATAAATAATTAAATTTCTGATTTTACCTTTACATCGTTCGTCTTTCCATCTCCTCTAGCACCAAAGCTTAGTACATTAAAAACGGGAGCACCAGCAGTGTTCCCGTAATTATGTGGTATATCATTTTCTGGCATAATAAAATTATTTTTTTCAAAGAATGACATAAAATAGCTCAAATAATTGCCTTCTCTACTATAGCAAATTACATGCTCTAAAGAAGTGAAACACAAGAGAATACAAAATAAAAACCTAAAATATGTTTGAAAAAACATTTTAATTGCACCTATTTTTCTTTTATATATGCTTGTTTTTTTACTTATATTTTTGTTTCTTGGTGCCATTTTGAGGTGGGTTTGGAACTATATATAGGACAAAATGAATCTATAATTTCATGGAAATAGTGTATATAATTTCATATTCACCATGTTGGATTTGGGGTACAAAATGAGATTATTGAATTGTGATTAATAGATGGAAAGTCTTTGCAATTTTTTGACAATCAAAGACAAGTCAAGCATCCAATTTGATATTAATACAAAATGTCCAACATATATACAATGATTCTATTAATCTTGACCAATACCCTTTTTCAACTTACCCCTTTTTCTCTTTTTTCCCTTTTTTAACGAGAACAATTGATTACAATGAAAATCACAATAAAATTAAAGTAATAGTAATTTTTTCTAGAAAAATATTCCAAGAAATTGGTGAGATTATGAAAATTACAAGGAAACTATTGGCATGAAGGTAAGGTGATGTTTGGTTATGTTTTGTATCATGTATTTTGGGAGTAGAGTTGGATAATGTAAAACTTGCATTGGGGAATGTGATATATATATTTGTTGGGGAGTACTTAAAAAATTATTTTTGAGAGTCTTAGTATATTTGTTTATGTTTTGAAGGGAGAAATTTTTTTACTGTAACAGTCAAATCAATGCTTTTATGTTGGATTTTTGAAGTGAAAATAGAATTAAATAATATTTTTATTATAAAAATAATAATAAAAATATATATGATATAAATATATGGAAAAATAGGGAAGTTTGGGAAATAATAAAAAATAAGAGAGAATATTTAAAAAAAAACCTATTCTAGTATTTTAATGGAAAAAGAATGTAGGTTTGATTATGTTTTGATAAAACAAAACTGTTTTGCCAAAACATAACCAAACACTCCCAAAGCTACAAACAAAGGAGGAAAGAAAAAGGTTGATGCAATATGAGCACCAATAGAAAATGCGTGTAATGCACTGATAAGAAATAAAAGGCTCGCACAAGGAATAGATGTGTATTTTTCTAAAAAATTGGTGATTGAAACCTTTCGATAGGCAAAAGGGTTTATTTATACATTTGAGAACAGGAACCTCCCCTATTTTATCGGGAATTTATTTTAAATAACTAATATTCAGATATTGTGATCAGGATAATGATTTCAGAATCTCTCATTATTCATGTCTTTTACTTTCTATGAGCATTGCGGAGCCAGCTACTAATTATTCAACTGTTACGAGGCAGGTTTTCAATCAACTTGAACCCACCCCATAGATATTTTATAGTCTCTCAACTCGTTCTACCACCCCACAAGTTTTACAAGTGAAACCTGCACCCTAACGCAATGTATATGTAAAACGAAATCCTACCTAACCCTACTTATACCTAATTATAAACCTTATTAGATACTATGTAATAATTAAGAAAATATTATAATTTATTAGAATATCATATCATTTACTTTAAAAATTGTCCTTTTTAAATTAAAATTAATATGAAAATTTTAATCCAAGCTAAAGTTGCACAATAACACAAACCAATTTAGCTAAAATAATATAAAAAAAAATTAAAGATGCATAGACTACATGCTAGTATGTGAGAAAAGGAAGGGACACTATCAAACACCAAATTTTAAGACTGAAAAAATTACATTTAAAGTTAGATGATTATATATATTTTTGTAAAATATTTCAAGTGGGGGATTAAATTTACCATACATCAAACCCAATCTGCACAACGATATTAAGGTACAAACTTGTCCTACCCTACTACAATTCGGAGTGAATTTTCTACCCATTTCAATTGAAACAGATCAAAAAGGGTACCTACGAATCAAATATAAAATGTCATTACTATATGTCATCTCCATGCGACTAAAAGGGTGTTTGGGTTAGTTTATAAGCTTCTCAAACATTTATAAGATGATTAAGAGATTATAAGTTGATAAAAAATATTTGATAATTGATGAGGGTAAGAGTGTATATAGCTGGATTGGGACGGAATCTGGGTGGATCGACCTGCCTGGCCGAGTAAATGAGCTCCACAGATACCCGGGCTGAGTCCTGCAACTAAGAGCAAACGTCAGGCTAGCCGAGATGCCCTCAGCGTAGGCTCTCTGACGCTCAAGTTAGTATGAGGTTGGGTAGATAATGAGCAGCAGAGTGAGGGCTTTGTAGTATAGAATAGCATATCTTTAAAATGCTGGAATAGGGGTATTTATAGCCCCAAGTAGAGATCAAAAATGTCCATGGTACCCTTGCTCTTGCAGGGAGGACCTTTGTCATTGCATAAGGGTTTTTAGGTCTTTTTCTTATCTGAATAATCTCTTTCCAAGTGGCGCCCCCATATCCTTTTGGGATACGGTGGAGATCTCACATTTAATGCAGAGGCAAGCCGCCTGTCAGTGTATTTAAAATGTGGCAGAGTAGTGTTGAGTGCATTAAATGCGACAGCGACTGGTGGTCAGATAAACCTTCCTGTCTCAGAGGTCGACCTCTTCTGGTCGAAATATCTCCCTGACCGAATCTCTCTAACCACTCTGGTCGAGTTCATGACCTCTTCTGGTCGAGATGTTCGCGGCCGTGGGCCTCACGTGGTCGACCCCTTCTGGTCGACCTCTTTGTCGAGATTGTCAAGTGCATGACCTCTTGGTCGACCTATTATTGGGCTTGGGATGATTGTATTGCCTGTAGGGCTCGTCTACTTCCCCATATCAATAATATTTTTAAAAAAGAGCTTATAAGATCTTAATATAAGATGTTATGAGCTTATAAACTCTTTTTTAAAAAAGTAAGGAGATACTAACTTATTTAAAATTTTAGCAAGTTTCTCTATTTTTAAACATTTTAATTAAAAAATTTGTCATTATTACATCTTATAAACTTCAAAATCTTATTTTATCCAAATACTTCAACAACTTATTTTAAAAATATAAATTTACATTTATAAATTCTAAAAATATTTTATAAGATGTTAAATTTTATTTTTAAATTAAGTTTTTGAAGTATTTGGATAAAATAAGATTTTGAAGTTTAAAGATGTTATAATGCCAAATTTGTAATTAAAATGTTTAAAAATAGAGAAACTTGCATAAATTTTTTTAAATAAGTTAGTATCTCCTTACTTTTTTAAAAGAGTTTATAAGCTCATACATCTTATATTAAGATCTTATAAGCTCTTTTTTAAAAATTATTATTGATATGGGGGAAGTAATAAGACGTGCCCAACAGGCCCAATACAATCATCCCAAGCCCAATAATAGGTCGACCAGAGAGGTCATGCACTTGACATCTCGACCAGAGAGGTCGACCAGAGGGTGTCGACCCGGTGAGGCCCACGGCCGCGAACATCTCGACCAGAAGAGGTCATGTACTCGACCAGAGTGGTTAGAGAGATTCGGTCAGGGAGATATTTCGACCAGAAGAGGTCGACCTCTGAGACAGGAAGGTTTATCTGACCACCAGTCGCTGTCGCATTTAATGCACTCAACCACTACTCTGCCACATTAAATACACTGACAGGCGGCTTGCCTCTGCATTAAATGTGAGATCTCCACCGTATCCCAAAAGGATTTGGGGGCGCCACTTGGAAAGAGGATTTCAGATAAGGAAAAGACCTAAAAACCCTTATGCAATGACAAAGGTCCTCCCTGCAAGAGCAAGGGTACCATGGACATTTTGATCTCTTACTTGGGGCTATAAATACCCCTATTCCAGCATTTTAAAGATATGCTATTCTATACTACAAAGCCCTCACTCTGCTGCTCATTATCTACCCAACCTCATACTAACTTGAGGTCAGAGAGCCTACGCTGAGGGCATCTCGGCTAGCCTGACGTTTGCTCTTAGTTGCAGGACTCAGCCGGGTATCTGTGGAGCTCATTTACTCGGCCAGGCAGGTCGATCCACCCAGATCCGTCCCAATCCAGCTATATACAGCTCTTACCCTCATCAATTATCAAATATTTTTTATCAACTTATAATCTCTTAATCATCTTATAAGATGTTTTGAGAAGCTTATAAACTAACCCAAACACCTTTAGTCGCATGGAGATGACATATAGTAATGACATTTTATATTTGATTCGTAGGTACCCTTTTTGATCTGTTTCAATTTGAATGGGTAGAAAAATTCACTCCGAATTGTAGTAGGGTAGGACATAGTGTACCTTAATATCTGTTGTGCAGATTGGGTTTGATGTATGGTAAATTTAATCCCCCCCCTGAAATATTTTACAAAAAATATATATAATCATCTCTAACTTTAAATGTAATTTTTTCAGTCTTAAAATTTTGGTGTTTGATAGTGTCCCCCTTCCTTTTCTCACATACTAGCATGTAGTCTATGCATCTTTAATTTTTTTTTATATTATTTTAGCTAAATTGGTTTGTGTTATTGTGCAACTTTAGCTTGGATTAAAATTTTCATATTAATTTTAATTTAAAAAAGACAATTTTTAAAGTAAATGATATGATATTCTAATAAATTATAATATTTTCTTAATTATTACATAGTATCTAATAAGGTTTATAATTAGGTATAAGTAGGGTTAGGTAGGATTTCGGATTTTACATATACACTGCGATTAGGGTGCAAGGTTTTCACTTGTAAAACTTGTGGGGTGGGTAGAACGAGTTGAGAGACTATAAAATATCTATGGGGTGGGTTCAAGTTGATTGAAAACCTGCCTCGTAACAGTTGAATAATTAGTAGCTGGCTCCGCAATGCTCATAGAAAGTAAAAGACATGAATAATGAGAGATTCTGAAATCATTATCCTGATCACAATATCTGAATATTAGTCATTTAAAATAAATTCCCGATAAAATAGGGGAGGTTCTGTTCTCAAATGTATAAATAAACCCTTTTGCATATCGAAAGGTTTCAATCACCAATTTTTTAGAAAAATACACATCTATTCCTTGTGCGAGCCTTTTATTTCTTATCATTGCATTACACGCATTTTCTATTGGTGCTCATATTGCATCAACCTTTTTCTTTCCTCCTTTGTTTGTAGCTTTGGGAGTGTTTGGTTATGTTTTGGCAAAACAGTTTTGTTTTATCAAAACATAATGAAACCTACATTCTGTTTTCCATTAAAATACTAGAATAGGTTTTTTTTAAATATTCTCTCTTATTTTTTATTATTTCCCAAACTTCCTATTTTTCCATATATATTATATCATATATATTTTATTGTTATTTTTATAATAAAAATATTATTTAATTCTATTTTCACTTCAAAAATCCAACATAAAAGCATTGATTTGACTGTTACAGTAAAAAAATTTCTCCCTTCAAAACATAAACAAATATACTAAGACTCTCAAAAATAATTTTTTAAGTACTCCCCAACAAATATATATATCACATTCCCCAATGCAAGTTTTACATTATCCAACTCTACTCCCAAAATACATGATACAAAACATAACCAAACATCACCTTTACCTTCATGCCAATAGTTTCCTTGTAATTTTCATAATCTCACCAATTTCTTGGAATATTTTTCTAGAAAAAATTACTATTACTTTAATTTTATTGTGATTTTCATTGTAATCAATTGTTCTCGTTAAAAAAGGGAAAAAAGAGAAAAAGGGGTAAGTTGAAAAAGGGTATTGGTCAAGATTAATAGAATCATTGTATATATGTTGGACATTTTGTATTAATATCAAATTGGATGCTTGACTTGTCTTTGATTGTCAAAAAATTGCAAAGACTTTCCATCTATTAATCACAATTCAATAATCTCATTTTTTACCCCAAATCCAACTTGATGAATATGAAATTATATACACTATTTCCATGAAATTATAGATTCATTTTGTCCTATATATAGTTCCAAAGCCCACCTCAAAATGGCACCAAGAAACAAAAATATAAGTAAAAAAACAAGCATATATAAAAGAAAAATAGGTGCAATTAAAATGTTTTTTCAAACATATTTTAGGTTTTATTTTGTATTCTCTTGTGTTTCACTTCTTTAGAGCATGTAATTTGCTATAGTAGAGAAGGCAATTATTTGAGCTATTTTATGTCATTCTTTGAAAAAATAATTTTATTATGCCAGAAAATGATATACCACATAATTACGGGAACACTGCTGGTGCTCCCGTTTTTAATGTACTAAGCTTTGGTGCTAGAGGAGATGGAAAGACGAACGATGTACAGGTAAAATCAGAAATTTAATTATTTATAATTAGTCAAAAAAAAAAAAGGAAAAAAATATTTTCTTTTTGTTTATTCTACTTAATATTTGTTAATAACATTTCTTTCAAAAAAAAAAAATGTAACATTAATTTTTTTAATTTATTGTTTTTACTTTTGTGCAGGCATTTCAAAATGCATGGAATGCAGCATGCCAAGTGAATGGTGGGGTGATTTTAGTCCCCGCAGGATTTACCTTTCTACTCCAACCAATATCTTTTGAAGGAAACAATTGCCAACACATTGTGGTCCAAGTAAATTTCTTATCAAAAATAATTAGTCAAAATAAAAAAGAATCTTAATTTTTTTTTTTAATATTGTTATAATTTACTCATCATTATAATTAATCTGAATACGAACAAACACTATCTAAACTCGAAAATTTAAAATTTTAATCATATAAGAGTTGACGAGATCTAATTATATTTTTTTATATTATTATAATGTACTCATCATATAAATTAATCTGAATATGGCAAACACTATCTGGGCTCAAATTTTTTGAATCTTAATCAAATTGAATTTGATGAGATTTTATTATATTTCCTATATTATTATAATTCATCCATCATATAATTAATCTGTATACGACCAGACACTACCTAAGGTCAAATTTTTAAAACTTTAATCAGATCAACGTTGACGAGATCTAATTGCATTTTTTCATATTATAATGCACTCATCATATAATTCATCTGAATGCAGGCAAATACTATTTGGGCTCAAAAGTTTTTGAATTTTGCTCAGTTCAAATTCAACGAAATTTAATTATTTCTTTATATTATTATAATTCACTCATCATATAATTAACCTTAATAGGACAAAAAACTCTAAAAGGCTAAAGGGTTTTTAATTGACTTCATTTTCCTGCAGGTGGAAGGGAAGATCGTTGCCCCATTGACAAAGTCGCAATGGGTATCTACCGATTTTCAGTGGATTTTATTCATTAGACTTCGTAAGGGGTTAACCATAAGCGGCAAGGGAGTAATCGACGGACGTGGCGAGTCTTGGTGGGCTGCTCCCGGAAGTGGGTTAAGGCCGAATGTAAGAACTAAGTAATGGTAATAAATGTTTAAAAAGGAAATTAACTAAAACTTGATAAAATAAATTTTTATATAAAATAATTCATAAAAGCATTTTCAATAATTTTACTAAAGATTACTGTGGGGATGTTTGATTGTGTTTTTTATTTGATTTTATTATATGTTTATTATGTGTTTTGGATGAATGATTATTTGTTTTGGGGAATATATTTTTTTACTGTAGCAATCAAATTAAATTTTTTTTTTTTTTTGGTTTTTTGGAGTGAAAATGGAACTGAGTGATGATTTTAATGTTAAAATAATAATAAAATATATATAATATATATGTATATATTGGAGAATGTGCGTTTTGGAGGAAAATGAAAATATGTTTGATTATGTTTTCCTAAAATAATGTTGTTTTCGGGAAACATAACCAAACAAATCTTTGAGTTTAACAAATTTATTGAAATTTGGTACGCTACAAAATTGCACACTTTGAAATCTGAGTCAGAGGGTGTTTGGATGAGCTTATAAGCTCCTCAAAATATTTTATAAGTTGATAAAAAATGTTTGGTAATATTTTTTTAAAATTTTTTTATAAGATTCTAAAATAAGATGTTAGGAGCTTATAAGCTCTTTTAGAAAAAGTAAGGAAACCCTAACTTATTGTTAAAATCTTAACAAACTGCTTCATTTTTACCATTTTAATTACAAAATTGCCATTATTAACATTTTATAAGCTCCAATATCTTATTTTATCCAAACACTTCAACTACTTATTTTAAAAATAAGATCTAACATTTTGTAAGCTCCAAAAACATCTTATGAGATATATGAACTTATAAGATATTTAAAATAAGTTTAGCCAAACACCGTCTTAGTAGAATTTTATAATTGAAGATCACATTTGAAAGCAATTGTTATCTCATTATGTATAAGAAATTTCATGTTTTGTTCCTTAAGTATATGGATTTCAGTTTATTAAATAATATTTGACTTTAATTATTATTATTATTATTTGCTATATTGTAGGCACTCCGGATTGCGGATAGTGTTAATGTGACAGTTACAGGGATAACAATTCAAAACAGCCCTCTATTTCATATTTTCATTGATGGTACCCAATACCTTCGTATCTTCAGTTTGACTACATCGTCTCCAGGCGATAGCCCCAACACAGACGGAATCCACATCTCAAATGTTCAGCATGTGGACATCCAAAACTCGAACTTGGCTTGTGGTAATTATTTTTTTCCTACTATTTTATCAAAAAATTCCATCTTATATTATTTCATGAAATAAAAGTCATAGTTGATTTTAATTAGCTTTTTGAGATATTAGTTTTCCTCAATAGTCATCAAGCCCTTGTCCAATTGACAAAAATTTTGATGTAGAAACACAATAATTATATTAATGGCTATGTTTGGTGACATTTTGTTGTTTTCCCAAAATATAACCAAACATACAAAAAAAATTTCCTCTAAAATGCTAAATTAAAATTTTCAAAATACCTTCTTTTATCTTTCATTATCCCCCAAACTTCTTTATTTTCAATATATAGATATATTATATATATATACACATCATACGTTTATTATTATTATTTTAACAATAAAAAAATCACTCAATTCTATTTTCACCCCAAAAACCTGATAAAAATGCATTAATTTGACTGTTACAATAGAATTTGTCTCCTCCCAAAACATAAACAAACATACCAAATTTTTTCAAAATAATTTTCTTATTATTCCCAAAATATAAACAAGCATACATCGCATTCCCCAACACAAATTTCACATTCCTTAACTCCACTTTCAAAACTTATTCTCTCAAAATATATAATCCAAAACACATAATTCATATCCAAACACTACCAAATTCTTGAATTTAAATTACATAAAAAGTTAAAGTATTTCTCAAATTTGATATTATTTTTTCTATATCACTTTGACATTTAGTTATTCCTTCCCAATTCTTAATTTAATATCAATTGGCATTCTTGTTTAAAAAAACAAAAAAACAAAACCCACTAATAACTTCAGCCAAGAAAATATTTTCGTCTATACCTAAGTGAATCAAAATATAATATATCAGGCTAATATAACGTTACTATATAAGTAAAATTTTAACCCGTTGAATTACATGCGATAATATTAAAATCGTTCAACAAACCCTATCAAGCAGTCGTCAAGTGGACAACTTATTTATTTATTTTTAATAAATTTTACTTTTTACATCATTTTTTACACATTTTCTAGGAGATGACTGCGTCTCAATACAATCCGGATGCTCCGACGTAAAAATATCCAACGTCCAATGTAATCCCGGACACGGCTACAGCATCGGCGGGCTTGGCCAAAACAGGCAATTCGCTCAAGTTTCAGATGTTATTGTTCTTAATTCTATGGCTGCAAACTCCTTAACAGGAGTTCGGATAAAAACTTGGCCGGTATAATTCTTCCTTTTCCCCCCAATTCTCCTTTCAATTTTAGATGTTGAAAATAAGTATTAAATTTTTTTCAATTTATTTTATTTTCAATAAATAATTATATTTATTTCATAATTAATATGCCTATTTATTCATTTTCATAGTTATGGCCTTGTTATTCATCATATTATGATCTTCATAAATATTTGACCAATTTATGTTATAATCATTGTTGGGCCTAATTTTTTCTTGGACTTTTGTAATGTTTCATTGGCCCATTTAATCTTTTATAGGGTCAAGAATTGGTTTTATAATAAAAAGGGACCCCGTTTCATTCTTTGGCATAGATATTGTGGGTTTTAAATGTTTTCCTTTATACTTCCACAAGATTTTATGGCTTCTTTGTTTACAATTTAGAGCATTTTGCTAGAATATTTGGCAAAATGGTTTTTAATAGTGGATTGGGGAATGTTATGGTTGTTTGTTTGTATTTTGGGTGGTCGATAGAGCATATTTTGGAAGAAAATTATTTGTTTGGTTGTATTTTGGGAGGGAATAAGATGTCACAATCAATAACTTTTTTTTTGGTTGGTAGGATAAAATTGATATTATAAAATTATTTATGTATGTGTATATATAAATTAGTTGGCGGGACAAAAAATAAAAAGGCTAAAACATTGAGAAATGGGTAGGAAATGAATTGGGAGGGTATTTTGGGTATTTTTTGTGTGTTTTGGGAGTGGGGGTTGGGGAACATGTATGATTTGTTTATTTATATTTTGGGAGTTGAAAAATAAATTGGGAGTTGGCAACCAAACAAGGCATATATTTTTGGCAAGATGATTATGAATGGATTTTTAGTCTCCTCGTGCCCCCGTGACCTAATGGGATTTTACCATAAAGTCATAAACAATCGTCAAAATCTGCACACAATAAAACAATCATAACTTCAAGATAACAACATATGTCGAGAATTTTAATTAATCCAACTTGAATTTTCTTCACCGTTTTATGTGATTTAATTTATTAATCTACACACACAAACCGCACCATAAAATTTTTTATGTAATTAAAATCTCACAACCTGCCAAGTGGCCTGTGGCTTAGCGGCATAAATCTCTTATATAATATGGGATGTTAGAAGTTCGAGTTCAAACGGACTTCTGATGTACTTATGTATAAAATAAAAAATAAAAATAAAAATTCTCACAACCTTTGTGTCTTAAAAACTTGCAGGGTGGGCGCGGTTCGGTTCGGAATGTTACGTTCTTAAATGTAACAATGTCCAACGTTAAAACGGCAATCACCATAGACCAAAACTACTGCGGCGGTCCCAAGGTTTGCCCCATCCCCAGTTCGGATGCAGTGGCCATCTCCGGCGTAACGTATAAGGGTATAATCGGAACATATACTTTCAAATCCGTTTCTCTTATCTGCAGCCAGTTCAATCCGTGCAGGGGCATACATGTTGCCAACATAAACCTGTTGCCCTCAGGAAAGACGCCGGGAGGCGCCGCTGATACAGTCTGCTCGAATGCTTTTGGAAAAGTGATTACCAATACTACCCCTCCACTGGGTAATTGTTTGAAGCCCGAAACTAGATTTCCGCTGGCCGGTCTGGCGCCGGTTCCAGCGATCTCGCGTGAAGCTCTCAGATATCTGTTGTGATTGCTGTAGAAAAAGAAAATTTGTGCGAACAAAAAGTTCGTTAATTTAGAATCCTTTTACCAGTATTAATGTCATTTTCTTTTTAATTTTTTAATTTCGATATGTTTGGGAATGTTTGGTTTTGTCCCTAGAACTAGGGGTGTAAACGACCCGAGCTAAGCCCAAATCTAGTATACTCAAACTCGACTCGTCTATTAATTCATGAGCTTGAGTTCGAGCCGAGCTTGGTCGGGCCTAAACAGCCAAGTTCAAGTTCGACTCGTTGGAATAGACGAAAGTTTGGCGAGTTTTATTGAGCTTGATTTGATAAGGCTCATCGTAGAGAAGCAAAAAATCTCAATTCGTTAAGCTTGAATGAGCTCAAGCTCGAACTCATATAAGTTTGGATTAACTCGAGCTCATTTAAACTTAAAACAAAATTTATAATTATAAATTTTTTAAATAATTTTGTTATATATTTTTTAAAAATAAAAAACTAAATTATTATTATTATTATTATTATTATTATTATTATATGGGCCTAAATTATAATTATATGTATATATAATAAAAAAACTTGTTTAGACTCGCGAGTTTTTCGAGCTAAATATTATTGAGCTCAGCTCAGCTCGGCTCGTTTGACTGACGAGCTCGAGCTCGGTTTGGCTCAGGCTCGAAAAGATATAGCCGAATACAAGCTTTTATTGAGTTGAGCCTGAACCATTCACGAATAGTCTTATCTCATTTACACCCCTACTCAGAACAATATTGTTTTGGAAAAACATAACCAAACATATCATCATTTTTCTCCAAAACACACGTTTTCCAATATATACATACACATATTATATAATATATTATATATATATTTTTATTATTTTAACATTAAAAAAACCACTCAATTCTATTTTCACCCCAAAAACCCAACAAAAAAATTATTGATTTGACTGCTACAGTAAAAAAAATGTCTTTCCAAAACATAAACAGACGTACCAAAACACAACTTCACATTCTCTAATAATTCATTCTCCCAAAATACATAATAAAATCACACAAAAAATATAACCAAACATTTCCATTGTCTTGATAGATTTTATTTAAATTTCCTTACATAATTTTAAAAAACGAAGAGATATGAAATTTAAATATAGGGTTGGCCTAGTATGGACATTTTTTTTAAGAATAAATCTCTTAAAATTCAATTTTAATCATTATAGTAAGATAATGCCACAACGCAATTAAACCTCCAACATACAAACTCTGTTTTTTCGATTGATTTTTGAAACTTTAGTGAAAATCGGGTTAAGTTTTTAATACAAATTAGACTAAAATTATAATTTTGCAAGTTACGATGAATAGCTGATGAATAATATAATATTTTTTATTTCTAAGTACAAAATCTTTCATAAATTCGTACCGTAGATATATATAATATTTAATACTTCGACGTAGTTAGACCCTGTATTTCATGGCTAATTAGGTGAGAAGTCAGATTCAAAAGTTTTAAAATAAAAAATTATCTAAGAACAAATATAAGTTTGTTAAAAAATTAAATACCCCGTTTGAAAATTAAAAAGCACTATTTTGGAATTGGATCAAATAGTTTCATATTCTATCTAGGATGATCTCATGTTCCACTAGCCATTAATTTATTATACACAAACCCCATAATCAAGAATTTTTTGCTATTCTAAAGTCTTAGGTTAGGTAAATGAATAGATGCATGCAATTTAAATCTTTTTTTCTAATACAAGGAGAAAGTGAAAAAAGTGAAATTTATTTTATTTGTGGGGAATAAATAGTTTTTCTTTTCTTTGTTTATTTGAATTCGAAATTTTGCAAGAAAAAATAGAGGGAAAAGGAAAAGTACCAACAAATTAATTAAATACAAAATATTGTCATTAAAAAAATTTTCGTTAATGTTTTCCACTTTGTCATCCAAGGACCAAACCTTAAAGCAAATCTCAAATACAAGTGGGAAGGAAATATTAATTCTTTTTCCATATATATATATATATATATATTAATTTTATGCTAGATAATGATTAAATAAACTACTAAAAATAAACTAAACTTTAAACCTTTTTAGCAATAGTTCCACTAGTGAGTTATAACTAAAAGTAACATTAATGAAAATGATATATTTATTAAGTTTCAACAATATCTAAAAATTATTAAAGATTTTTTATGTTTCAAAGCTCGATCGGGAAGAAATTGTATTACATATAACACAATAAATAAAAATAAACAAAGACTTTTATATCGTTTTGAATAATATACTTTCACTGTTCACCAATTTTAAACTGAGTCAAAATTCAACTATAAAGGTGTTTTTACATATGTCATATTTTTTTAATTCCCTGCAATTTATTTAATTAAATCAAATAAATAATTTTCTCTCATAAATGCACTTATACATGTACTTCCATGACATATCCATTCAGTGTTCCAATAAAACAAGCTTTAAATATATATAATGCCAAATAGATAGGGATACAAACGAGTCTAGTCGACTCGCGATATTGTTTTAAACTCAAGTTGAGTTGAATCGAATTCGAGCTTTATTTCGAATCGATCTTGAGTCATCCATATCTAAACTCCATTTCATGAGCCATATAATTAAATATTATTTTAATTTTATTAATAAATATATATATATATATTATATTATTATTTCTTTTATTTCGAGTTCGAACTCAAGCTTGTAGTTATTTATAACTCATTTGATAATTCGAGTCTTATCCAACCAAGTCGAACTGAGCCAAGCTCAAACTTAAAATTTTAGTCTCATCGATAGAGGTGCAAACAAATCAAGTCAGCTCGCGAGCCAAGCTCAGGCCAGTTTGACTCAAGTTCGAGCTCTAATTCGAGCCGATCTTGAGCCGTCTGTATATAAGCTTGAGATTCATGAGTCGGCTTGCGAGGTAATATATGATTAAATATTATTTTTTATTTTATTAATATATATTATATTATTAATTTTTTATTTCGAGCTCGACCTCGAGCCTCCAGTTTTTTATAATTTATTTGTCAATTTGAGCCGAGCTCAAAAATTTTACCCAAACTCAGCTGGCTCGATTCAGTTACATCCTTACTCGTCGAGCTCAAGCTCAAGCCCTATACATATATTTCAAGTTCGAACTCGGGTTCGAAAATTTTCGCCACGCTCGGCTCTATTGCACCCTAACAAACAGAGGACCGCATTGTATTCGTAACGCACTTCAAGGAGCAAACTATAATTATTAATACATTAAGGGCCAAATAAATATTTAGATCTTCAAATCCGAACCTCCTTTTTGTGTGAACTAATTCTTGTCCTAAATCCAAATGAGACGCTTACTAAATTAATGATGAATGGTAACACAACACAACAGCTCAGCCATCACTACTTGTGTTTGCCAAAATTTGTGCCCATAATTCTCCTCAGATGGTCCAGCCCACTTAATTAACCCTATTTTTAGGTCCACAAAACGGGTTTGTGGTCAGGAATTAATTATTAAGCAGATATTAAAAAGCTAATGGCGCTTTTAGCTTTACATTAATCACGACTTTACAGTCCATAATCTCTTTCAATTTTTTTCTCCATTTTTGGAAAGTGTGTGAATGGATTAGTCATAAAAGCGTTTTCCCCCATTTGGAAATATATAAGCTGTGGGAAAAGTATAGCTTAATTAAGCTCATAATTTAGTGTAGTCTTCATTGGCTACATTACATGTGATAACCACTTAAAAGGATGATAATTGGTGCTTAATTTGTTAATGACACTTCAACTTCAAGGGGAACTTTTTGTTGGACTTAATTTTTTTTAATGGAAAATTCAATGTTATTAGTTGTTAATTCAAGTGGGTTTTTTTATTTTATTTTATTTATGATTATCCCTTTTTTGAATAATGTGTTTTCTTTGATTAATATTTTCGCATGTGGAAGTAATTTGAAAGGGGAGAGATTAGAGAAACATACAATTTTTGTAGCTCCTACTAATTGTTAACAATAATAATTTCACAATTTTTGCATCATTAATTTTTAATAGTTACAACTTATTTGTTGCTTTTGTCACTATCCATATATTTATAAAAATTATTATTATAGTAAAATAAAAATTCTTATATCACTTGCATCTCGGGGTGCAAATAAGTCTACCGGCTTGTAAGTCAAGCTCGAGCTATACATCGAGCCTGATCTCTAGTTTGACTCATTTATATTAGACTCACGAGTCGATATACAATTAACATTAATTTTTTTATTTTATTAATATAAATACATTATATTACTATTATTTTACTTCAAAATTGACCTCAAACTTACAGTTTTTTAAAACTGATCAAAGAAATTTTAGTTCAAGTTTTCATCGAGTCAAGCTCGAGCTAAAAAAATTAGATTCGTTGAGTTCGAACTCGAAATCAAAATTTTCCCAAATTCAATCCATTTCGGCTCGATTATACCCCTACTTACATCTTGTCCATTAACAAAATGAAAATTCTTTACACTATCATTCAATTATCCAATAATATATTTGTAAAATAGAGAAAATTTCAAGTACTTACAATTTCTTATTTATTTTCTTAAATTAGTGTAGGTCTTGTCTTCTCCTTCCACCTCTTCTCTTCTTTCTTTTCAGCACACACCCCCAAGAACAAAAGTACAAATTAGATTTACAACATTAATGTAAATCATGATTAACCTTAATCTATGTACAAAAACTTCATTCTTCCCACAGTAGAATTCTTTCCACATTTGAACTTTTCTAGCAAGTGTCAAACTCATGGTACAGTTGTAAAATGTTAATCCACATGAAGAGATCCAGATAAAATTATCCGGGCATGCATGCATATGAGTGGTGGATAGATTATTTAGTTAGGAATCAGTCATCCCCATCTTAATTGCTTAAGTCTAGACAGGATATTATTATCCAGTACAAGTGCTTTTGTCCCCTTCCTGTCTTTACTTGCTAAGAATTTTTTTGTGGATAATAAGAATTAGGGCTTGCAAACCTAATTCGACAACCTCTTTACATTTAATCATATGCACTTGTCTACTTCTTAATTTCCTCAAATTAAGATCTTTTGAATCAACAGCTAATACTCTTTTCTCAGCCACAAATTAATTTACATAGCAAAAGTATGATTAGTACTCATATTAATTTGTTGGATAGTGTAGTGTTGAAGAGTCACACCTTAGGATAATCCTATGCATGTGGATTGTAGGTAGGATAGTAAGTGGAGATAAATGTTGGGATGTGGGAATTGTTTTACTTAGACATATTGAGCTCGTTTGCTTGGTGTGTTTGATTAGACCATTATATTTATAACTAGGATAAATAGCGAATTATTATATATCATATCTAATGTTTATTCGCATATTTTAAATAACTTGATATCCTATTTTGATTGTTTACTTGGCATGATTATCCCATTTGATAAACTATAATTTATTTATAACTTAGGTTGGAAAGCATATCACACCCTAAAGCCTTGATACACAAGTCAAGTTTGACCTTAATGTATACTGAGCCTAATTGTATCAAGGGCTTCTAAAAATGAACCAAACATTGAAACTGAGTTGAATAACGTATCATCATGCAATATCAAAGCAAGCAAACGAGCTCTAGGGTATTTGGATGAACTTATAAACTGATTAAGATATTATATAAATTAACTCTTTCAAAAAAAGTAAAGAGTACTTTCTGACATATTTTTTAAGATTTAATTTTTTAACTTTTTGTTAACCATATTAACTACAAAATTATTATGACTAATATTTTATAAATTTCAAAATTTTATTTTAAAAATTTATTTACAAAATAAATTTAACATCTTGTAAGCTTCCTAACTAGATAGTAGAAGTTACCAATCAAAAGAAGAAAAAAAAAAAAAAAAACTAAATGGTAGGAATTTATAACATCTTTTAAATAAATAATTTAACCAAATATCCTCTTAATAAAGCATAAATTTATTGTTTTGTGTGAATTGTGAGTTATGCTAACTGCGCTACAAACAAAACCTACGCGTGAGTTAAATTTAAGTAGCATTAGAAAAAAGATAGCGAGTTACGTTAAAAAAAAAAAAAAAAGAGCTAAATTTAAGCTGCGCTAAAAAAATGTGAATTTAAGTTTAAGTTGTGCTAGAAAAGAAATTCTAATTGTTGATTAAATTGAAGTAAAATATACATCAAGAAAATAATGGTAGTTTAGCTTTGAAAGCCTCGAAGTATAGTTCATAAATTAAAGTCCAATTAATTGTATAAATTTATTGCTTGTATGAAATTAGGGGAAAATATGTATAAAGAATAGAATTGGAAATTCTACACTTGGTTGAATAAAAAATTAATTATACGATGAGAAAGTTAAACTTGTTATGCAATTTTATGTATAGATTTTTAAAAATAATTAATCACATAATAAGTATAATAATTTTTAATTTTTCTTGTTCTATTTGGACAAGAAATTCTCGCAAAAAATTGGCATAGTTAGACTTATATTTAATGTCTCTATTAGGGATGTAATTAAGATGGGATGATTCAAGAATGATTTGGACGCAGCTTGATGAAAGTTTGTATTTGACTTTATTTTTTCAAGCCCGAGCCAATTCGAGCTTGAGCTTGTCAGTCAAACGAGCCAAGTCGAGCTTATTATTGTTTGGTTCAAAAAGTTCACAAGCCTAAATGAGCTTTTTTGTTGTGTATTTATATATATTTTAGGCCCGTATAATAATAATAATAATAATAATAATAATAATAATAATATATTATTATTATTATTATTATTATTATTTATTTATTTTTTTTATTATTTTTTTGAAAAAATAACACAATTATTGAAATGTTTTATAATGATAGATTTTGTTTTGAGTCTAAATAAGCTCAAGCTAATTCAAATCTATACTTGCTCGAGTTCATCCGAACTTATACCGTTATACGAATCAAGCCTCTTTTGCTTTCATATGACGAGTTTATCGAGTCGAACTCGATAAAACTTGCTGAGCCTTCGTCTATTCTAATGTGCCGAGCTTGAACTTGGCTATGTAGGTTCGACCGAGCTCGACTCCGAACATACGAATTAATAGACAAGTCAAGCTTGAGCTAGCTAAATTCGAACTCGACTCAACTTATTTACAACCCTAGTCTCTATTAATGTATATACATGTGATCCAACTGGATCAGTAAAGAAAATACTTACAGTTTTCAAATGCTTTTTTCATGGTTTTGCATTTTAGCCTTAAAATTGACAGTACAGCCCAACTTATGACTGTTCCTCAAAGAATATATGAATATATATATATATATATTCCTGTGTGGCACTTGTGGTTCATTGCACTTAGTTTATTTTGCAAGAAAATTAAGACAAATTCAACACAAAATTAAAATCAAAGTATTGAACTGGTTAGCACTTCTATAAATAGCTAATAGGTTTGTCTTCCAATGTTTACCCACTAAATTGTCTTGTGAAATGAAATAAAATTTGGTATATATTCTAATTTGTTGCATATATTTCAATGTTGTGAAGTCAAATCTTTTGCTTCCTTTAGTTAGTATATAATAGTCTTAACAGCTACTCTAGCTTCTTTTTATGAGATCATGATATTTTTATCAATTCATGGTGTTAATTATTTTGATAAAATATCATATTATTGAATTTTGAGATATGCGATTCCGAAGATCTCAATCCGCTTTTATCTGGACTCCACACGATAAAGGGTTCTAATTTAATACCCAAATTCATCATCCATTGTAAAAAGATAATGCAAGAATTCATTTTTAATTGTGTTTAATTTATCGACTGAGGATCTATATCCCGTAAATCTCGATAATTGGTAAATTGAAAATCTTTTGAATTTGAAACATTCTTTTTTTCACTATTACGGATATCCAATTATTCAATCGTATGGATATATAAAATACATGATTTCCAATCCCAGCAAAAAGGGGAGAGAAGAGGACACTCAATTAAAGTGAATAAATAGAATTCCATACTTAATTTCATAAATAGATATACAATTATGATAAAAATGTATTCAATGAAAGTCGTATGTACAACAAAAAAAATCTTTCGTAACGTATATAACAATAATATATTTTAAACAATAATGCCACCAACAATAACGTACAATCATCTATTAGTCAATTCTACTTAAATAGTTGATGCATGATGCATGAGATTGTATAGTACATTTCACATTAAATGAACTGAGGGAGACTATATATATAAATGATATATTGACTATAATTCCAAAATTGATTATCAAATTAAATAGGACTATGCTAATTATTAGTGCAATTTATAAATTAAGGAAATATCGCTTCAATTTCGAAAGATAATTATTGTTTTTCTTGTTTTTAAGACTCTTTTGCGTGCACACAATGTAAAGGTTTGCGTACTTCGCTACTTCCACATAGATTTTTTTTCCCCTTTTATATCAATTGTTGATTCCAAGGATGATAATTAGAGTGAGAAAAGATCGTGTTATCTAATAATATTAGATGTTTAAATGAATATTAAATTTTTTTATTACTAATTGTATTTGTATGTATGTATATAAAATATTGTTTGTATATATATTATCTGTATTTGATTATTTAATAATCGACTATAAATAAAGACAAATATAATAATCTTATAATCATTTTTTTTAATATTCATCCCGAACATATATTGAATTAGTAAATATTTGATTATATATATATAGAATGTCATTAAGGATTGGGGGACACTCGACGCATTTGATATCTGAATAATCACAATTAGATATAAATTTTTAAATAATCGAATATGAATAACTACAGTCGAATATGAATATGATCAATATTTAACGTCTACCGAATTCAATTTTGGATGTCTTTGTCTAAATGTCCATTGAATAAGGATACGGATATGAATATTGTATAAGTTATCCAAATAATAATATGGATTTAAATGTATTCATGATTTAACATATATGAATAAGTTAATCAATGTGTTTTAAAAAATTATTTTTTGGTCAACATTTTTTTTTTTTTTTACATTTATAATTCATTTTGCTAACTTTTGTCGAATTATTTCTGCCGCTCAGTAAATATTATTTGAGTAGATTAATCGATGCATGAGTTGGATAGATTTGAAATAATAATTAATTATGTAATTTTAAAGGAATTAACTTTTTTTCCAGTAAAATAAATTAAAAAAAGTACGAGTTTTTTTTTCCCCCCTCCCCTTCTCTCTTTATGTTTTGCAAAATAAAGTGAGATTTTTATTAAAATTTAATAAAAAATTAATTTTAAATTATATTTTATTAAACAAGTCATTTCTAAATTTAAATTATATTTTAAATTCTAATAATACCAACTCATACAACTTTAAAAAAATGCACTTTTTGGTCTGTTTCAAATTATATGTAACTCATATGATTTTCTGACAAGTAAAACATTCTTAATACTAAGAATATTTTCAATAATGTTTTCAATAAGAACTTTATTCGTGTCCAAAGGGCTATGCCATTTGGGGCTTTATTTCTTTTGATTGATGAGAAAGAAGGAACGGTACATATACAGTTAAAATTAAATGTATGATTTAATAATATGACTATTTATATAAATAATATCATACTTACTTTATATTATTATTATTATTATTATTATTATTATTAGAAATATGGAGCATATTCTCACCTTATATTTTGATTAATCTACTAATGTAATTGAAGTTAGATTACCTAATATACCCTTGCTCATGATATATATATATATATTCACTTTCATTTCGTGGCCTTAATTATTATTTTTTATTTTATTTTTGGTATATATATACAATATCGCCACTCTTTTTTACTTTTTCTTTATTATTATTATTATTATTATTATTATTATTATTATTATTATATTATTATTATTATTATTATTATTATTAATGTCCTTTTTCACCCCTTTTTTATCCTTCTAACCACCTCCGCGTTATTATATATTGGCAAAATCTAAATTATTTGTATGTCCAAAGTGCAGGGCGTGATAAAAAAATTTCTAAGTGAGTGATCCAATGAAAGATCATAGTTAAGATAAACAAAAGTATTAATCCAAAAAGTACCTAATTAAATTATGTGGTCATAATGAGTAATTATATTACTAATTGCCTGATCTGATCCTATCACATAATGTTGCAATGAATGAGTAAGATAATATTAGGCCTGCAAACGAGTCGAGCTAGCTCACGAACTTTGCGAGTCGAGCTTGAGCTCAAGCTTTACCTCGAGTCGATCTCGAGCCATTTTTGTATAAGCTTGAAGCTCGCGAGCCAACTCATGAGCTTGATTTATATTTTTAATATTTTTTTAATATTATTAGTATATAATATATATATATATATCAAAAAAGAAAAATAATATATTACTAACCTAAATTCAAAATAAAAATAAAAAATAAAACTAAAATATTTTACTTATAAATATTTACCATTTTATTAAAAAAATTCGAGCTCGAGCTTGCATATTTCATAATTTATTTAAAAATTCGAGTTTAGTTGAGTCGAGCTCGAGCTCATAAAATAAAGCTCGTTGAGTTCGAACTTGAGCTAGTAAAATTTTCCCAAGCTCGACTCGTTTGCAGGGCTAAGTAGGATGATGCCACGTATAATGTAGAAATGGCTAGGATTATAAATTGTACGTGGAATCAGATCCAACCTATGAAGAAAGATACAAATTTTCTAACAACATATGCATTTCGACTATATTTAAAGGGTAAATCGTAAATTTAGTACATCCCATGTCAATCTCAACGAAAATTTTGGCTCATTTGCCGCAAATGAAGCCGCATAACATAGAATTCATAACATTGTTACTATTAATTTATTTTTCGCTTCAATATATTATACGAAGGGCACAAACTAATTTTTTTAATATTTATCAAGAGGAAATTTAGAGGAAAAAATTAATATAAACTCAAAGTAAATAGACAAAATGTAACATGTAAAATCAAATTGAAAAAAATATAATTAGAAATAATCAAAAAGAAAGAAGCCAAAGCAGGGACATTTTCTATTTTCCTTTTTTTTTTTTTTGGTAGTGGGGGGATAATTTTTTTAGGGGTACGTGTCATAATTAAGATTTTCTTTTATTTATTTATACACACGCACACCAAAAATTTGTTTGGACTCGAACTCCTGACCTCATACATAATATGGAAGACTTATGCCATTGAATCACGGGCCACTCGGCATGTGTCTTAATTAAGGTTAAATATATGATATGTTGTCCCAATGTCAAGACAAGACATTTAACTTAGTCAAGTCATTGCTCGTCCAGTTGACCTCAATAGATCCATAATTTAGTCTTGATAATTTCTTCTGTCACTACTTAATATGGCATTAATTCCATGTTAATTCTTTTCATTATCATTTTTACTTCCATAAATTTCTTCATTTCAATTATTTTATAATTTCATTTATATTTTTATATATATATATATTTTTAATTTCTGTTTAAACATTATTGGCGGATGTTATTAATTATTAGGTGTAACAATGAATCTATTGGTAATTAATACTTGCATGCACCAGCCATATTTTGGTCTAGATGCATTGTTTGTCACTATACGAGAAAAATATTCTTATTATGTCATTCCAAATTATTAATTTCGGATGTTTATTTAAATATATATATCGTCTAAATTAAATATCATATAAATGAGGCAAACATACGATATATAATAAAGTGAAAAGGCATATCGAAAACATATCTATAATATTAATAAAGCACCTGTCCTTTTTTGGTGTGTTTTAAAATGATTTACTTAAAATGTCTACAATTATTATTTTATTATAATTTTTTAATTCTTATTTATGTAAAAAATTTAAATAAATATATTAATATTAAAAGACAAATTTACATTACAAATATATATTATTATATAATTAAAATATTATAAAAAATTTAGCACATGCATCGAATGTGCCTAATTGCTGGTATTAATTATTGAACATTGACTTGCCACGTAACTACATAAGTACATAAAAATATCTTGTGGTGCTCTATTTTACAAGATATTTCTTACAATGTATATTTATGTATATATGTTCCCACCTAATTAGTACCAATTGAAAAAGATCAAGACAAAAAAGAAAGAATAAGAGTCGTTGAAATTAACTCGTAGCTTCCACTTTGACATGATATAGCATATATTTCGATTGATTAAATTCCGATTGATCTGATGGGGATAGATAGATTTCTCAAATACTACAAGAAAAAGGAAAGGTAAGGGTAAAATAATAAGTGACAGTGCAAAAATTATGATTAATTATGTATATTAAGTGAGAAAAGATTTTGTATGTCATCTTAATGATTTTATTAATTTAGTAATGATAAGAATTAGTGACATACCTATTGTGATCACCCAATAATAATGAAAATTTTATCACAAATTATAGTATTAATTTTTATTATCACTATAAATATATCACTAATTATTAATGGTGACAACTTAATTAAAACATTAGTTCATATCACTATTAAACATATTGGAATAGTACAAATAAATTTATCACTTAAAAATATAATTAGTGACAAAATAAAAGTTATTATTATTTAATATATATATATATATCATTAGCGAACTACTTTTATATTGTTACTTTTTTTTTTTATCACTGATCATAAACATCTTTTTTATCAAAATAAATAAAAGTGAAATAAAAATAAATCACAAAATAACTATCTAGAAATTATTTTCAATATTTAATTTTAACTATTACTTTCATTTCTATAACAATATAAAACTCATTGGAAGACCTTAAGGTGTTCAACGAAAATTAAATAATATTGAGTCTCTCCATCTTTTAACTTAGGGTCTGTTTGTTTTTGTTTTCAAAGCCCCTTTTAATTTTCTGCTGAAAATGAAAACAGAAAACTGTCAACTTCTCCTCCATTTTCACAAATATTTTCATTTTCAAAATATTATTTCAAACAAACCTGTAGGGCCTGTTTGGTTTCATTTTTTGAGGCCATTTTCATTTTCTAATTAAAATACATAGTAGAAAGTTAGTTAGAAAAAGTATTTTTAAAAATGAGTTGTATTTGGATGAGTTGTTTAAAATTATAGGTATATATAAGTGTGAAAATGAATTGTATTTGGATGTTTGATTTTTTGTATTAAAAAAGAAGAAATAATTTGAATTTGAATTTAAATTGATGATGTAATATGTATTTATTTGAAAAATAATATAAAATAATATTTTTGTGGTGAATGATGATTGAAAAGTATTGGGAAGATAAAAAAGTAGATATAAGTAATAATATGAGTTGAAATAAAGTGAAAATGGAGAGAGAATATATAAAAGAATGTTTTGAAAATGAAAATATTTGAGAAAATGGTGTAAATAATGATAACTTTCATTTTTCATTTTGAAGAGAAAATGAAAATGGGTGTTGAAAATGAATTCAAACGGGCCCTTACACTCTCTCTCCCTCTCTTCACTTTTCATTTTCTCCTACTCATATTTCCACGACTTTTAATACAAAACCACTACCTTTTTCAAATACAACTTATTTTCAACCCTACATAATCATTATATTTTAAACAAAATATCCAAACAATATTTCATTTTCAAAAACACTTTTATAAAACTTTTCACCAAAAAATAAAAATGCCTCTAGAAAATAAATTCAAATGGCCTATTAAGAAACTACACTAACGTGTGTTCTTGTCCATGTAATTTTTTTCAATTTTTACATATGTTTGTGTCATATTCTCTAAGGTAGGGCTAACCATAGTGTATACAATTACTCTTGCCTTATCATGCATGTCCAAAACCGCGTTTGTTCATAACCTATTAGATTAAAACCCTAATTGCAAATGCTATAACAAAGTTAGGTTAAAAGCTCAATATCTTTTTGACGTCAATTAACAGCTCATTTAACTTGCAAAAAATTCTCCCACACAACCTCTATAAATTCAGCTCACCACCTCCATTATTTTCTTCAAATATCTACCATCTCTCTCCCCACCTCTCTCTCTCTCTCTCTCTCTCTCTCTCGATCTTGAACACACACACAAACACGCAAAAACACACACTAGTTTCTCTCTCGATGGATAAGAAACCATGCAAATCTCAAGATGTTGAAGTGAGGAAAGGCCCATGGACTATGGAAGAAGATCTCATTCTCATGAACTACATTGCAAATCATGGAGAAGGCGTCTGGAATTCTCTAGCTCGATCTGCTGGTAATTTGGACGAAAACCCTAATAGAAAAAAACCCTTTTTTTTTTTTCCCTTCTTTTTTAGTGTATATTTGGAAAACCCTAATGATTAACATGTGTTTTTGTTCTAGGGCTGAAGCGCACCGGAAAAAGCTGCCGTCTCCGGTGGCTGAATTACCTCCGGCCGGACGTCAGGCGGGGAAATATCACGGCGGAGGAGCAGCTTTTGATCATGGAGCTGCATGCTAAGTGGGGAAACAGGTCAGTTCTTGTAGGGTTTTCTTTTGTTGGATGGTTCTCTACTTTTGCTAAAAAAATAAAAATAAAAATAAAAATTGGGGTTTATTCTCATCCAAGAATTTGAGCCACCGCAGCTTTCTTGGTTTTTGTGTGGAGAAATAGAAGCCCTACAATTTGTCTTACAATTTAGGCTCATGGGTTTGTGTTCTTGAGTAGACTTGGAGAGAGACAGATAGAAAGAGTCTTTTTTAACCTGTACGAAACCCTCAAATTCCAAACGTGGGGAAATTCAAGTGATTGGCTGCAGAAGCCCTTATCAAGAAAGATGTGATTTTGCAGTTTATGGCTGCAAAAAATCCTTACTTTTTCTTAAAAATTTAAATTATCACATGTCTCTGTGGGGTGGGGTGGGGTGGGGTGGGGTGGGGTGGAGGAAAAATAAAAAAATATTTATTTATACACATGCATATCATGAGTTTATTTGGATTCGAACTCCTTGCCTTCTACATTATATGGGAAACTTATGCCGTTGGACCACAAGCCATTCGACAACGTCGTTAGTTTCATTGAACACACATAATTTTTTTTCTATATTATCGAAAAATAATCTTTTTCCACAATTATCAAAAGGTATTTTAAAGAAGTTCAAATATTGGTATTAGATCTATGGTTTTTTTGTTATTCTTGATTTCGTTAAATAAAAACTATCACATACACTTTATAACCCTTTTCTTTTCTTTAAAGAAAAGGAAGAATATATTTTTTTTCAAAAAATAATGAAAAATAAAAATAAAAATAAAAAAGGTGCAACACAAACACGTTGTGAATGAGGACCCTAACGGTTGGGCGATAGAATTTTCCATTTTGGGGAGAACCCTTTTCCAATAAGTCACATGTTAAGACCTCAATCTATCAGCCCCCCAATTGCTGGCTAGTTATGTGTGAAGTAGACATCTGCCATATTGTTTTGTCCTTTAATGACAAAAGGGGGTCCCTCGTACAGTTGGTTTCTCCTTGGAAAATGGTAAATTTTAACTTTAATTAAAGTTTAGGCTACCCTGTCAACATAAGAAGTATGATAGTCATGGTAATAATAAAGTAAACCAAAAAGAGAGATATAATCCTAGTCTTTTTCAAAAGTCTTAAGGTTGAAAGAAACATAACATTTCAAGTCATGTAGCCGGGTAAATTGCATTTTTAGTCCCATAATTTAGGCTATTTTCGATTTTGGTCCTATTCTTTTGCACTTTCTCACATTGCATCCCATAAGTCCATTTTTTTCTCAATTTAAGTCTTGAAAGGGGGTTCTGTCCAATAATTAACGGAGAAGTCACGTGCCACTCACGTGGCCGTTAAATTGTTGCTTTCTTGGTCCCATAAGTTAGGCCCGTTTGCATTTTTGGTCCCAACGATAGCTTCAATAAATTTTTTGTAGAAGAAGAAAGAAAAATAGTTGCAAGTGAAGGTGCCATTTATTTTTGTGGCACATCGTCTTCATTGAAAACCTCATGGACAAATGAAAATCCAAATAGGAGGTTTCATGGTTGTACTTCTATGAATAATAGATATGGTTTCTTTGTTTGGAAAGACCCTCAAATGTGTGAAAGAACAAGACAAATGATACTTGGATTATAGGATATTGAATGTAACGAAGAAAAGTTGTTAAAACTTCAAAAAAAATTATTGGAGCTATCGTTGGGACCAAAAATGCAAACGAGCCTAACTTATGGGACCAAAAAAGCAACAATTTTAATGGCCACGTGAGTGACACGTGACTTCTCCGTTAATTATTGAACGGAACCCCCTTTCAGGACTTAAATTGAGAAAAAAATGAACTTATGGGATACAATGTGAGAAAGTGCAAAAGAATGGGACTAAAATCGAAAACGGCATAAGTTGTGGGACCAAAAATGCAATTTGCCCTCATGTAGCCCTTAAAGGACATGACCCATCTTTGATTTTACCCTTTTGATGCCTTGCACAACTCCTTTTTGACAAAGACAATTGGAAAATTCTTCAATGTGAAAACACGAAATGAGATTATGCCACATTTTTAATAATACTTACGTACGACATGATCCATGTTATTTAGTGTTTTCAAACTTGATACATATAAAATATTTTCAATAGACCTGTGAATATCAAATTACAAAGTAATTTATAAAATACATCAGTCCTTTTTTCCTCGTAAATATTATAGTATATATGCTTTAACAAAGTAAATCAAAACTTTGATTTCTTTTCATATGAAAATTTTATTTCATTTTATTATTATTTAATTTTTTAGGGTTTTCAAATTCTATTTGGAGCTTGTGACAACATACAAATTAAAGTACCAAACCTTGAAGCATATTTTGATTGAGTGTGCCTACATGGATGATGAGAAGCCCTTGAGATGCCATCATTTTCTCCTTTTCTTCCATAAAAACACATCCAAATATAAGCAAAACAAACATGTTTTTTGTGCTTGGAAATGGATCTCAGCCATATCAACTGATAGTGAGGGATACATAATGCTGAGAGGCCTTTTAATTAGCATATGCATTCAAGAATCCTTTAAATACATTGGGGGAACTCTAGCAACTTTCAGTTTGAACCATAGAACATGCCTTCATGTGGTTTCAACCACAAATTAAAAAAGCTAGCTGCTCATTGCACAAATTTAATGTTGTGATGCCCAAAACAATAAAAAAAAAAAGTTATGTCTTGTAGCAATATAATGAGTGCACCCCTAAGTATTATTTAGGATTAGGTGAATAATATTATTCTTGTTAAAAGTTATGTGGTAAAAAATTTGATCCACGTGAAATAACGCAGATTGAATTAAACTATACAGAAAGTTAGAGGGTGTTTAACCAAACTTAGATAAATAATTTTATAAACTCTTAAATTTTGTAAAATATTTTTGAAGCTTATAACATACTAAAAACCTTATAAGACATAAGCAGTATCGATTTTATAATTAATAAGTCAAATTAAAAAAGTTTGTTCAAATCGTGTAAAAGAATTAGTAACTTCTTACTTTTTCTCAAAGAACTTTTACTTTAATAACTAATAAGATCATTTATTACATATTTTACCAAATACTTTAAAATATCTTATAAAATATTTCGACAAATCTATAAGCTCAACCAAACAGTCTCTTAGTTCCCTCCAACCTAATTAAACAATATTTTTTCTTGGCTCGCAGGTGGTCGAAAATTGCCAAGCATCTGCCGGGAAGAACAGACAATGAGATAAAGAATTATTGGAGGACTCGAATTCAGAAGCACATCAAGCAAGCTGAGAACTGTGTAGGGCAAACATCAGATCATGTGAGCTGCAACGATCAAGCCAGCACGAGCCAACTGTCCGGTTGCGGCCCTACGGATCATGCAGTTGAATCCTACTCTCCTCCTTCCTTCAGTGCAAATATGGAGGCTTTTCAGAGCCCTTTCCCCACCGAATCAAATGAATGCCTTTGGAACATGGAGGATCTTTGGTCCATGCAACTCAATGGAGAGTAAGCGGCTTTCGGGCCGGGTCGAAAGTCGAAACCCTAGCTCCAACCCTAGTACGAATAGAATATATATGAGTATATATATGCATTAATTAATTAGTTTGATTTTCTATTAGTACTCCTTGAAGTTCTAGTTTTTTAATTAAGTTTGACATGTAATATGATGTTGGTCATGGTTTATGATATATATATATATATGAATATGAATTACATATATTTGTCTATGTATATATATTTATATATATATATATATACTAAATGAGCTAGGAATTATAATATCTTGTGATGTTCATATTTTGTAATTTGGTGAGTAAAGGTTTTAATTATTTTACGTAGCGGAAATCTTGATCCATTGTTGTCCTACTTCAAACGACGATTTTTAGTTGGTTGTTTATATATAATAATATAATGATTTAGATATGGTTTAATCATTTATTTGACTTTGATCGTGTGATAGAGACTTCAATTTAATTTTCATGATCAGCCGACTTGAGAGTATTGTCTTAATCGATTTTGAGATGTCCTTTTTGTTGTTGTTCTTATCTTTCACACACAAATTAGGATTTTGAAAATCAAAGGGATGAAAAGGTTACAATGCTCCTATGCATATATATATATATACACACACACATGCACATACATACATATATATCAATTTGTGCATGTGATCAAGTTAGAAAACACACATTTATGCATATATCAATGTGGATGGCTCATGTCATGTCCATGTATAGTAAAAAAAAATGCAAATGAACATATCATACATACATACATACATACATACATATATATATACCCAAGTTTATGTACAATATGGGATAGTTCTCCCATGTTTCTAGTGTTGTGTTGTTTGTATGTTTTATGTGTGTCCATGTATATATATACATGTTCGTTGAGTCCAGTTTTGTGGGCCGGTGACCTAAACAGGGGCGACAAGGGAGTCGAAGCAACTACGATTGCACCAATTCTAATCCTAGATCGGGAATGTGTTCGACATCTCAAGGGGATATTTAGATCAAATTTGGGACAATTCCATTGCCATTTGAATAAATATATGTATATATATATATGTACATGCATAATATTTGATGTTTCACATATACATGGATGCATGTAAATATAAAGCGAAAATGATCGTGACATTTATTTTTTTGGGTCAAGTGGATCGCAGGATTCATGCGGGAAACAAATACCGAAGTAACCGAACTGAAGTGAGGATAAATAGGCACGTGGAAAGGTGGCGTAGCTATTTTTGGCAAAATTCAGCGTTTTCTTTCTATATAGGACTATATTTGTGCATGGCCGTGCCGATATCAACTTGGACTGCTACCTAACTCTAAAGTGTCTATTAGGAAATCTCAACGTGGTCCCCTTTAAAAAATCACTTTTTCTTTTTTATTTTATTTTATAAATAAATTGTAATAGTTAAAATATTTCATTATTGAATATTACTTCGTCATTACATAAAAGCATGGCATACAAAGAATGTATGCAATAAATTTTTATTTACTTTTTAAATAGTTTTCAAATTTTTAATTAATTAACTGAATTTTAATTATTTTGAAGTATTCGAAAATCGTCTATATGCTATAAGTTATTAAATTAATTAAAAAATCCTAAAGCTAAACAAAACTTTTCACTATTGTGTTCATAAATTTTCACCTTTTTACTATAACTTTCTTTAGAACTTTTTATTTTTCTAAATGCAAAAACTTTTGGAAACATCCCCATATTAATAAGTTTGCAATTATTTTTGATATATCTTACGTAGGCTCTAGGGGTACATAGGTAAAATTACTCTAAAAGACAAATATGAACTAATAGAATGGGTCAGTGAGCGTAATGAGCAGCATATCGAAAGCTCAATCACTATAAATATCAACATTTATAGTCAAAAAAGACATCGAATGATATTTTAATTAACTCGAACATTAATTCTCTCTATACAAGCATATTCTTGAAGCAAAAATCCATAGCTTTGCAATTTTTAAAAGAATTTCCGAATCCAAATTCGGGCAACATTAATTTTTCGAGGACTCTAATACACGAACAATCTGTTCGTAGTACTGTATGAAATTGCTACCAACCTGACCACTTATGAAATTTAATGAATGTTAACCATCAATACATTGAAAAAGAAAATTTCTTAGTACCATGGGACAAAATCTGATATAGAGACTAAAAGGGTACAATTTTCAAGTACTTGTGCCATAAATTTGCAGCTGGCAATTGTAGCCCCATTTGCCTTTTTTTTTTTTAATGGGTAAGGGATCATCCCTAATTTGATTTGAGTACCCCGTGGCCTAGAATCCATCCTCGATTTAGGATTAGAATTTGTGCAATCGTAGTTACTTCGGCCCCCATGTCGCTCCGCTTGGGCCACAGGCCCACGCAACCAGGCTCGAGGAATATAAGTATTAGTGTGGGCCCACTTGCATTAATTATAAGAGAAGATAGGTTTAAATTGAGGTTCTAATATCTAACATTTAAAAAAGAATTGAATTCAATTCTCAAAAGAAGTATTAGTATGAGATCTATTTTCACAATGGTATCTTCTCATTTGATTTATTATTTTGATAAAAATTACTAGTTGTACTTATTTAATTAGAATTAGAGTTATAATAAAAGGGATTCTTATTTGTCCAAACGGTACTTCAAACTTGGAACAAGCATAAAGAAATTAACAATATTTTTTTATATTTTGAATTGTTTTGTCGGATCAATCTCTCAAGATCTTTGGTCTTTACTCAAACCCGATGAAAAATATGAGATCACTTCTTATAGACTAGTTGAGAATAATTCGGATCTAGTTCATGGCCTATTTAGAAGTAGAAGAAACTCTGGCAGGATCAGGATCTTCACTGATAGAAAAATAGTACAATCCATTTGACAATGATCGAATTAAATTGCTTCTTTGGGCTGAATAATGTAATTAATCTTTTCTCTAGAATATTCTCAAATAATTCCTTCAAAAAAAATAAGAAAAAAAATATATAAAGTGTATCAAATTTGGGCCGCTCGTTTATTTTAGCCACATGTTTCAAGTGGGAAAATAGTAGAAAGCAAAAGGGGTACCATGTGAATGATAAATAACTATCACATGGCGGGTCGGCAATGACTGCATGGAAAACATCTTTTTCACAAATTAGCCATGGCAACAAGTTTAATTTATTAAAGAAAACAAAAACTATATAGGGTTAAAATAGAAAAAAGAAAAAAGAAAAATAAAAAATAAAAAGAATTCCTGCAAAATTAAATTCTTATTCAGGCCCACTACTAAAAAATAAGCAAAACTATGTTTGGGCTTTTATGTGGGCCCAGTAGTTTGAGCTTAAGCCTATATAGTGGCCCTGATGGGCCAATTGGGAGTGTAACTAGTGGGCCTAATGGACATCAATGATATATTTACATCAATCTACCCTTCATCCATTCAAGTATGGGTTAATTGAAGTCACCCCCAATATATGACCTCTTTTGCACATTGTCTCAACCCATTGTCGATGTGCAATTTTAATACATGAACTAATTAAAATGTTTTCAGATACCACATTTATTCATTTTTGATATAATCTAATAAATGAGCATTGGGCACAAGTCTGAAGAAAACGGAATATATTTGTTGGATTCCACCGGAATGAGCAAATGTGGTGTCTGACAATATTTTAACTAGTTCATGTAGTAAAATTGCACATCAACAATGGTTGAAGGGCAATGTGCAGAGAAGGTTATAGGTTGGGGGCGGGGGGCGGGGGAGGTGACTGCAATTAACCCTTCAGTTAAACTCGAGTTGCATCCAATACTGACTTAAAAAAATCTAAACAATGATATGTAATAAATAATAACATTGATTTTTAAATTGTGTTGAGTCGATCACAATATATACTTGCCAATTAGCACCAGTTATAAATAGTTGGGCTGGCTTCATTTGAAAGGTATACCATCCAAACATGACATACACTTTTTTCTTCAACTTTTGTATATTTATTCAACTTTATCGATTTGACTTGAATGTCAGGTTCCAATAATATTGTTATAATTTCAGCCTTTACACATTATAAATTATTTAATAGACCTCGTCGATTTGGATAAACATCAACCGCACATTCAGTTCCTCATCTTTCTCGTTTCCATTATTTTCTTATCATCGTCTTTGTCTCTACTCTCCGTTATCGACATTTCATTACATCTTTTCCCCTTATGCATAGAATTTCTATGTTCAGATTACTTTTAAACTTCAAATTTTGTCATAACATGATCAAATAAGGTTGCTAACCACTTGATAATCATGATAATCTTATAGGAAAATTTTTGTAATTATGAAATAAAGAAAAAAAAAATAGTAATTTGATTACTTCAAGAGAGATCACATCTAATCAATCACATTTTGAATTATATATTCCAATTTATATTTTATCATATATCTTATATTACAAATAAAATTTATAACGCAATTCAAAAAAAATAAAAAAATCTACACACTTAATATTTTATTTGGATAATTGGCCAAAAAAAAATATGGGTGGTGGAAATGAAGAACCTCATCCAGAATTTTGGCTGCACGAACGGCTGGCTCTGACACACTTCATTATAATCTTCTGTCCACAAGTCCAACGTAATCCAAACTTCCTCAAGACATACTGCCCTCCGATTGGCCTACTCGCATGATCGGGCCCCCACTCATATGGAGCCCATACCTTCGGTGGAGCATGATGGACCCAATACCTCTATTTACTAGAATTAAACAAGATATTTGGCGATTAATTATAACTTTATTAACATATTTATAAATTATAGCATCATAACAAACATTAATAATATGATTCATAATTTAATTAAATAATGTTAAATGAGAACATAATTTATACTATTAATAAGGTATCAATCGTTTTTAAGTAATGTGCTAAAAATGTGTTTATATTTGTCTTTTAATCATTATAATTAAAATTTTACATAACTATCACTTACAACCAATTGAATATACCTCATTTTATTATTTTATCATAAATTTTTATTTTTATAAAAATTTAAACAAACATATTCGAATCATTAGAAAATTAATATTATTATAATAAATACATAATTTTATTTATTATCTATACTATATAAAAAATAAATACCCTTTACATATTTAAAGTGGCAGTTACGCCATACTACACCAAAATTTACTTTATCAATTATACCCTTAATTTTTAATTTTATTTCAAAAGTGAATTTATCACTTAATTTAACATTAAAAATACAAATAAGTAGCGAAAACGTAATAATAAAATTTATGGAATATATAGTTAGATATAGTTAATAATTTTAAACTTTTGATGTAGAAATGATTTGCTAAACATGAATTTATATTAATGAATAATTACTATTGTATACTATTGATGTGATTATTGTTAAAATTATGTTATTGCTAACATATATTGTAAAAAATTGAGTATTTTATTTATTAATACAATTTAACATCAATAGTATGATAAACTAATGTGCACACAATGATAATGTGCCACACAATTAATATATTACAAAATATTAACACACATAAAATATGTCGAAATCATCAATATAAATAATGAGGCTTTTTCATTCCACCAATGGTCACGATCGCTGATCCACCAACTGCGCATGAAGAAGAGCACACCAAATCAAAAGGATAAAACAATAAATTCACATTTTCCTTCACTATATGGGATTGAGAATTAATGGTCCCTATTTCAAATCCCATTCCAATCCATTTCTCCATTTTCCATTTCTTTTTTCTTTCCAAAATCCAATTACTAAGAGAATGTTTGGTTATGTTTCCCCAATTATTTTACTAAAATAATATTATTTTGGGAAAATATAATCAAATATGTCCCAATTTTTTCCTCCAAAACGTATATTCTTTAATATATACATATATACAACATATATTTTATTATTATTCTAATATTAAAAAAATCACTCAATTCCATTTTTACCAAAAAAATCCAAAAAAAAGGCATTAATTTGACTGTTATAGTAAAAAAATATTTTCCTCAAAATATAAACAAATATATAAAAAAATAATTTTCATATTTTTCAATAATTTATTCTTTTAAAATATATAATAAAATCAAACAAAAAAACATAACCAAACATTCCCTAATTTTTTTTAAGAAAAAAAAAAAGAGGAAAAGGAGAATAAAAATCATTTTCAAAGTGGTAGTTATTTGGCCACTGCGTCAAGTCTTGCGAGGTGGCACAGCTCTCAAGGAAGGAAGATATTCTATAGCTTTTTTTCTGGAGGGAGAAAGTTAGCTCATAATTCTTCAAAATTACAAATATATATATAATTGGGGGAGGAGTTGGGGTGGGTTGGGGTGCAGCCGCAAATGGGGAGAGCGTTTGTGTATGTGATAGTCGGAGGTGGAGTCGCAGCTGGCTACGCCGCCCATGAATTTGTGAAGAGAGGCGTTTCTCACGGCGAACTTTGCATCGTCTCCGAGGAGCCTGTAATTTGCTCCCTCTCTCCTTGTTTATCTATATCTATATGTTTTGTCGATTGAATTACAGCTTTAGAAAGCCTAAATGAATGGAGAAAACGAAGAAAATATTGTGATTTTATTTAGCCAGTTGTGTGAATAATTTTCTTTTCCTCAATTTCGTATGGTGGAATTTTTGAGTTTTTGTTATGGTTTTCAATTTTCAAAAAATTATTGTTGTGGTTAGGGTGATCCAGTTCAATCCCTTTGTATTAGTGTTCTCAGGAATAAATTGCAGATGGAGCAGTACACCTTTTCCATGAACAGCTTTTAGAAATTCTACCACACAAAAGTTAATATTAGTAGGCCGTGTTTTGTAGGACGGTGTAGCTGTTATATCTATAGTGTAATATGCTAAGGCTTGTCTTCCCAAGAGTAGAGAATTAATAAGAAAAATAAACAGTTGAGCTGGGAGTATAGGTATCCAGTTTACTCCGGTTGGATGTTAAATGTTATGCTTAACTGTTGACAAGTGCAAAACTGCCAAGTGATATTGAGAATTAGGAGTTTCCAAGAGCTTTTTAAATTTTAAGAGCTAGTGCCCTATATCAGCCAAAGAGAACTCCTATTGTATGCAAAAGGACTAGGTGGTGGACCTCATATTCTTGGTGGTCCTCGACCTTTGGCTAATACTGGGCATGAGCCTCATATACTTTGTCAAGAGCGTTAGATAAGAACTTGGGGTTTAAGTCAAAATAAAATTCAACTAGGGGCGATATGCCTATCCAGAAGTTTATTCTTACTCTAAACATCTGCAAAATTTTCTCATGAAGTATGAGAGCAAATATCATCTGTCTCATGTATAAATTGTATATAATTTCTCCGAAGTGGGCCAATTTGACCTCTTAACTTTATGCTGATCCAAGTTAGAATTGTGAAAGTTTGTAGAGATTGTGTTATTTCTTTTTCTTCTATAAACAATGTCAGCAACTAGAGAAATACTCGAATTAGAAAATTTTAAAAAGTGATGTGGCTTTGGACACTAGTTGGCTTGTGAAACAATGGTTATGTGAACCAACGCCATGGCTTATTTTTCATTTAGTCATTGAACCTTAACGCGGCCTTTCATCCTGAGCCTATTAGTTCTTTACAGAGATGTGGAGGTATATAAGATTACCACTCATATCTCTCAGTTTGAGACACTGTAGTATGCTTTTCTGTTAGTGGTATGTTTGATGGGGTTCTTTATGCAACATACTTTGATATTCTGTTTGTTCTGGCATGTCTTCTGCAGGTTGCGCCCTATGAAAGGCCTGCATTGAGCAAAGGTTATCTACTTCCTGAAGGTATTTATCACTTATGGATTTCTATGCAAATTTCTTTCATATGCACATACTCCTTAACACCCTGTGTAACTGGCATCTGTACTAGAATTATCATGTGTCCACTTGGAATAAGTGAAAGTTCTACGATCATACTACTAATAGCCTCCCTTGAGTTTGAGATGGTGTCTCCTTAAGGTTGAGTACTTGAGTTCATAGAAAACCAAATAGTTTTATTATTTTATACTGGCATTATTAATTGAAAAGACAATAATATAGAGATATTCCCTCCGATATTGCAATGAAAATCACTTCTCTATCGCATTTAAGTAATTAGTATTTTTCAATCTTAAAAAAATTGGAGGTATGCGTATTGGTCCCTTGTCTTAGCATGTGTTGTGTGCATCTATTGCATTTGCCGTTCTTTATGTCTTGGATGTACATGTGAAGTTATTATGATCTTCACTGATTGTATTTGTGAGAATGAGATTTTCTGTTTTATGTGATTTAATCTCTGCATCTTTTCTTGCATGCAGCTCCTGCACGCCTGCCTTCATTTCACTGTTGTGTGGGTACCAATGAGGAAAGGTTGACTTTGAAGTGGTACAAGGAACATGGTAATCTTCTCTTGCAACCTAGCAATTGTTTTAGGATTTCTCATATAGAAAATAGCAGCTCTTCCTATATAAACATATCGGACAGTAAGTCATAACCTCATAAAGAAGTCCATCCCCAATTTTCTGATTCTTGGATCACACAACCTTAACAATATATTTGAGTCAGACCAAATGTTTACATTGAAGATAATTCTTGTTTTAAGCTAGTTACTTCAGTCAATGAATGAAATACTTCTAAAGTAGATCAACTGGTCTGCCCTCCTTCCAAATAATATTATTCTGAGATTGGCTGGTATGAAATACCATCCTTGTGGCAGTTATTTGCTAAAACTGGTAAAGAAGCTCTTCAATTACTAGAAGCTTTTATCACTTCTGATTTATTGTTGGAGATTGTTTTAATTTGCCAAAATATTATATTTAGGACTCAGTATTTACTCACTCATAAACGCAATTCTTCAGGTATTGAATTAATCCTTGGAACTCGAGTTAAGACTGCTGATGTGAGGCGTAAGACATTGGTAACTGCAACAGGAGAAACCATAAGCTACAAATATCTCATTGTTGCAACTGGTGCTCGGGTATTGAAGCTAATTATGTTTTTCCATATCTGGTATTGTTGTGCCTGATGAGTAGTTTATCTTAGTGTGCTTTTGGTATATAATTTCTGGGAGTTGATTCTTCCTCTAAAAACTGTAGAATTAGGTTTATTTGAGTCCTTTTCAGTGTGGGAAATACTGCAGTATACCTCCTAAGTAAGTGGCCTCTGGGATGGTCCAAGAATCCGTGAAGAGTGGCATCTCCTATATAGAGTCCGGATGTGTAGTTGAAATTAGTACATTCTATTTTTAAGTCATGTACGAATTCAGCCATTTTCTTATGTAAATAAATTGCTCAAGTCATTCTTGAGTTTATGGTGTGGTGGACCTTATCATGGACCAATTTCAACTTTAAAGCCCAATTGTCAGTGGATTTGGTCTTGGCAGAAGTTCACATAATTAAAGGAATAAAATAAAAGAGTTTATGTGACTCTGACTAGCTGGCACATCATTTATAGGCATTGAAGCTTGAAGAGTTCGGTGTAAATGGATCAGATGCAGCGAATGTGTGTTATTTAAGAGATTTGGCTGATGCGGACAGACTTGTAAATGTGATGCAATCTTGTACCAGTGGAAATGCTGTTGTTATTGGTGGCGGATATATAGGAATGGAATGTGCAGCATCTTTGGTGATAAACAAATTAAATGCGACCATGGTTTTTCCAGAAGCGCATTGCAGTAAGTAATTTTCTCACACCTATCTTTCCAGTTTATGCTTGAAAATTCGTTATCTCGTTGAACTGTCATCGAAATATAAAACGACAGATTACATATGTAATATGGAATAGACTAGCACTCCTCATTTTCACATCAGAAAACTTGTCTTGGTTATTATAATTGCGGGCTATGTTCATTAATCTTCCTCCGCGATTCCTTTTTTATTTTGGTCTTTGCAGTGGCCAGATTATTCACCCCCAAGATCGCCAGATACTATGAAGAATTTTACCAGTCGAAAGGAGTGAAGTTTATCAAAGGAACTGTGTTGACATCATTTGATTTTAGTTCTGATGGGAAGGTAAAACTGTCATCCCTCTGAATTGCTTTAAACACTTTCATAATTTCTCACATGCTCAATAATGTAGCAACTGAGAGTCTGAGACCAGGGAATTGTTAATGAATTATGATAATTGCTAAGAACTATAAGCACTTACCCAAAGGTTATGAACCCAATTATAAACACTTCCACTTCACAACCAATCTTAAAAACATCTATGTTGTCCATGTAAAACAACCAATGCCATTTCAGATTGAAATGATTCCGCGATGATATGTTAATTATTATGACAATTGAATTTCATATTCTTTGCAAATATTTTGGTCAGGTCACTGCTGTTAATCTGAGAGATGGGAGTAAGCTTCCAGCAGATATGGTTGTGGTTGGGATTGGGATTCGTCCAAACACAAGTCTATTTGAAGGTCAACTAACCATGGAGAAGGGGGGAATCAAAGTGAATGGCAAAATGCAGTCAAGCAATAGCTCAGTCTTTGCAGTAGGAGATGTTGCCGCTTTTCCAGTCAAAGTTGTTGGAGAAACACGCAGGCTCGAGCATGTTGACTCTGCACGAAAGTCAGCAAGACATGCAGTTGCTGCAATCATGGAACCTGAAAAAACTCTTGACTTCGACTACCTGCCTTTCTTCTACTCCAGAGTCTTCACATTGTCTTGGCAGTTTTATGGGGACAATGCAGGTGAAGTCGTCCATTTTGGAGATTTTTCTGGAAATACTTTTGGGGGTTACTGGATACATAAGGGCAGTCTTGTTGGTTCTTTTCTGGAGGGTGGAACTAAAGAACAGTATGAAGCCATAGCCCAGGCCACAAGGCTTAAACCTACAATTACAGACTTAGCTGAACTTGAGAGGCAAGGTTTGGAATTTGCCTTGTCCTTGACCAGGAAACCTCCATCTTCATCTCCGCGGCCAACTGATGGTGGTGGTGGTGGTTCTAGTGTGATCGTGGAAAAACCTTTATATGTGTGGCATGCAACGGCTGGTGTTATTGTTGCTGCATCAATAGCTGCCTTTGCATACTGGTATGGTAGAAGGCGCAGAAGGTGGTGAGATGTCTTTTTGGCATCTCAGCGATCTTCATATTTATGATTGTATGATGAAGTGCCCATGTTGTAGAAAAAGGCTTTTATATAACACAACAATTTATCTCAAGGCAGAAAAAGGCTCAAAGCATTGTTCTCATATGATAATTAGTCAACAGAATAGAATCTCAAGATCCTAATAGGGTGTATATGTACTGAAGTCCTAATTCAGATTGGATTATCATGAACTAAAATCAGGTGCCGAGCGCTAAGCTCATGTGCAAAACATTATGCAATAATAACTTACTTAAAGTATTATTCCTCTTCACATAATTTTTTGTGAAGAAGCTTGTCGATTAGCTTATGTTTTCAAGCATAACATAGCTCGACAAACTAATACTATGCGTAGCATTGAACATACAACAACTAAAAATTGTATCCACTCACACGAGAATGATTTACATGGACACAGATACATCAACATTCTAAATACCAAAATGTTAGGTTACAATATAATATATGGCATTGTTCTATTGAACATGCACTGAGGTTCATATTCGTATATAACATTGAACGGGATTATTTTGTCAGTTTATCATATGAAAATACAATTTCAACATTAGTGCAAATAGGTTAAAGACCCTTGTCTTGTCTTAAATACCGAGTCAATCCAATCAGGGTAACAAGTGGACCAATCTTATTTTCGAAAGTAGAGGTTGACACTAAATATTTATAAATAATTATTCTAATAGAAATTGATTTTCAATCAAAGTTAAGAAACAATTAAATCCTTGACTAACCACGTACCAATCAGGGCATTTGGTCTAGTGGTATGATTCTCGCTTTGGGTGCGAGAGGTCCCGAGTTCGATTCTCGGAATGCCCCATACCCTTCTCTCCATTCATTTTTCCCCTTAATGCCCAATCCGCTCTATTTTTTTTTTTCATAATGCTTTCGAAGGGCATTTAAGTCAATAGACAAATAACACTTCGAAAATTGCCTTAAGCATTCATCCGTTCAACTCTTATCCTATCATCTTCTTCTTCTTCACTAACTATTTGTCGCAGTAGAGCTCTGTCTCTCTCTCAGTTCGGCAATGGCTTCAGCGCTATCCTCCGTTAGCCTACGCTCTCCCTCTTACACTTCTACATATTCTGCGCACCCCTCTCCCACATTTCCCAAACAATCTATCGAATTCCCCCCCAAAAACACCCCTACGTTCCTCCGCCGCCGCGCCACCGCTATCCGCCCCCTCGCAGCCGTCGACGCTCCTGAGAAAGTCGTCGAGCTCGGCGACCAAATCTCAAACCTAACACTCGCTGACGCTCAGAAACTCGTTGAGTATCTCCAAGACAAGCTTGGAGTCTCCGCGGCGTCCTTCGCCCCCGCCGCTGCCGTAGCTGCGGCGCCTGCGGCAGCAGGGGAAGCTCCCGCAGCCGTGGAGGAGAAGACGGAGTTTGATGTTGTGATCGAGGATGTGCCGACTAGCGCGAGAATCGCCACCATTAAGGTGGTTAGGGCTTTGACTAACTTAGCTTTGAAGGAAGCGAAGGAATTGATCGAAGGATTGCCGAAGAAATTCAAGGAGGGGGTGTCCAAGGAGGAGGCAGAGGAGGCGAAGAAGCAACTGGAAGAGGCCGGCGCAAAGGTAGCTATTGCTTAGTATGGCTGCAGAAAAAAGAGTAAAGTGGCTGTATGTTTGGTGGATTTTATAATTTGAGTTCAATAAATGTAGATGCAGAGTCATATTATGTATTTGTCATTTACATTGCTTAACTATCACTTTTCCAAGTGAAAACTGGAAAGGAATGAAAACATAATTTTATATATAGAAAAAATAAAAAATAAAAAAAACTTAAAAAGAGTTTATGCGAATGCAATGAATAAATAAACTATAAAATAGTATAAATAGAGAAATTTATTTCCTTTCAACTTTGAGCTGACACTATGTTTGGTTTAAGGAATTTGATAAGAAAAGGAAAACAAAAGTAAATAAATATAAAATCTCAATCTTGTTTGGTTGTAGAAGAAAATAGCGAAGAAAAGAATGAAAGATAAATGTGTTGGAAAAGAAAAGAGAGCTCAAATGGAATTTTTCCTCATTTTCTTCACCATTTTACGAGAAAAATTCATTTTCTTCAAATCCATCCTATTTTTCTTTAAGTGTTCCTTTCTTTAACATTTTTATTACTAACCAAATAATCAAAAATATTTTTCTTAACATTTTCTTTTCTTTTCTCTATCAAAATCTGTGAACCAAACATAATGTTAAAGAAAGTGGAAACCATATAAAAGAGAAATTATAATGAGCAAAAAAATGTGAAGTTGTTTTTTAGAGGCATTTTATTTTATGGTGAAAATAAATAGGGAAAAATGAGTTATAAATGTGTTTTTGAAAATGAAATATTGTTTGGAGATTTTGTTTAAAATGTAATGATTATGTATTGTTAAAAATGAATTATATTTGAAAAATGTAGTGTTTTGTATTAAAAGTCATGTAAATGTGAATAGAAAAAAAATAAAAAATGAAAATGGAGGGGAAGAGAGAGTGTGTGTAATAGTGTGTTTAGAAAAATATGTTGAAAATAAAAATATTGATAAAAATATGAGAGAAATTAATCTCTTTCTATTTTCATTTTTAGAAGAAAATGAAATGGGGCTTTAAAAACAAAACCAAATGGTCATTAAGAAAAAGAAAAATTGCATCACATTTGAAGTGATTTTATTGTACAAGAAATAGAACAACTGAAAAAATGTAAATATAATTAATATCTTAATTGAAATATTTCTTAGATTTATGTAAATTATGTCAATTTCGATTGAATTTTTTATGTGTGAATGATCTAAATAATATATTAAAAGATCATTAAATTTGGTTAATTGATGTCGTTTAACAATTGAGAATATTAGATAATCTAAAGAGACTTTAAATTACAAGAATTCAAATTATTCAACATTACATAATTATGATTAGGAGATAGAATTCCTATGTCTAATAGTATTATCTCTATATAAATGGATTTAAATGATACATAAACAAGTCACTAACTTTAGCTAGTCGACATGTTTTGAAAATTTAGGAAAAGAAAATCTAAGGATAATTTGCTTAACAACTATTATTAGGTAAATGACCAGTGGCTTATAGTTTAAGTGGCATTGGTCTTCCCTATTACGTATGAGGTTTTGTATTCGACCCGTTATGGACACATTATGCATTTTATTTGATTTGTGTGTCGTTTATAATTTGATTATTTAATTTGATAATAAGAATTTATTTGATTAAGAATATGAATATATCGTTTTGTTGAAAGGATAACATTTCGTCATTTTAAATGCTCTTAAAAAAAAACACTATTATTAGGTAAACAATGAAATTATTGTAAAAAGTTAGTGAAGTTCTCATTATGAGGTTTTAGGATTATGTCAAAATTGCATACATAACCCACAATTATAGTCAAAATACCCAATTTAAATTTATATATTTAAATAATGTATTAAAAAATCATTAAATTTGGTTATCGATATATTCTAATGATCTAATGAAAATAACTGATATTGATGTTAAACAACCAATCTAATTATTCTAAATTATTTAAAAATAAATAAATATTGAGAATTCAAGTCAAAATTACTTAATTGTGATTAAGAAACCCTGTCCTCACACATAATTGTATAAATATATACACATATATGTAGAAAGAGAAATATTTGAGAATTGATATTTATCGAAATTACATAATATAGCATTAACTCAAGATAAATACTGTAAAGAGATTAAATGAATTCGGACACTATACATTATTTGAATATTTACTTATTCATATTAGAAAAAAAAAATTACAATTAATTAATATTTGGTCTAAATTCAAAAAGATTAGATGAATTTGGAAGGAGGCAGATTTTTCATTAAATATCTACTAACCAATTAAAATACTTTTACAATTTAATTTAAAGTTATCAAAATTTAAAGGTTAGAGGAGTTTGAAAACCACACATCATTATTCAATATTTAAAACATTCTTTATAATTAAAAAATAAAAAAATTTCAATTTTTTTTGTTTATACACATGAACATTAGTGTCTGCTAAATTTGAACTCATACATCACATTTTATATGTGAAACTTATATTACTGAAACAAGGGCCTGCTTGGTTTCATTTTCAAAACTCATTTTCACATTTTTTACTATTTAAATTATAAAGTACATAACTTTTTACACATTTTTTTCCGAACATTACTTTTATTTTCATTTTTCAAAACGTATTCCCCAATAATCTATATATCTTCTCTTTATTCCATTATTTCTATCTCTCTTCACCTACAACATACTAAAATCAATATAATCATTACTTTTCCAGCAATCTATTTAAATATAAATTTATTTTCAACTTATTTCCACTAACTTCTTTTCAATATTTTGAAAATGACATAAATAAAAATAAAATCAAATTGGCCAAAGACCACTCAACTCTAAAAAAAATTATATTTATTTAATTAAATATTTGTCGAAATATTGTTAATAAAATACTTTTTGGATAATTTTGAAATTCAAATATTTATTTTTTTATAGTATAAAGTCCAAGCTTGCCACGTTGAAGTACTTCCTTACCCGCTCTCGCAGCTTCATACACCGAAACGCTAACCGACAACTGTCAGTACTGCCTGCAAAATTCAACTTTCCATTATCCCATCCAACCTCCGCGCAACCGCACGTCCGATGCACTCGCCCTGCTATGTCTCCCACGTCCTTATCCACATTGCCGTAATGTTGCAAAGTCCCGCGACAGCGGACGAGTATCCGAAATTTCATACTCTCGCGACTATGGGTGAAAACTTTTAAACATTTCAAATCGCAGATACGGAAGGCCACCGTCTGGAAAAGGCAACTCTAAACTACATTTATTTTTGGTAATAATTACTTAATGTTGAAAAAAATTACTAGAATCTTGTAGTTGTAAATCCTTTTTCAATTCTCAAACCCTAATTTATGGGGAGGTACTTGTAAGAATTCTGCGTTGTGGGAACTCTCTGCTGTGGAATTTGGAGAAATGGTCGTCGAAGAAAGTTACGGCGTGAAGTATTAGTCGGGAGAGAACTATTTACTTGTTTTGTTCAGGTATTTCCGTATTATCTAGCTCTTTTCTTTTTTTTTTAATAAAAAAAATCGTATTAAAGTTTAATTTTTTATTTGCCTTGAGTGACAAATTTGCGATTAATATATATATTTTTTATTATTTTTTTAAAATTTCAAAACTTTACGGCTTTACCTTTCCAGTGTGTGTCGTGATTCCGTGTTCTTCAAGGGGTTTAGGCGAAAAACCCTAGAGAAGTTTGTCGTTGATTCTTGCTTTTTTTTTTTTTTTTTAAATTAGTTGTCGATTTTTGTTTATACTAACTGCTTGCAGTTATTTATTGGGTTTCTTATTCCTTTTGGTGTTTTACAGTTGTATATATCCGAAACGTTCGGTGCAGTTGAAAAGAAACGAGAATTTTCGGGATTTTGTTTCATATATATAATGGCCAGTTGGGACGATATTGTAGCGGCGGCGGAGAATCTTGCCGGGAATTCTCACAATCTAATGGGTGGGTCGGTTTCTAAAGCCGAAGGAAGTCCAGGTAGGGTTTCTGGTGTAAATAAAGATATTGATGGTTCTGCTTCTGCTTTTGTTGTTTCTAAACGAGTTGTTGAGACCGTAACTGTTGTGGACTCTACTTTTGATAGCAACAATGGGTTGATTGATTCGGATAAAGAGAAAATTGGAGTTGGGAATTTGAGCAGTGTGTTGAATGGTGGTAGGAGTGTTTCGGCTAATGGGATTGATGTCAGGGTTGGTGTTGATGGTTCTTCGGATGGTGTTCTTGGGAGGGACAAAAAGATTAAAGATGGTCAAGATTCTTGCACGGATAATGGGGGAAGCGGGGGTAGTGATTGTAAGGAAATGAATGGAAGTGGGAGGAACTTTGAGTCGAATGCGGATGGCGATGAGAAGTTGGAGGATGGGGACCATGGATTTCGCGTGGGAGATCTTGTTTGGGGTAAAATTAAGAGTCATCCATGGTGGCCGGGACAGATTTATGATCCAAGAGATGCCTCAGAATTTGCTGTCAAATATAGCCTGGAGGGTCGCCTCCTTGTCGCCTTTTTTGGTGATGGTTCTTGTTCTTGGTGCTTGCCGTCACAGCTGATACCCTTTGGGGAGAATTTCAAAGAGATGTCGATGGATAGCTCTTCTAAGAGCTTTCTCAATGCTGTACAGAGGGCCAGCAATGAGGTTGGTAGACTTGTAGAGTCTGGATTGACATGTAAGTGTATACCTTTGGAGAAAAGAGATGGCCTTGCCAGGCCAGTGGTGGCAAATGCCGGGCTGAAAGCAGGGGTTCTTGCGCCAGAGGTAGATGTTCGTCGGCTTTCTGTCCCTAACTGTGGGCCTGCTGAAATACTTGCAGAAGTGAAGCACTTTGCAAGGACTGTTTCTGTTGAAAGTGTGTTTGAGCTTGCAGTCTTGAGAAGTTGGCTCTCTGCCTTTTATCGTGGCAGAGGCGGTTTTCAGTTGCCTGTATACAGCGAACCTGTTCATATTGAAGGTCTGGAGGATAAGAACAAAAGTGTGCCTGCAGTTACGGATGATTTTAGTGTTCCAATTGAAGTCCCTATCCAGGGGCCCCTGGGGGATGATTCACCCACTTCGGCCGCGGTTAATACTTCAAAGTCCCAGACCTCATCAGAAGATAAGATTTATCATAGAAGGAAGCAGAAAAGTGTTGCTGAGCTTATGGCAGAAAACAATATTGTCAAGCCCAAGATCCAGAAGAGAGCTAAAGTCAAAGAGGAAAAAGATGTCGGAAGGTCTGTGTCTGCCCTGAAGAGAAAGAAGAGCCTTCATGGAGAGGAAGAGGAAGGTGGCCGTCGGGGGGCTTCTTCGACTGTGAAGACTGGTAGCATGAGAATGGTTGAGGTTTCTGAATCCCCTAAAATAACAAATGAGAAGGTTTTAAGTTCAGAAAACAGTGGCGATAGGGATGTGGCTGGTGTAAATGAAGGTACTTTGTTAGAAAAACCAAAGCACATTGAAGTTTCTGCTGCTGAAAATACTACTGGTGAAGCCAAAGAGGAATCAGAAACGGTATCTACGCCAAGGGAAAGGAAGAAGAGTAAGTACTTGTCTCCTCCTTATACATATCCTATATGGAGGATTGGAAATTCAAGCACTAAGGCAGAATCAAAATCTGCAAAAATCGCCAAGCCGGATCGGGTGGTAGAACACATGACAAAGGTCTCTAGTCCGCCTCTTTCAAAGTCTGTTGATGAGGCATCTGATGAAAAACTGCCTAATGGTCTGCCGAAAGGGCTTGACGCATCTGTTAACACAAGCCCTCCGACAGTAGAGAATGATCAGAAAATGACTGTTTCTGCATCTGATGTTAATGTGCCAGTGAATGAGTTGCTATTAGAAATCCAGTTTGCAGCTGTTGATCCTCGTTACTTGAACAAGGAGGGTTCTTTTGATATGGTCTGGGCATTTGCTTCTGCACTCAGAAGCTCAACCTATTTCCATGGAACAAACTATAAAGCATATCAGAAACACAAGACACGTAGGAAGAGAAAATCATTGCCCTCTCGGCATCAAGAAAATGAACTTACGAAGGAAAAGGCCAAATCAGCTCACCAGATGAAGTCTCCCAAAGCAGTGAGGACTGAAGGAAAACCAGATGCATCCAAATCCAAGAAAGCTGCTGAGGAAAATGATTCATCTTGCCTCGTTCTGACATTCACACCTGGATATCCTTTGCCCTCAAAGGAAGAAATCTTGAAGCTCTTTGCTAAGTTTGGGAAGTTGAATGTAAAGGAAACCAATGTGTTCCCAGATTCTCACTCTGTCCAGATTGTCTACATGAAGGACTCTGATGCAGAAGCAGCCTTTAAATCATCTGTAAATCAGAGTCCGTTTGGTGTTGAAAATGTGAACTATTGGTTGCAGCATTCTTCACCTCACGGATTTCGTCCAAAAATTCGTCCTCGTAAGCGGGCACCTGAGATTCCAGAAGCTTCCCAACCAACCGATGATATTATGTCGGACGTTAGAGTGATCAGGCAAGAGGTCGAGATAATGACGGCTATCCTGGAAAATTACCATACGAAATTTTCAGCGGAGGACAAATCTAGCTTGAAGGATGAGATTAAACACCTAATGGATGATGTAGAAACAGCGAGTGAGAAGGTAAGGGTCATGGCTGAGAATACTGCATCTTAGAGAGAGTTTTATCATATGAGGCGTGCGGGTCAAGTTCTTTTGAGCATCATTTGTGATTGTAGCTGGCCTTTTATCAGGACAATTGCTAATTCCTTTCATTTTGTTTAGGACTTTCTGTATGATAGCAATAGGACAGTCACCGATGTTTATAGCATGATGTCAGAATGGATCACATATCCTACTTTGCTCCCATAAAAGCCTTTCTAGTTTCTTTACATTGGACAAAAATTGAAGTTGACCGGTAGAGAAAATGAAAATGTTTAGCAGAAGAGTGGAAAATGGAAGAAACGGAAGAATTTTGTTCACCAATTCTTACCAAGGCCTCGTTTGATTTTGAATTTGGATAGTATATGCTATTCAAATCGTGGGATATTAGGTGAGATTATATCAAGTTGGTCTCATATTTGATTGGGTAGATTGGGATATATGTAAGTCCAAATTCAAATCTCTCCTAATCTCTAATTTCATGTTTGATACACGCTGCTATTGAGAAATTGACTTTTTTGCCCGCAAAACATTCAGCCTCTAATGTAAACCCCAATCAACCTCTTCCCATCAATTCAACAACCCAATGGAATTCAGAAAATCGCGCTGCTGGATGGTGATTGAGAATTTCAGAGGTTTCCTTGGCTTGAAGGCAAGATGGAGTTCTTGTATAATGTCAATTCTTCTTACCCCTTTTTTTCAATACGCCAGGACTTCCATTTTGACGGATGTACCCTATTTTCCTCCGCCATAGATATGCACATACACACACACACACTCAACCCACAGCAGTCCTCCGCTAGAACAATTTTCAGATGCATGCAGTTTTCTTCTCTTCTTTGGATTTGTTACCATCAAAAAATTAAACAAACAAATTAAATCAGATGGAAAATGGTTAAGACAGCAGCGGGTTCCTCCTCCTGTAACTCTAATGTTGTTGTTGATCAGAGGTTTAATAGTGAGTTGAAGTACAGGGGTGTGCAGAAGAGGAAGTGGAGGAAGCATGTTTCCCAGATAAATACCGGTTGGTTCCATTATTGCTACTGATCGAAAAATGAAGAACTCAACCTCATCAAGCTTCGAAGTTGGATTTACGATAGATTAGGGCTCGGGTTCACTGCAGTGGTGACGGTTTGAGAAGGGGAAAGCAGAAATGAAGCACGTCTCTATCTAAGGTGAAAGTCAAGATAGATGTTAGGGTAAAATGGAAATTTGGCCTGGCAACATTGAGGGCTGTGATGTAAAAACAAAGCAAGAAATCTGAAACGGGTAGGGTGCAATTAATCAATCGCAACCCCAGACATGCTACTTCATTCGTGGGTAGTAACTAGCATAGTTGCGGGCTCACCATATTACACGGGCCGGCCCGCTTTTCTATCCCATGTATCAAACGCCCACTTAGATGCTACTAGGACCCCCCAATTGCCCCTATTCAGGAATATCAAACGAGGCCCAAGAAGTTTACAGTACAATGCAGTCTCATGACAAATACAAGGGCAGACATAGTAGGTTTAATGGGAAGTTATTACATCCAATACAAGGCATCAAATTTATCCAAATTTCATGCACACAAATGGGAGATCAATATTTAAATCGGAAGGAAGAGGTTCCAATTTGCTAAGGCACAACAGCATTCTAAAATCAATCAGTCATCGACAGGGTCTTGAGGAGTCTGAGATGCACTGCGCTTGATTGCAATGACAGGGCAATCAGCATGCTTCGTGCAGAATTCACTCACAGTTCCGACAAAAACCCTACAAAGATAATCAGAAATTTGAATGTTGCCTTGCTGAAAATATTACGAGCAGCTCAAACCCTTAAACGAATTAATATCTATAGAATAAGCTCATGTCCCAATTATAGTCAACTATCAATAATTCAGAACCATGGACAGGGGCTATTGTTCTATAATTTTTTCAACATCAACCTCCGTGAAATGAATAACTTTTTGCCATTGCTCTTTGTAAAAAGAGAACATTGTAACCTAAGAAAGCTGATATGCAAAATAAATGCATAGTATACATACTTCTGAAAAGGACCGAGACCCCTGCTTCCAACAACAAGGAAATCTGGCTGGACCCGTTTTGCCTCATTGCAGATGACTACTTTAGGATCGCCTTTCTTAACCCATGCTTCACAGGCAACCTACAAAAACATTGACAGGGCAGTACACAACCAAGACATTAGCAGGCAAATTGAGATCAAAATTGGGGAGTGCGAGATATAGTATAGAAGGAAGGTTTTGATACCCCAATTTCATGGCATTGCTGCACAAAGTACTCCAAAAGATGAAGTCCCCTTATCCTGTCTCTGAGCTTCATGGTCTTGAAATCCTCAGGAGAAGCATATATGCTATCCATGTCATTAAAGCCTAGACAAGTGGGGAAAATTTAGCATTTTCCACCTTTCTTAGTAAAGATAAAGCACCAAAATATTTAAGCAGGATAAAATAAATCACAAAATGAGCAGAGAGCAGATTATACATGCCCGAATTACATAATTTATGCCCTTGATGGCATAATTCAAAGCACTCCTGAAAAATCCAAGTCAGGCAACCTAAGTACATGGATGTCTTGTTAAATTGTATTCATAACCAGTTTTTTCATCAATTTACTTCTCCAGTTTAGATTATCTAAAGAACTTTAAAATTATTAATGATCCAACAGAGGAAAAAAGAGAAAAATATATTGCATACATCTGCAAATTTGTCCTAGTGTACCAGATATACCAAAAATCCACATGCGATTTTTCACCACAGAATTAATCTCAGGGCTGTAGTAAATGTCAAATTATAATAAACAGCATCGAACTTAAAAAATAAGACAGGTAAATCTCCAAAAACACTGGATGAATTCATGCCACACATATCATACATACAAATTCCTGAAAATTTACTCGGTGCATCCAAACAGAATCAATCCGGAAACAGATTTAAACAAATTTCCAGACGCCAAATAAAACATCCTTCATTTCTAGCATCGGCTCCAAAAACTAAACTTATCAAACAAATTCGAAACCGACCAAGACCATCAGTTAACAATACTTTTACAAATTATCATGCAAATAAGCAATAGTTAAGCAATCATCAAACCGCAAGCACAAGTACTTAAAACAACAGTCAAATAAATAAAAAGATAATAGGAAATCAAAGCAGAATTCGAGTGCTTTACCATCTTCATCTGGTACTTGAACATGAAGCAATAGGAGCCTGAAACCAGAAGTATTGGAGCGAATGATTTTCTTCACAGTCCACTCGAACGCTCCTCTACTGCTTATCGACGGGTGCGGATATCCCTTAATTGTTGACTCGTTCACCGCCACCATTATCCGAGTCGGATCGCCGCCCTCCACCGCCATCTCTACTCACTGAGTTAAAACGCCGGCTCACTGAGCTTTCGCAACCTCAACAAGCCTCCAGAGAGTGTGTTTGGTTGCTCAAAAACTGAAGAGCACACAATATTCTCATCATTTAAAAATATTCATATAATAAAAATTTTCGAGTAAAAAAAGAAAAGAAAAGGCAATGTTTAGTTATATTTTGGCAAAAACAACCGAACATACAAAAAAATTTCCTCCAAAATACCAAATTAAATTTCTGAAAATACCTTCTTCTATTTTTCATCATCTCCAAAAATTTTCTATTTTTTTATTATATATATATATAGATTATACGTATATCATACATATTTTATTATTATTTTAATAATAAAAAAATATCACTTAATTCTATTTTCACCCAAAAAATCAACAAAAATGCATTAATTTGACCTCTACATTAAAAATTATATCTCCCAAAACATAAACAAATATATCAAAATTTTTCAAAATTATTTTTTAATTATTCCCCAAAATAAAAATAAACATTTATCACATTCCTCAATACAAATTTTAAATTCCCCAATTTCACTTCCAAAACTCATTCTGTCAAAACAGAAAATACAAAACATACAATTTATAAGCATTTTGTACAGTTAAGAAACTTATGGAAAAACAAAAGGAAGTCATGAAATTCGTACAAATGGCCATTTTCCTGAGGAAGATTCCGAAAGAAAACACTGTTTTTCAGTCAGGCCAAACAAACCTGTACTGGGGGTACTGTTCCTATACGGCAGCGCGCTGTGACATGACATGTGGGACCCACAAAACGCATCAAATTACAGCTGTTCAAACCTCATCATCAATTATTAAGAAGACGTGTCATTGTTTTTCAGGAGAGAAGTGGCGGGAACTGGCAAGTATGTATGGGCTTTGGGGATCCTAATATATATGTTAATAAAAAAAACTCGAAATTCTTTTAAAAATATTTGATAACTGAGGAAACTAACGGCCCGTTTGATTTTATTTTTAAATGTCATTTTTATTTTTAATCATTTCTAAAAATTAAAAAGTTAATTATATAATGTGATATAAAAATAAAAATATATTTAGATAAAATATTAAAAAGTAATGATTATAATAATTTATATGATTGAAAAGTAAGTTAATTTATATTTTTTATATTTAAAAAAATTATTTTTGAAAATATATGTATATTTTATTAATTTAAAAATAATCGTGGGTAACTTTATGTTAAATCAAATTTGAATTTGATTAATGTGTAATAGGATAATATAGTAGGTTTAGAAATGAATTTTTGAAAGAAAATATGTACTTTTTCTGTTGAAAATTGTAAAAAAGTGTTTGTTTTCAATTTTTATTTTCACAAAAAAAATAAAAAATGAATTTGGAAATGAAACCAAACGGGCCGTAACGAGCCAATAATGTGCCTTAATGGGCTCCACCATTGTTTGTTTCAGACCATTCTTTTCCAGGATATCCCCTCATGGCTTGTTTTCAGATGGGCCACCCGCCTCCTATATTGGTGAAAGATTGTTGTGGTTTTGAAATTTTCACTTGGTATTATTACGTGGCTCCCTGGAAACTTTATTAGCCCTTTTTTTTTTTTTTTTACTTATACAGACGCACACATATCAGGAGCTTGTTAGGATTCGAACTCCTAACTTTTCACATTTTGTAAAAAGCTTATGACATTAGGCCACAGGGCACTTGGCATGAAAATTTTATTAGTTGACGATGGTGATACCAAATTTTATTTATATTGAAGGTGTTGATAGATTTAATAATTTATAAGTTGTTTCTCTAGTGATATGAGAGAAAAGAGTCGGAATTGAGCCGCATGTGCTTAATTCCTAGCCTAGTAACATTAATTTCACGCATAAAACGTGAGGTTGGGAATTTGAACCTAACAGGCTCGCTCAACTCTCCTCTTAAGGGGGGCATGACCCCTCAACCTTAGTAATGCAGGGCTCTGTTGTGTGGTTTGCGTGCTCATCCCAAACTTAGCATGAATCACCCCTCATGGTTTTGTTTATTACTAAATGAGTTTTGATTTTGGGAGATTTCTTCAAAAGACATAACTGTCCTCATCTCGTTTAATATATAAGGATCCGTGTCTTTTTAAATGGGTCAACCCAATTGCCCGACCTGCATCCAAGCAGCGACACCATCTGAGCCCTCCATTTTACGACACGTGCAAGTTTAGGATGGCATCCACGTCAAGCTCAATAGTACACACTATGCGCAAAGGATCACTATAAATACCCCCATTTATTAATTGAGGGATCATCTGAAAGCCATTAGATACCAACTCACATCACTCATATCCCTACCACCCGACCACTCGACCTAAAGAGCTCTCGACCAAGACACCCAATTTAGCCAAAATATCACTCACTCGAGCTCCCGTCTCTGGTCAACTTTTTAACCATTGATAGATATACTGTGTGTCATTTCCTGCGACATCAAATTTGATTAACTCTGCAAATGTATATTGACTACAGACTGGTTCTAGCTTGCTAACTAGACAGTTCATGAAAGCTTCATCAATCTCAAGCATTAATGCGTCTTTCATGGAAAATAAACCCTAAACCATAAGTATCTAGGAAACAATACCTTGTGGAGCTAAAATTTTCAAAATATTAGGGGATTATTTTTTTGTGCTGGAGGAAAAGTGTTCCTCATAAGCGATGGGGCTTATCACATGTGATGATAATAATCGGTGATGCTTGAATAAGAATCATAATTTAAGAAAAAACATCCATGAGAGTTGATAATATCGTTGTAGTCGAGTGGTTAATTTAGATTTGTCAATTGATTGGATTCGAATCGAATCATGCTGGGTTCAAATTTAAATTTGAAAGTAATATATCATATCTAAATTCGATTCAATATTCTATAGAATCTATAGTTGGTGTAACCATATCCGAATTCATATAAAGATATCCAAAAAAATTCCAAATCTAAATACCCCCAAAATCATCATATATTTATTATTTCTCTAAAAACTTAGTAGAATCCAAATTCAAAACAGTCATCATTAAAAAAAATTACCCAACAGATTAATGAATAAATTTCAAATATATTGATCACGTAAAAGCAATAATATGATTTAATTTAATCACATTCATTCACTAAATCATTACATTTTAAGTTTCGTTGCTGATAATAGTATTTATTTGGCATCATAAATATATAGTCATACTTGATTCTTCAATTAACTAATTATAGACTTAAAGTTTTATAAATTAAAAAAAAAAAAACTCATTTTGATCAAATCGAGCTGATCCGCATTGCATTCTTGTCATATCATGACATTCGACTCCTACTCATTATTCTGTCCGCATCATTTTCTGTTATAAAAATAGAAAAACAAGTACTGTAATATGATGCAAATAAGTTCGAAATCTAACAATTTATATAAAAAAAAAACACATGATTTGATATATTATATAAGAGTTCATTACTCCCTTCATCCAAATATCCACTCTCGCTTTCTATAAGATCATGTGTATACATATATACAATAATATATATGCATACTATTAAATATATTTGAATTTGAATTACTAATGGATCGGATCGAACCATATTCATATTCACGCAATTTATTTTGAATTACAAATGTTTTTAATCGGATCATGTCCGTCGAATCATTTACCAATTAAAGATCATAAATAATTGAATCGAATTCAAATTAAAATCCACTCAATTGACAGTTCTAGGTTAATTGATTTAATTGCGTCACCCTTTAGACCCTAATGGATTTTAGCGTACATACATATGTAAATATGTAAAAAGATAGAAAGAAAAAAGGAAAAAGAAAAAAATGACATCAGTGTTTGGTAGATTTACCATTTGAGGTTGTAATAGAAGGGCAGGGGAGCACGCATGAGGATTTCCTTACAGTTACTGTTTCTATTGTTTTTGGGTATCAAAACCTCGCACGAGTCGCTTTCTATGCGTACATTACGTGCAATGTTCAATTATGGAATGTCAAGCGACAGAATTTCTAAGCATGCAATATAAAAATAAATAAATAAAGTAAACTAGTTAGATAAATTTATCTCCTATAAGACGTAAACTTTGCGAAAGTTTTATTTTTGAAAAAATAATTAATTTTAAATATTTTGGGAAAAAAACAATTAGTAATAAAAATGGAGAGAATCTTTAGTAATTAATTCAGAAAGTAGCACAAAAATAAAATGAAGATATTTGGTAAAAGAACAATTCATACTTAGTTTATATGATAAAATACTAAATTATTCTTTAAGCTGGCGTTTCAAAAAAGCTAGGAAGAACAAAATTGACAAATATAATTTATAAATATTTACTAAAAATGGTGCTTTCAACTTTTGCTCTATTTTAATTATTTTTAAACAGCTATCAAAATAAAAATGGCGTCTCCAATTTAAAGTAGCGCAATAAAATAAAAAACGTAGAGTAATTTAATTATGTATTATTATAAAAATATTAAAAGATATAAAATACATAAATATAAATATCAATAAAACTTCATAATTTTTTCAAAGAATTCTCAATTTAATGTGGTTTCCACAAAAATACATGTAATTTATTAGAAGAAAAAATTATTTTTAACAATTACATATTTTTTGATATTATTTTAAATATATATAATATAAAGTTAATAAATTAATTAATTTTTAACGAGTAGTGGGTAATCAGGAGGACGAGGAGAGCAATCAAGGTTCAATTTTGACCTGTCTCTGTCTCCGCGGGGAGAAATTTCTCCTCATATTCGCCCCATTGCGGGAAATTCTCCGCATATACCCGCGGGAACAAGTAACTTTGACATCCTTAGACTAATTTATAATTATAGAATATTTTTTTCCCTTAAATTTTTATGTGTTATTCTCATTATGTGGGTCAAAACTTTATGTTGCCCTCGTGAACCTTTTCTTTTCTTATTTTTTAATGAACTTTTAGGGGTCTTGACTTTTGGCTACCCCCAAACCACGCTACTCATGGCTTTTATTTTTTATTTATAAGTTAAAGGGGCGCAGCTTAATTATTGTGAACTTTGTTTGTTAATAATTTAAAATTGCAATTTTATGATATATATATATATATATGTTTGGTGAAAAAAATTTAAATCAGAATTTCAAAGTATTAAAAGGACATATATAATCCATAATCTTTTAACAAAATTATCCTTTCCATGATTAGCCGACTTAGAAAAATAAAAAAGATTGTGAGCAACAACTATGCAGCATTATAGCATATATATATATAATTAAATAGGAACTTAGTTAATTAATTAATTTAATTTAATAAACAAATCGTGCTCTATTGGAGGGGAGTGCATATATATATTATATTCTTAGGACTAGTTTGGTTTGATTTTTAAGCTATCTTATCTTATCTAATGATTATTTATTATGTGACAATTTGTGTAATTTTTATCATTGTCGTATAGTTTGGTTTGCATGATAAATAAACTCATGGATGGTGATAGGTTAATTTATCATGAAAATTGCATATACAAATACGGCTTTTAGTATTCATACGGGTTTTAGTGTTTATTGTCACTCCAACCAAATGAATAATAAGATGAGATAAAAATATTATATCCCACTCTATCATTCCAATCAAATTAGCCCGTAGGGCTAGTTTGCTTGGAGTGATGTGATTATGAATTATATACAAATAAATGGATATGTTTTAAGTCTATCAAGATAAAGCAATATAATTTAACGTTTGATTGGTAAGATTAACTGAAAAGTAAATTAAAACAAAACATATGATTTTACGATTATATTCTTTTATTATTTATTTTAATATATATTTTTACATACTAATCAAGGATAATTTGGTCTTTATGAAACTTATCCAACTCAAGAAAAATATATCAAGTCTCTCACATTTTGATCTATATTTCAATTTAATACAGGGCCAATGACTTATTATTGACACTATATCAAGACAAACAAACAATAAATTAGGAGTGATTATGCATTTCTCACTCGAAGTATTAACCATTATGTTTCCATGTGGCTTTTCTGATAGCTATAAGAATTAAGTAAGTATTTAAAGCCCAAAAAAGGGGTAATTGCTATAAGACTTATATAATGTATTAGTAAAAAGGACAAGGGATAATTGCATAAAAAACTTTGTAGTTTGTCCAATTATTTCTACTTTTCTAGATACCCCTTTTTGTGGGACTATCAAAAAATAAGTGATATAAGTGGCTGGAAAAATATTAAAATCTAATTTAGTATAATTATCATTACAATTTATTTATTTTTTATTGTTCCACCAGCAATCATATGGTGCATATACACATATATTTATCATATTGGAAAAAAGATACCATTGTACGATAAATACTAATCCTCATCTGAATATAAAATATATCTGACTTTAATTATTATAAAGAACATTCATAGACGCGTATAATATATATTTTTATAAAGAATTAAGGAATATTTGGTTATATTTTTTGTTTGATTTTATTATATATTTTGGGATAATGAATTGTTAGAGAATGTGAAAGTTATTTTTTGGTATGTTTGTATATGTATTGGGGGAGACAATTTTTTACTGTAGCAGTCAAATAAATATTTTTTTGTTGGATTTTTGAGATGAAAATGGATTTAAGTAATTTTTTTAATGTTAGAATAATAATAAAATATATATATTATATATAATATATGTATATATTGAAAAATGTGTGTTTTGGAGGAAAAATATGGATATATTTGGTTATATTTCAACCAAACACTCCCTTAGTTTTTATACTACTATAATATTGTATAATAATATCAAATTTTAATGTGATTCCATTAATCAGTAATTAAATAAAAAACTTATAGAAAAAGAATTTATAACAAAAAAAATTCGATACATACAAATCAGAAATATTTTTATATTATTTACACGCTTCTTAAATATTTTTTTTAAAACATCTTAAAATAAAATCAAACATAATAAACATCATGAAAAATGGTGGATGGAATAAAGAATATATATATATATATAATCCAAGGAATTTTTTGAGTTGAGGATCCCAAAAGGGCACAAAATTTTTGGCTTGTAACTATAACTATTTATCATTGAAAATAAAAGTAACAATTAGGATGCTCTTTCACATTACTGTGTAACAGCTTTGGCTCTTCTCTCCATGCAAAACTCCTACTCTGATGAAGAGTAACTGAGAAAGGTGACAGTAATGAAGTATAGTTCAATTAGTAAAAGACAAGATTTGGATCTTCTCAATCTTAAGTTCAAATCTCAAAAAAATATATAAAAAAAAATCAGAAAATAAAAAATAACATGGGGCTATGTTTGGTTACATTTTGAAAAAATAATTTTGTTTCTTCAAAATATAACCAAACATACAAAAACAATTTCTCCAAAATGATAAATTAAATTTCCCAAAACATCCCCTTCTATCTTTCATTATTCCCAAACCTTTTTTATTTTTCAATATATACATACATATTTTATTATTATTACAACAACTCGATTTCATTTTCACTTTAAAAATCCAACAAAAAAATATTAATTTGACTCCTACAGTAGAATTTGTCTCTTCTCAAACATAAACAAGCATACCAAAAATTTTCAAAATAATTTTCTTTCTATTATCAAAATATAAACAAACATGCATTACGTTCCCCAAAACAAATTTCATATTCCCAAACCCCACTTCCAAAACTCATTCTCTCAAAATATATAATTTCAAAACACATAATTCATGTCCAAACATTACCATGATCTTATAATGTAACTACAATATTGCATATTAAATTTCTATTATTGAGTGTAATATGTTAATTTATTGATTTAGGCCTTGTGTGCTTGGCTTGATTGGGTATGATACATACTTAATCAAGCCTATTTTAATGTTTGTTTTAATTGATAAAAGCTCTTGATAAATTCTAAGCCCAACATTATTTATTGTTGTTTTTGAAAAATGAATCAAATGGAAGAATGCTTTATTTAGTGTTATAAGAATTACAAAAATCAAATACGACTAATTTTTTATCTTATTTTCAATTAAACCTTGTTCCTAAGAATGGGGAAGAATGAAAAAATTGTGAAAAATTTATTAAAAAGTATAAAGGATATAATAGTAAATTTATATATTATATTTTAATTTATTTATATATTAATCTTACTAGCCAAACATAAAATTAAAATATTATATCCTAATGGACTTAAAATATATCAATTTGCTTATATATCACTTTTAATCACATCATTCAAAACAAACTAGTCCTTACTTGATAGATTCTCTTATGGTATGTTTGAATTAAGGAATGTAGTGAAAAACAAAAAGAATAAAAGATGTTGTGGCAAAAAGCTAAGGTGAAAAATTATAGTATTTAAAATGTTAAAAAGAATTTCATTAATAAATTTTTTATTAGAATTTGAAGTTTAAACATGTTAAAAAAATTGAAGAGAGATAACAAAAGACTGTCTTCAAATAAAATAAAAGATAAAAGAATAAAAATAATTTATTTTTTTTAATTGCATATAAATAGGCGCACACCAAAAGTTTGTTAAGAAAATCAGTATTAAAAAAATGTTAAGATAAAATATAAAATTATATTTTTTAAATTGTGAAAAAGAATTTTCTTAATAAATTTCTCATTCAAAGTTAAATTCCAAATATATAACAACAATTAAGGAGAGAGAACAAAAGATTGGCATCAAAGTAAATAAAAGAACAAAAATAAGAGATATTTTATTTACACATATAAGTAGATAAATAATTCATTAAAATTTTAATTTTAAATTTTATATATAAATATAAGAATGATATTATTCAATCAATTAACGATTTACGTTGAGACTTCAACAAGTTCAAACGACCTATACAATTTACAAAGAAATAATAGGAAAATCGAAACAAGAGACACAAAATTTTCAATTTCTTTACCAGTGAAACCATACATCTCTCATCAATCCAATTTCCCCAGCCAAAAGGGTAAAATAGACAATAACAAATTAACAACCCTTTTAAGCCAAAAGAAAAAGGATAAAAACTTAATATTTCAAGATTTTTTTACCTTGACAAAAAACCAAAAAAGAAAAAGAAAAGGCCAAATTCCCTTAATTGCCCTTGCTGTGAAAAGGAACTCCAGTAAAAGAAACCCTACCAAAACCCAAATGGCCAACCTCATACAGTTCTAACCAAACGTCCTCTGCTGTGAACTCAGCACTAAAATTGTCATTTACCTCCTCTCCACCAATCCCGGCTCCAATGGACGATAATACGATTTCCGATGTCCCATCCTCTACCCTTCCCTTTTCCGAAATCCCATTTCTATCCCCCATACAGCATTTCCTCCTCTCCTCCAGCATCCCCCGCCGATTCTTCTTTTTCCGGCCGCTGAGGCATTTACGCGCCACCGCCAACGGCAGCTTGAAAAACGCCAGCGCTAGAATGTTCACCACCGCGCAGGGGCAGCAGCACATCGCCACGCAGTCCGCGATCACCCCCGCCGTGCACGACTGGCACGACTTCCCCGTGCACGCCACCGGATCTCCGCCGTCTTCCTCCACCGCGTGGCGGCGGCGGCAGTATTTCCCCACAGCAGCGCTCGACGACGAAGAAGCTGGAGATGGATTCCGATCGTCCATTCGAGTTTTCTCTCTCTTCTCGATGCCTGCCAGAAAACACGCCTTTTCTCCACAAGTGGAAGCTCTGGTAAATCCGGCACAATGGCTGGCGTCCATACAAGAGCTTGAATTTCTTCTATAAGCGCGGTCGACAAACCATGGCAGCAAAAACACTCTCCCTCACAAATCACACGGAAAATTCTCCATTTCTGCACATGAAAAAAAGATGTATGTAGAAATGTATGAGTAAAGTTTTACGGGGTAGAGTTGGGGGGGTGGGTTGGGGTTCGGTAGTGGGGGGCGCGAGGGGATTCGTAAAATATAATTGCTTTAACGTACAAGATATGGTGTTTTTCCATGCAATTATTCTTGTAATTCCAAAGAGGTGCAGAGGTCCATGTATTTAGTGTTGCGAGGGTTCAAAGTTTTGCTGAAAAAAGAAAACGGGCGAACGAACAATCCCACCCGCATTGCAAGCGCGTGGAGATACCGCCAGAATGAAAATCACTGGAATAGTAGACCAGCAGTACGGAAACTAGACTAATCTGAGAAATCTCTTTATTTTTATTGTGTATTTATAAATAATAAAGAAAAAAAAAAAAGGAAATTCATAAAAATAGTGAATAGTGGAGCATATTCCAATTTTGGCTAATTGACACTTTGACGGCAACAAAAAATATCTGAGGAAAAGATTACCCTTTCTATGAATGGGAAAAAGAAAATAAAAATGTGACAATTTGGTTTTCTATTAAATGGTATCTAAAATGTTAATTAAGTATAGTTTTATTTTTTAAAATTAATTTCTTTTTTAGGATATTTCTTACTTAATTAAAAAGTTATGCATATTTTCATTTTGAAGATTTTATGGTCATATTTTATTCAAACTAGCAATTTAATGGTTTTAATTTTATTCCTTTTTTAACTTTCTAATTTGAATTTTTAGGATAAGTATTCGAAATAAAAAGTTATAATAAATTTAAAATTTAAAGAAAAAAAGAATTAGAGAGGGAGAATAAATTAGATTACAATTAGGGGAAAGAAAAACTACTTTATCCTATTTTGTAAAATAATACCAAATTTGTTAATTGAATATATTTTAAGGTTTTAATGCATTATAAATAGTGTAAATATTTCAAGATTAAATTTTAAAATAAACGGACATTTAGTTTACCGTCATGTCTCATATTACGAAATTGTACATATGACGTATATTTGCCCTGAAAGTCTCCTAATTTTTTCCGTCAAACTTTCAATTTAATATTTTACGAGCTTTAAAAATAATTTATAAATTATTTTTAAATAGACTTGAAAAACACCCTTTGAATATGATATGGTTGAGTGTGATTCACAAGAGTGGGGTTGTTATATTTTGACCTAAAATTGTGAAAGAAGAGTTTCAAGGGGGAATCAGGAATGTGATGGGCTTGGTTAAGATAGAGACACAGCCAAACTTGTGAAAACTTTTCCTCTGTTTGGGATATTGTCAGTAAAATTTTATCCATCCATTTAATTTCTTCTGCCAATACAAGCTTTGCAAACTGTTTCCTACTTTGTCTTTGGCCAAAAAACACTTTTCCATCCATATGGGCTATTGCATTCATGAATTCTCATGGATAACATGCCATATACACTATAAAAATAGTGAGAGAAAAAAAGAAAAATGTTTGGATATGAATTATATGTTTTGGAAGAATGAGTTTTAGGAGTGGAGTTGGAGAATATAATGTATGTTTGTTTATGTTTTGAAAATAGTTAAAAAATTATTTTGGAGAGTTTTGATATGTTTGTTTATCTTTTGAGATGAGACAATTTATACTGTAGCCCACAACCACTATTACAATAATATGGGTTAATGTCTACTACAGTTGCAGGCTGTATCAAAAGTACGGATCGGCCCGCTTGTCCAAAGATGGATCGCCTTGGCTACAAGGCTTACTCACTCCCTTACTTTAGACGTATAGGAATACTTCCCACGAAATGACTTGTAGTAGTGGGTATCAAACATGAAATTAACATATATTAACCACCTATTTTCATGCTAATAGCATGCAAAAATAACGTACGCTATATATCAAAGGCATGCAGAAGAGTTTTTATTTTTGGAGAAATGCTTAATTTAAGAGATTGTGAGAAAAAATATTAGTATTAAAAGTGGGGAATATTTAAAAATTATTTCAAAAAGTAGAAAAAATAATTTTCATTGGATTTTATGCGAAAAAATACTAAGTTTTCTTTTTGTTTAAGATTTGAATATAAAATAAATAAATAAATAAAGTAAGAACAATTTTGCTTTCAACTTCTTTTATATTTTAGCTTTTTTAAGTAATGTTGAAATAAAAATATGCAATTTTTTTTTTAATTTTTAAATTAAAAATATAAAATTTGAAAATAAAAAGATTCTCCCAAACACTTTCTAAATTTTACTAGCCATGTGGGATGGTGTGAAGAGGTGACGTTGGTAGAACTATAAAGCCTACTTTATGCACACTTGATTCAGAGTAATAATTTTTTGAGATTCAATTGTACTTATTTAAACCAAATTTAGCACTAGAAAAAACTACGAGTATTTATTAACTATATATCTTTTCCCGAGGGACAGCTGCAACTATTAAATTGTTAGCCACACCACACGGAAATCTATAAGATCTAGAGTTAATCAAAGATGTTATTCAGTTGTTGAACCAGATTTCAACAACAAATCCGGATAATCCCTTTCACCCCATGAGTTCTAAGGGCCCGTTTGGTTTCATTTCCAAGCTCCTTTTTATTTTCTTGTGGGAATGAAAATTAAAAACAAACACTTTCTTATAATTTTCAACAGAAAAGTACATATTTTTTTTCCCAAAATTCATTCTAAACTTACCCTATTATCCTATTACACATCAATCAAATTCAAATTTGATATGACATAAAGTTACCCACTATCATATTTAAATTAATAAAATATACATATATTTTAAAAAATAAATCTTTTTAAATATAAAAAATATAAATTAACCTACTTTTCAATCCTACAAACCATTATAATTATTACTTTCCAATATTTCATCCAAATATATTTTCATTTCCACATCACATTACATAACTAACTTTCCAACTTCTAGAAATAGCTGAAAATGGAAATAGCATTTGGAAATAAAACCAAACGGGCCATAAGTGCCCGATTGGTTGCCAGGTGGCTTGTACCCAACAGCATAAGTCTCTCACATAATATAACAAGTTAGAAGTTTGAGCTTAAATGGACTCTTAATGTACTGTGTATTAAGAAAAAAAGTGCCCGTTTGGTTTTGAAAGCCCCATTTTTATTTTCTCTTGAAAAAAAATTAGAAAATTATTAATTTTTACATATATTTTTATTTTCAACACATTTTTTTATACACACTCTCTCTATTTTCACTTTTTATTTTCTCCTACTAATATTTACACGATTTTTAATACAAAGTACTATATTTTATAAATACAACTCATTTTCAGCAATACATAATTATTACATTTTAAACAATACCTCCAAACAATATTTTATTTTCAAACACACATTTATAATTAACTTTTCACTATTTCTTTTTTCAGAAAATAAAAATGCCTCCAGGAAACAAATCCAAACGGGCCCTAAGCAACTGAAATCACGTTTGATACGAAATTTTGATAATAGTGGGTCTTATAGTAGTGATATAATAATATGATATTAGTCATTACTCATAAATTTAGTTGTCTATTTGATACACAAGATTACAGTTACAAATTAGCCCCCAACCATATCTCCCACAATCTAATTTGCTGTTTGATACGCATTATTATAAATGTGTTGCCTATTCTGCCCTTATTTAAGAAATCATGTCCATGGTAATTTAAAAAAAAAAATATTCAACATAATAGAGGACTATATTGATATTTTGATGGCAATTAGGATTGCCCAATGGGGTGCGATTGTTTAATCGCACCTCGTCTTTCTTTACGTCAATAAACACTAATTACGGCCACAGTAATGGGCCCTGAATGATTAGTGGGCTGGTCCGTAATTTTAATATTACATATCAAACAAGCAATCGGATGAGATTAGAGCTTGTTGTGGTGTTTAATATCAGATATTAAATATAGTCCAAGTTTATATAATAATTAAGTGGTCAATTGGTTTATTGTTGTTATATTTATATTTATATGCGTAAGGTTTAAAATTAAAATTTTAAATATACTTGTGTATGTAAATAAATAAATCAAATTGAATATAAAAGTGAAATTAAGCTCTTAGAATACCTTCAAGTATTAATAAATTGCGTCATTTCAATTAATTTGACGGGATCTCATATATTGACTTCATGATTATGCATAAAATTAGAGGTTGTTAGGATAAATTAAATTTGATAAAATGTTAAATTTTATTTTAAACATAAATTTATGGAGTATTCAAATAAAATAAGATTTTAAAAAGATATTCATAGTGACACTTTTATAATTAAAATGGTTAAAAGTATAAAAAAAAATTAATTTATTTTTGGAGCTTGTAAGATATTTTTTCTATATAATTTATCTGACATTTTATAACATATTGTACGTTGTCAAACATCTTATAAGATGTTCAGAGGAATTTATAAACTCACCAAATACCTTTGATGAGTGGTTAATTAGCATTGCCCTCACAACATATAAGCATGAAGTTAAATGTTCGGATCATAACGAATTCTTAGTATGCGTACGTGTATAAATAAAAACAAAAAAATGACACAAATACTTTTTTAGTTCTTTTCAATGATGACAGGTTGAATATTAGATTAATATTTTTGATCTTACAATATAATATTTTTGATCTTACAATATATACACACATAAATATATATTAAAAAAAGAAGTGATGATCCATCAAGATTCCCTCTCTTTTTTCCTATATATATATATTTTAACTATGGGGTTCATTTTATGGGAAAGAATAAATTAAGTAAATAAAATAAAAGAAAACAACTTCCAAAGAAATTAAAGCATGGAGATTCCACATGGGGTGTTACCTAGAGTTAATCTTGCCTTGTGGTTCTGGGCTGGCCACTTCTTGAGACTTGTTTTTATTTTTTTATTTAACCTCTTCAGCTGACCAAGGACCTGACATCAGGACAAAAAATTAACAATTTTAATTATGAAAAATCAGAAAATATATATACATTAAAATCAGTCCTATTTAATTAACAGTCTGACTCTCCCTGTACTAATTTTGAATTGGGCACTTAAATTGGGGCGTTGAGAGAGTCCCATTCAAAATTGTTTTAAAAAAAAAGAAAAAAAATAAAATTCTTCTGAAAAAATTTAGGTTATGTTTGGTTATTTTTTTATTTGATTTTATTATGTATTTTGGAAAAGTGAATTATTGAGAATACAAAAATTGTGTTGGGGAATGTAATGGATATTCGATTATATTTTGGAAAATAGTTTTTTTTTTTAATACACATGCACATCAAGAGTTCGTTCAGACTCGAACTTCTGACCTCCCACATTATGTGAGAGACTTATGCAGTTGGACCACAGGCCACTCGGCATGTTTTGGATAATAATTAAAAATTAATTTTTGAGAGTTTTGGTGTGTTTATTTATGTTTTAGGAGGAAACAATTTTTATATAGCAATAAAATCAATGTCTTTTTAATGAATTTTTGAAATAAAAATGGAATTGAGTGATTTTTTTATTGTTAGAATAATAATAAAATATATATGATGTGCATATAATATGTATATATATATATATATATTGGAAAATGAGAAAAATTTTGGGATAATGAATGATAGGAAATAATATTTTGAGAAAACCATTTTTGAGTGTTTTAAAGGAAAAATAAATATATATTTGATTATATTTTCTCAAAATAATTTTGTTTCGAGAAAACACAGCCAAACATGTCCATAGTAATTTATATGGGCCAAAGGGTAGTTTGGTGATTCCGATGACAAGACTCATGTGATCGTCATGTTCGTGTTCGACAACGCCTATATTTATATTATCTTTTGTCCTGAACCTAACCGGCGAGTTCTTCTCCGGTGACTCTTTTCCCTTTTCTTTCTTTTAACGAAAAAAACGTGCAGCTCTTTCAGCAGGAGAAGACGGCTTGACGGCGACTCGTAAATGCGACTATAGTACAAGCATTGATTGTCTGAACAGAAAGTGAAAGTATCTTACCAGAACTGTTCAAACTTGAAAACTATTCCTTTTTTTTTTTTTTTTTTGAAGTAAAAGCAAAAGGCATGCAATCAATCAATCCATCCCTTAATTGCAGAAATAATTGCATGGAATATTCAAATATCTATCCTAAACTACTTATACTTTACACAATTACAGATTTTTATGACGTTTATACCCTTAGCAAATACCTTAATAAAGCTAACAAAGAGAAGATGAAGAAGAAACATAAACACTACTTTTGAGCTTGAAATTTAAAATTTATAATACGTAGACGAATAAGTTCTCATTACTACAAATAAATCGATTCTAAATTCAAATAAAAATAACATTTTTTAACTTAAAATTTATACTGATATACTGAATTAGAGATGAATAAGATATAATTATTATAAATAAATCGATTATGGGTTCAAAACCCATAATAGATATTCGAAGAATCAGCTAAAATCCCTTTAAAAAATAATCATAGTAAAGATTATGTACACATACAAATTACATGATAAAACAAAGTATTTACACATCGTACCTCAAATATACTAGAGAATATCGTAAATTTTCATCCGATGTTGCCTTGTCTGTGAAGATCTCCAATAGTTTTGGATCTTCAGCATGAATATTAGGATTTGGATGAAGTTATCAATGAGAAATGTGTGTGTGTGTGTGTTTTGTGCTTGAAATTATAATCTCAAGCTAGGACAAAGATATAGTACTACTTCGGATCATCTCATGTTAGATGAGTACTAAAAATTGTATTTACAAATCTCTGATGTGAAGAGTATTTATGTGTATATGTATCCTTGTCCCGTGTCTCTCTTGAAATCATATTCTAATGATGTGTAGACCTTGACCACAGCAAAGCACTTCTTTTTTAAAAAATAAAAATAAAAAGAATTCTGATAATTTAATATATATATATATATATTATATGTAGCTCATCCCGAGAGAGGAGTGGGATATATTAAGAGTTAGTTTTGTTGGGATGATAAAGTAAGATACAATATTTTTATCTTACTTTATTATTTGTTTGGTTTGAATGACAATAAGCAATCAAACCCATATGAATATCAAATGCTCGTATTTATATATACAATTCTTATAATAAATTAATGTGCCACCCCCTGTTAAGGAATGTACTTTAGGCCTAACTCAATCTCAAAAGTTAGCTAATGAGGTGAGGATTGTCCAATACTATATATAGAGACTACAATTAATTTATTTTACTGATGCGGGACACTAACACACCCCATGTACGCCCAGCAATGAACATTTGGAGCGTGGAGTGATATGAAACGGATGACCCAACAACACTAGATAACCCAATATCGAAAATAGGTGGCTCCGATACCATATTAAGTAATGGACCTTAGATCTAACTAAACCCCAAAAATTAACTCGTGAGGTGATGATTGCTCAAAACCATATATAGAGACCACAATTTATTTATTTATTTATCATACCAATTAAATTATACCACAATGATAAAAAAATAACACAAATTATTACATGATAAATAATTATGAGTAATTTAAAAATCTAATCACACTAGCCCTAAGTATATTGTAGAGTATTGAATCATGATTCGTGCCTATGTATGAGAAAAATAATAATATATATTTTTTTATTTAAATACCGGTACTAATTACTCTGTGTCAGCCAAACAAGCAAAATGTCCGTGGTGAGGGACTGATGCCAAGCATTTTTTTCTCACAAAATTTCCCTTTTCTTTGCGTGGTCGTGGACTCACGAACGTGGGACTCTGAGCAAGACGTCCACCTAGTTGTTGTTGTTGAATTTTTATTTATTTATTTTTTTTCTATTTTCTTTATCCGGATATGTATGGTAGAAGTAGGGACGAAGCGAGAATTTTTTATTATAAGGAACGAAATTCCGAATTACTAAAAATATAATATATATTTTTTATTTTATATATACTAATCATTTAAAATCTATAATTTCAAAACAATCGATACGATAAGAATATGACATATTATTAATAAAATGAAGGACAATTTTATAATTTGAGAGGTGGCAAAATTATAATATTTTAAAATTTTCAATAAAAAAAATCAAGCTTCAATATTTTGAGGGTGACGGCTACCCTGTCAGCCCCCTTTTGCCTCCGTCTATGAATAGAAATGTATATATATGATGAGGAATAATTATATTATATTTGAATAAATTTGATAATATTAGCAAATAGAGATATATGCGCGATTTGGCATGAAAGTTGGAAAAATACTGTATTTGTTAAAATTATTACATCTACTATACTATATAAAAAAGACAGAATCTTTACACTCACAAAAAGAGTAATTTTAATGTTGGTATACTACTTTTTGTATACCAATTAAAGCCTTTATACATTATCCGGTAAAAAAAGATTATTACTCAAAAAAAATAATTATTTAATAATTGTTTATCTCCCATATTTTTCTTTTATTCTTTGGTTATTTTTTTCCTCCTACCATGGTCCATAAGATTAATTATATATATATTTTATTATTTATAAATAAAAAATTAAATATTTTATTATTAATTAATATAACTAGTGTCAATATTATAACAACTTAAATTTATGAACATAAGGAAGGCGTTTCACGACGACGAGTTTTAACTAGTATTTGGGCAAATGCTTGTCTAATGTTTTTGGTATGCCAGGTCTAATAAAATTTTATTTATTTTATTCTTTATAATTTAGTGACTTTTTAGTATAAACTTCTTGTCCATGGATTTGTAAGGAAAAATTAATAAATATAAACTACTTTCTCTAGTGTGTACCTGATGCCCAATTGATAGACCCATGGGCCAAGATTTCTAACGGATGGGCTTCGTTCATACGCATGCGACAAGGCTAGTGAAGACTTCGGGATATCAATTGATCGAATTTTAATTTGAATTTTAAAATTTTTATTCGATTAAAATATATAAAGAATCAGATTTCATTATAAATATTCGTTATTCAAAATAAGTAGATGGAATATGAAATTAAGAAATTCGATCCTTTAAAGATTTGAATCCGAACTTTAGTGATTTTTTATTAAATTAATACTCTTATATATAATTTTAATTAATAAAAATTTTAAAATAAAATCTATATTATATTGACCTAATATTTATATTAACGTTTATAATATGCTATTAATATTGAGTCTTTAGCCTAAAAAATAAGAAGGATACTGATAAAATGTGAAATATAATAATGTATAGTAGTTCATCGATGCATTAATATAATGTGAATAAGGGTTTAGTATTCAAATATTTAACTTTGATACTAATATATAATAAAAGGTTGTTAAAATCAAATATGCTGTAAATTTACTTTATAAATATAATATTTTTATATAATCCAAAAGGGGGGAGAGGGAGAAAAAATATTAAATGGGCTTGAATTTTTTTATCGAATTTCGAATAGCTATCGAATTCGAATATCATATTGACTAACAAAGATCCTTTCGAATATTGAATTGTATTCGGATATGAATTTTGATAGTCGGACTTAAATATAACTAATTCGATCATAATCTGACCAATTGACAACTTTAATAGACTCCATACAAGGTCAGTCTCCCTGTAATAGAAATTTTGGGCTTCAAGAAGAAGAAGAAGAAGTTAAAGAGTAAATTCTGGGGCAATCTTGGAGGCAATAATCCAGCACGAGAGCTCAATTTGGAAAACTAGTACTTAGTTTACTTTCCACTTCCACATTCACACTACACTATACAACAAAACCACAGAAAAAGGTTCATGAGCTTCTTCCAACCTGCAAGCCACACTTACAAAGCTCAAAATCCTAACATGTTACTCTTCAAATGCTCGCGACAAAATTTGATTTCCAAACGACACCCCTATCTATCGTTCACTCATTATTACATCTTCGAGTTCTCAACATTAACCGAGCAAGTTTAGCATTTGACAATTCAAATCGAGCCCTGTTGCTGGACGAGGCGCCCCCTGTTATTGAGCTGGGATTTTTGCCAGTCTCACGAGCCAGCTTTTCAATCTCATCTTCTCTCTCAATTATTCGATCAAAGCAAATGTACCTTCCAGAGGCCGTCTTCTTCATCTCCTCAAAGACACAAACGTGCGCCTTTGCTAATCTGTTTATGTCAACAGTTGCTAGTAATCCATAGACATACATTTCTTGAACTCCTTTAAGATATGCAATGGTAGAAGTTGGGCTTCTCAGGAAGAACTCTGAGCCCGTCATAAGTCCTGGGCAAATGGTAGCCAGCTTCAGACCGCTCTCTTTTGCTATCTCCCATGCGGCCTTTTCTGCCCTCAGCTTCCCCAGAGCATACCAGAGCTGTCGATTTTAGGAACAAGATTATGCTGAATCTCACTTTGTAGTACTTTTGACTTATTTTTGTGTAGCAACAAACAAGATCTCTATAATGAAGTAGACTCAAATTTTAGCTTTGGTTTTCTAATGGAGCGTACCTTTTTGTTTAAGCAGACGGACTCATCGCTCCAGCACTTGTGGTCAATTAGGCGTGAAATTTCATCAAGAGAGTTGTCTCGCCAAATACATGTCAAAAGAGAGGAGGTGAGCACACAGTGTCTGACAGAAGGTGAAACTCCACATGCCTTTATGACGTTCTTGCATGCATTGACTTCAATATTAGCCATGGCTTTCTACAGAAAGATTAATTTTGCCAATGAGTTTAATCAGCAACAACACGCTTAAATGAAACTGCAGCAGCAATAAGAAAAAGGATACACTATAATATGTTAAAAGGTGTGAGATCTGTAAAGAGTCCTTAAACTGGCTTACTCACTTCGCATATAAAGCCAATAGCATTCCTAAATGAATCATATCTACTTCAAATAAACAACAGCAGAGCCTATTGTTTTATGCAGAAGTTTGGCATTCAAAATATGAACACTTCATGTGTTAAACTGACGAAAACCTATCGTGTATCCTCTAATTACATCATAAAATGAATTTATGGAACTAATATAGTAGCATGTACGTGATGAAACCATATAAAAGCTTCATAGTCATCTAATTATAGTAGAATAAGGCATATACAATATGTAGAATCATTGCCTTTATCATCTCGTCATCAATCATCTCCCATTTGTGGCCTACATAGGCCCAAGTAAAATAAGCAGGCATGCAATTGATTGGCACCAAACTCATTAACTACGAATTGGTTTCAGTTCATATGTGGATATCTAATTCAAGTACAGTTATTATCTTAAACCAAACCTCTTTGACTTTCATTATATTAGGCATCTCATCCTCCATTAGTGCAGAATTAAATTACCCAACAAACACAATAGATTAGTGGAACTACAAATCAGATTAAAGACATTTATGGCAGTAATTGTCACCATTGTGGCATTTAGTTCCACATATGGCTTATCAACTAAAAAGCAACAGTTATTAACACTTGCTATATTACCAATTAAGTTTTGCCAAACTAGCCAAGATTTTTAGGAGAAAAACTAAGAGCTTGTTTGGTTCAAGGATTTTAGTGAGGAAAAGTTAAAAGGAACAAGAGAAAAAATGGTTGGGGGGTGTGTGGGGGGGCACTAAGGAAAATATTTTTAATTGTTCAGTTAATAAGGAAAATATTTAAAAAAAAAAAAAAGAAGAAGAAAACTCGCGGGAAAATATAGTGTTTTTGAGGAAAATAAAATGGTGAGGAAAACGAGGGATGGAAAACAAATTCATCACATCTCTTTATTCCATCCATTTCTTCATTGTTTTCTTTAACAACCAAACAAAATTGAGATTTTATATTTCTTTAATTTTATTTTTCTTTTCCTAACATTTTTCTTTTATAATCAAAATCTTTAAACCAAACATAGTGTAAAGGATGGAAAAAGAGAATTACTTACAGAGTAACCAGATAATCCAGCAGGGTCCACAAACGCAGCAGTGTGGAAAACGCCACGACAGCCATCAAATGCCTGAGTTAGGCTATCAACATCAGTGAGCTTGGCCATGACCACTTCAACAATGCTGTTGTTCAGTCTCATTTCACCAGAAATCTCCATTTCTCTCAGCTTTTCCACATCTTCTGCATTTCCAATTCAATGCTATTATTTCATAGCTGTCCAACAATTCAAAAAGGGAGGGACCAGATAGAAAAAAGATAACCCACATCATGTTATATTCTGGAAAGCATGAAAAGCAATAGTTGACTAATCAGAGGATTGTTGATTACGACACATGAAAAGAAAAGAACATGTTAAGGCGGCTCGCAAGTGGGAAGCACCAGCGGAATTATGAACAAATTAAGGTGGCTAAACATTCAACGTCCCTAAATTACCATCTTTCATTTGTGAAAGTTAAATTAGAACAACATGAATAACTCCTCATTGAAGATTACCAGGAAGAAAAATACATAATTACCCAAGCAATCAATCATCCAATCGAAAAAATAAACTCTGATGATTATAGGCTAAATAATTATTTATTGTTCTTTGAAAGCTACATTAGAAAAACAAAAAGAACTCTTATTGAAGAAACCAGGAAAAAGAAAATGAAAAAGGAAACTATCTATTGATCTCAGAGAGAGTTAAAAGTTCTGATGATTGGAATGTAAAACTTCAGCTGCAATACTAACTCCAAATTTTGAATCCACCAAATCGGAATATGTCCTTTCCACATTTTGCAGTTATTACTAGAAATCAAGCCCCCAAAAACAGAGGAAAAGAAGTCTACTGAAGCCGCCAGTTTACAATTGGGAAAAAGCAAGAAAGTTCAACTAGTAAACGGAACTACAGTGGAGGCTGAAAAAAGTGCTTCAAAAATCAAATATATAATTTAAAAAAAAAAAAAAAAGGAAAAGGAACACACACACACACTATGACGGATGAGTTCATGTAAATTCTTTAATCTTAGAGATGATCGAACATGTCATTATATCAATAACATCACTCCAGATTACTCTAAAATTTGTACAATTAATTATCTTCAGTTCATCATAGATTCAAGGAGAAATTCTAAAAGCGAACCTTCATTATCAACGACGATCCGGACAGAGTAGCCGTTGACTAGGAGCTGGTTCACTATAGCAATTCCAAGATATGATACGCCGCTGGTCACACAAACCAACCTGTCCAATAAGTCCCCGTTTCCGGCAGGCAACGCATTCTCTTGAACCCCGAATCCATCGTCGTCCTTCCGCCGGTGCACCGCCGCGCAAGATAGCAGCATCCGGCGGAATTCCTCGAGTTCCGCCTTCTGGGTCTCCTCCAATCTTACAATCCCCATTGCAGCTTCCGAGTAACCACCACCAGGTACCGTCCAAGTTTAGCTTATTTTGGAATATGGAGCTTCTGTAGAAGCAATTATTACTTACTATATACTACTATTAGCTTTCAGCTGTGAGTATAAATTGATAGAAGTGGAACTGTAGATGAGGGGATAGACGGAGAAGGGTATAGTTGTAAAAATAAGCGGCGTCACGTGCTACGCGCCTCGGCTTTTACGCTTATTCATGGGTCAAGAATGGCTTGGCTTTTGAGGAGAGGCTGGCTTAAATTAAATAATGACTTAAATTATGGAAGAAGCAAAAAGAATATGTATTGTATCGAACGCGGGGGCTGCATGGTGTAACATTTTTTTTATAGCTTAATTTTATGTTTAAATAATTTTACATCTTTTATTTTCTTTTATATTTTTTCTTCTATTCCTACTTATTAAATATAGATATATATTTAAAATATATATTAATGAATTGATATAAAAATAAAGCATCAATTAAATAATGAATCTAACACATATTTATATTGTATGCCCACAATAATTACCCTTAAAAAAAAATTGTACCCATAAGTATTATTTTGATTAGATCTAAATTTTATATTTGATAACAAAGTTAATTATTATATATTTATCTGGGGCCCTTGCGAATTTATTTTAAATCAATCTATTTGTTTCAACGAGATAGTTTAGATCGATAATATTGAAATAATTTTAAAAAAAAAAAAAGATCAAACCTTATATAGGAATAAAGTTTTTAGGGTCAATGGAAGAAGTTCATACAAATCCTCCAATACCTAACTGCCAATATAGGTTGAATTAATGAATAAAAGTATAAAAAAAGTAATAAGATAACAATAATAGACATACATTTATCTCCATATAATTAGAGATGTTTACATGATCTTGTTGAGGTCTGCTTCTACAAATCATCTTACTTGTAAGATGGAAATGTTACCTCGTGCCTTAATCATACGATTCTCATTTTGATTCCAATTTGGCATTGGTTCCGGACTGCCCAAATAAAAAGATGCAAATATTAAATTGTTTGGGTACTTAGGCATTATGTGGAAACACTTATTCTATTATGATATTTTTTGCTTTTCTCTTGTATTGTTCATGAAACTTTACATTAAATTAAATAAAAATGCTATGTGTTAAAATTTCATTATTATTCATTCACAAAAATAAAAAATTCGGTTCGAGTGGTGAATTTACCTAATAATATTGTCATCAAACTTATATGTATGAAATTTGGAATTTCAATTTTAACAAATCTTTTATGTGTGTGCATGTATAAATACAACAAATTAGAAAATTCAGTATGTTAAGTTTTTAAAAAATATATTAACTTATTTGAGAATGGCAAATTGAAATAAATATGTTTTAAATTTTTAAATGTTAAAATTATTAAATGACAACCAACCTAGTCCCACTTCAAAGTGATTTATAAATAGCTAAAACATCTATAGTTTTCCAAAACTAATTTACCATAATTAGAATAACTAACTAATGCAACCAATCCATTAATAGCAAGACAGAAATAATTAGCTACATAATAAATCTTTTCCAATACCATTGGGTAATTACTATTATTATTATAATTAAATTATTATTATGATTATATGGTGGTTTTATATTTTAATTATTATTAAATAAACGCGAAAACCGGAAATTGAAACATCTAACGGCTTGGCTAAGTAATTTTGGCTGGCTGGTTGGCTCAAATTGGCCGCAGCTCGACGCGTTGACGGGCAGGTGCGATGCGCATGGGTGTTGGGAGCGGTGGTAGATGAGATCCCCACCGTTATATGCGCAATAAAATAAGCCACGTAATTTCCAAAATTATTATCTTATAGTTAGGTGTTTAATGTGGGTATAATTATTTCACGTATAACTTCATTTAATTAAAAATAAATAAAAAATAAAACTTCATTTATAACAACGTACGGATATATTTATGTTGAGTGGTTTTGATATAACGACATAAATTTTACATATAAAATATAAAATATAAAATATAAAATTTAAATATGTTAAATTTCTAATTTGAATGTGTATTAAAAAAAAAAAAGGTTGTGTTTGGTTATGTTTTTTATTTGATTTTATTATGTATTTTGGAAAAATGAATTATTGAAAAATATAAAAATTATTTTTTGGTATGTTTGTTTATATTTTGAGGGAGATATTTTTTATTGTAGTAGTCAAATTAATATTTTTTGTTGGATTTTTGGGGTAAAAATAAAATTGAGTTATTATTTTAATGTTAGAATAATAAAAAAAAATATAATATATATAATATGTATCTATATATTGGAGAATGTGCGTTTTGGAGAAAAAATGGGAATATGTTTGATTATGTTTTCTAAAATAATATTATTTCGGGAAAATATAACCAAACAAAGCCATACGGACGTATTTATAAAATTCTATGTGACAGGTTAAGAAGATGATAGGAATATTTGGCCAATGAATGGTTTCATTTTTATTTTTTTTTAAAAATAAAATACTAAGGCTATGTTTGGTGACATTTTGGGGAAAAAAACTTGTTTTCCCAAAATGTAAAACATACAAAAGTTTTCCCTCCAAAACGCCAAATTAAAAATTTCAAAATATTATCTTATATCTTTCATTATTCCCAAAACTTCCTCATTTTTTAATATATACATATATATTATATATACATCATACATATTTTATTATTATTATAACAATAAAAAAATTACTCAATTTCATTTTCACCCCAAAAATTCAATAAAATGCATTGATTTGACTATTATAGTAGAATTTATTTCCTCCCAAAACATAAACAAACATATCAAATTTTTTCAAAATAATTTTCTTACTATTCCCAAAACATACATCAATTCTCTAATATAAATTTCACAGTCTCCAATTCCACTCCCAAAACTTATTCTCCCAAAACACATAATTCATATCCAAACATTACCTTAAGTTTCGCCTAAAATATATCTTATTTTCAAAATATTATTAAAAAGTTTCTAACTATTTTATATTTTCAAATTGATACAAATTATATAGTTAAATTATTCTATAATTATTTTAACTATAAATATATATATTTTTATAATTATGGAATGAATGAAATAAATGAAAAAAGAATTCTGCTCAATAATAAAATATTATTGAAACTGTTTATACATGGTTCATCATTCAAAATCCCATCATACCCCCAATTTGGTGAAATATTATGAATGATAGTATTTTGTAAATGTGTAATTATATTAAATATATTAATTAGTTGTTTATTTTTCGACGGTTTAAAAGGAACAAAAGAAATATTTTCTTGTTTCTTCAATAATTTCTAAAAATAATATATGATAATATTACAAGTTTTATGTATCATCACTGATCAAATAAAATTTTTACTTAAGATAATGCATATTTCTTCAAAAAAAAATTCAAACATCTGATTTTATTATATTTACATTTAATGTGATATTTTTAATTAAATTAAATAAAATATATTTGATTCAACCAAAATCATTTAACTAAAAAAAAAAAATTAAATAGTGAAAACCACACACTTTTCCTCAATCTAACGGTATACAGTGAAGCAATTTGCATTTATAAACCCATCCCACAGACCCACACCAACAAACATTCTTTTAAAATAATGCTGGCTTGACTTTTTAATTTTTATTTGTTGGGTAAAACCTAGCATGTGCCAGCTATTATACAACGTGAACCACACGTGAGGCAACATTATAAATCAATCCCAAAATTGATTTTATAAAAAATGTTTCATAAATCCCACGATTTAAGCAACCAAAAATTTCTATTTTTTTTATATTTTGAAATAATCGATAAATAAAACAACCAACAGCACAAAATGTTTGTCTAGTTTCAAAGAAATTATCAAAAAATTTTATTTTTATTTATATTAATACACATGCACTTAAAGTTCATTAAAATTTCGATCCTATGAACCACTCAACTCACTTAAATCGTAGAAATACTTGTAATTTGTAAAGAATTTAAGCTTATAAAAAAATTGATTTTTTTTCATACTGATGGAGGTTGATATAATTGCATCATGAGGTCTAAACATATTATTTAATAGATTGTTGTATCAAACAGTTGGATTATAGTCTTTTACCATAAAATGATTGCATGCATATAGGATTGGCAATTTCAATCCAACTCATGGGTAAACGTTCTGTCCGCTTTGCACGTGGCAGGTTGAAAATTCGCTCTGCATGGCACGAGGTGAGTTTCATTACGAATTTCATGCAGGGTGGGATGGGTTTGGGTTTAGGACCAATCCCCTTTCCCTTACGCCCAGTTCCAAATACTTATATAATTATAATATGTAGTTATTATATATTTGTTTGATTTTTTATATTTTAGTTTTTGATTGTTATATTTTAATATCATCATATTTAATATTATTTTGTTAATGTTTAGATTTTAGTTTTTAATTGATATGTTTAAATATTATCACGTTTATTGAACTTTTTTGTATAGTTCAATCATCAAATTATGACTAATTAGATAATTTTTTAAAAAATTGATCAGTGCAAGGAGGGGAGAAGTGTGTGTGAGTTTTACAATTTTAATGTAGGACGTGTTAGAATTTTCAAACCTAAAACTTGCAAAAAGCGAATTTTAAGATGTTCTCTTAAGTGCGGGGTGAATTTTAGTTTAAGGAACCCCCCGTCCTTCAAAAAAGGGGGAAAAAAAGAGGCACATATACTTGATGGGCTAGATTGGGCGTTCGGTACCCATACTATATGAGCTTGAAGCCCATAGAGCCACTTCTTATGTCTTCCCAGTAAAAGAAAAGTTGGGTTTCATATGGTCCACTATGACTGTCAACAAATCAGATTTTAATTCGATCCGAATTTTAAAATTTTCATTCAATTAAAATATTCAATAAATTAAATTTAATAATAAATATTTTAATGCGAAATAAGTGGATCGAATATGAAATTAAGTAATTTGATCTGTTAAATATCCAAATTTTATTAAATTAATACTCTTATATATAATATTAATAAAAATTTTAAAATAAAATTTATATTATATTGACCTAATATTTATATTAACGTCTATATTATATTATTAATATTTTTAAACTAAAAAATAAGAGGGATATTAATAAAATGTCAAATATAATAATATATAATAGTTTATTTATGCATTAATATAATGTGAAATATGAATTTAGTATTCAAATATTTAAATTTTGAATTAATATATAATAAAAAGTTGTTAAAATTTCAAATATGACATATATTTACTTTATAAATACAATATTTTTATAAAATTCAAAAGAAAAAAAGAAAAAGAGAAAAATAAATCGGATAGAACTTTTTAATCGGATTCCGGATATAGTACTGACTAACAAAAATTCTATAGAATTTTGGGTTAGATTCGAATATGAATTTTGATAATCAAATTTAAATTCGGATATGATAGATTCGATTAATATTCAACTCATTTGCACCACTATGAAAAAGAAATGGGCCTTGAGGCCATAAGAAGACCATATGGTGGGCTTCCGCTATAAGAAAGGTTTGCATTTTTTAGATTGTCCCACTTAGAAAATTCATGTTTTCAATTTTCATATTTGGAGCCAACGCATAAGCTCGATTTGGGGCATTTTACTGATTCCTGGGGTTTTAAGGAGGAAAATCCCAATACAAAGCTTCAAAATCTCCAACTTATAAGAAAATGGAAACATCGGATCTTGCTTTTCCCGTACGCCACACCACGCTCTGTTTAGAAATTAAGGTGAGTATCGCCTTTTCTGCTTTTTCACTCATTAATGCAATTTCTGAGAAATATTTGCTAATATTTTTGGTGAATTTTAATGTTCAACGATCGAAATATTTTCCGCTACTTTTCACGAAATTTTCGAGCTTATTTTTAGCCAAAAGTTGAATTCAAACAAATAATCCTTGCATTGGACGTTTGAATCATCTGTTTTCAATTAGTTATATTTATAAAAAATGTTTAATACACATGTGATCCATGGAATACCATCCATGGAATAGCAGATGAAATAGGAAATGTAATAGAAGATCTAAATTGTGCATTGGAATCCTTTTTTCCTATTATTATTATGGTGATTTTAATTTGTTCGTCTTGCTGTTTCATTATGGAATTTTTCTCGTTATACCTTGTTATGCCAGGGTCACAAGACGGATATTATCATAAGCAGTTACGAAGATCATTTTCTTGTGAGATCTTATTGTTATTTTTTTTAAATTATTTTGATTTACAATTTCATATGGGAGACATCTCAATGTTGTGGATTATTTCAGGTTATGGCAACACAGATTGGAAGTATGGGGACAATACTGCACGCTAGGTATGCGCATGTTTTAGATTTTCTAGATTATATTATGTATTTGATGTTAAAGGACTATGATTTTTCAGTGAATTTGGACAAAACGGATAACATAGTACTTGTTTCTTTTGGCTGAGGCGGCAAATTTGCTCTGCCTCTAATGTTTTGATACCATGGTGAATTTTGTCATTTTCTAATTTGATTGCATCAAGGGGCGAGCCTTTGATCAATCTGTTTTACGTGTTTTCAGCTTTTAAGTCATCATTTCATAGAGGCCTCTATGAACTCTAGGAAAGTGTTAATGTGCATGTCCAAAGAATCTACGGGTAGTGCTTACTTTGAATTTAGGGACCGAACCAGAATAGTTGACTGCGTGACCCAAAGAACCATGTTTTGGATGCACATTAAGTTCTTTATGGGTTAAGTGAGACCATGACTTGACAATGGGACCTGAGTAGGGTCTTCTCCACGTCCTCTGGGATTTAGGACTGTCTGGCTTTAAGTTCTGAGAGGTTGCTAATATAGTTTGGGGTTTGGGGGGAATCGGTGTCAAGTTTGGGCTCAAGGATGCAAGGGCAACTCATAATGGCTTCAGCTTTTACTAATTCAGAAAAACCAAGTATTTTGTAGCACAGTTTGCATTGTACTTTCTGAGCATCCTGAGATTGTATTATCCCTAAGATATATGATATATCACCATGTGGCAATCACCAAAGCTAAATTGTTAAATTAGTGATGATTTGATTCTCGACTAGTTTTTTCAGTAACACAACCTACCTACGCCGCCCTGTGGCCATTATTATTATTTTTTTAAAAGAATTCTAGACTAAGTAGAATGCAGATCATATTCTGTCCTAGTGTGATTTGAGTAGACCATACTGGAAATTTAGTGCTCAAATCAGATTTTTCTGATGTTATATTACGTTGTTAGGTTTAGTGTGACCTTTGGATGTTTTTGGCTAAATAGAGATGCATTATTTCTGTACTATTTATTATTCTCTTGACTTCATATCCGTTGCATGCCGAGCCTTTATATGCTAAGCCTGATGAGTTTTCTTCCCCACTAGATTATACTCCAGTAACTCCACGATATGAGTTTTTCTATCATGTAAATTCTACTTGATAAAAAAACCACGTCAACCGACGCTGTGGCATGAATATGAGTATGGGATGGTGGTTTGCCATCTAATGATGGACTTGAGAAGAATAATCTTGCAAAATGCGATTAAACTGTAACTTAGATATTTAAAGTGTTGTTGATAACGTAATTGAATTCCTGGTGTTAATCATTAGGTCATAGATGTGACCGATGAAACCTTAACGATCATTTTGTCAATTGCCAGGAAAGAGGAAGGGGTTTCAGTTGATCCAACCTTCAGTGTTAATGTAGTATTCGGTAAAAGAGATGAGGTAACATTTGGGTTCTTACATTAGGTGTCTATCAGTCTAATTGATGCTTTTGTATTAAGATGCTGATGTACCAGATGACTATGTGCAGCCCATGCTTGTTGCTGGTGCCCGGCAATTAATCGAACACATAAGGTACATTTTCAGAACACTGGTCCTCTTTTGTTTTGCTATATCAACTGCTTAACAGTCAATGTTTTTTAAACATTTCCCTGTTGTGTCTGCAGCAATTCTGGATCATCAAAAACATTAGTGTTGTCTCTTGGTCTGAGAGACCATGCAATGGTACTGTTACATAATCTTTTATCTCAACTTTAAAATTAAGGCAACTTAGGAACTGTTTAATGATTCTTTCTTTTTTCTGGTTTATTTATTCCCCTTCTTCTTCCGTGCAGGGTACAATAAAGGGCATAGTCTCTGCTGTAATTGAGAAACTTGCTGAGGTAACATAATATGATTGCAAAACCAAAACTACAATTTTGCTTGCATGATTGTTTTCGTGTAGGCATGAACTGTATACACTAACTGTTAAGCATTTATGCATGAAGCAGCAGATATTAGGATTGAACTTTGAATTTTGATACATCTTTTTCTCATCTTATGCTGAATAATTTGTTTTGAAGTAAGTAACATCTATTTAAGTTGACCCTGAGGTGTTGCCTTATTTTCTTCTAATCGCAGTAGAACGAGGCATCCTTCCTGATTCAATGGAACATTTTTTTATTGCTGGCCATGATTGCTAGATAGAACTATAAAAAAAATTTCTGAGGATGATGTGAATATTAATTGTATAATGAGGCAATATATGTTTTGTAGGGTTGTCAATGGATCGGATTTTAATCTGAATCCGATCCAAATTTTAGAATTTTTATTCGATTAAAATATTCGATGGATCAGATCCAATTATAAATATTCGAAATCCGAAATAAGTGGATCGGATATGGAATTAAGCAATTCGATCCGTTAAAGATTTGAATCCGAACCTTAAATTTTTTATTAAATTAATACTCTTATATATAATATTAATAAATGTTTTAAAATAAAACCTATGTATTATATTGATCTAATATCTATATTCATGTTTATATTACACTATTAATATTGAGTTTTTAACTTAAAAAATAAGAGGAATATTGATAAAATATCAAATATAATAATATATTATAATTTATCTATACATTAATATAATGTGAAAAAGGAGTTTAGTATTCAAATATTTAATTTTTGGACTAATATATAATAAAAAGTTGTTAAAAATTCAAATATGGCATTTATTTTATAAATACAAAATTTTTATAAAATTTAAAAGGAAAAAAAAAAAAAAACCAGGTTGGATTTTTTTAATTAGGTTTCGGATATTCATCAGATTCGGATATGAGACTGATTAATAAAGATTCTATAGGATTTCGGGTCAGATTTGGATATGGATTTTGTTTATTGAATTTGAATATGGCAAATTTGATTCAAATTTGACCCATTCACATTCCTAATGTTTTGCACACATTTCATGAGTATCGATAGTACTACAAAGAGGATTAGTTGTTTGAATGGTGGCGATGTGAGGGAATTGCATGCTATCACATCCAAATGACAAGAGGGTATAGATTTTCTTCAATATGAAGAAGTAAGAGCTTGTTTTGTTATGTTTTCATTTTCATTTTTTATTTTTAATCTTTTTAAAATTTTAAAGTTAAACAAAAAAAGAGTTGAAAATAAATTTATATTTAGATAATTTGTTGTATAAGTAATGATTGTATATGGTTTAATAGGTTATATAGGTGGACAGAGGGAATAATATATCTTCTCTTTTTATTTATTTCTAACCACAGAGAAATAATTTCTAGGTATAATATCTTCTCTCTTTATATTTAAATAATTTGTTGGATAAGTAATGGTTGTAATAATGAAATAAAAAGAGAGTAATATACTTTCTTTTTGACGTATTTCTCAATATACTAATATTGAGAAATAGTGTTTTGAAAGAAAAATAAGTTAGAATTTTGATTAAAAATAATAGTAAGTTATTGATAATTTATTTTTAAATATTAAAAATGAGTAAAAATAAGTTTAGAAACATAACCATACAAGTTATTAGTTCCATTACAAGAATCTTACACAAATTGCACAAGCAAGCATATTTTAATTCCCTTCAAAATACGTCAAATGTTTCAAACTTAGTTCATTTAGTCAATTGGCTTCTAGAGGGCTCGGAACAAATATGTCAAATACATTAATTACAAAAATGAGTCGTGAATTAGAATACACAAAATGTTATGTGCAATGCGACTTGCAACTGGGCCCACGCTTACGTTCACACATATTACACAAAAAATTTAACCCACGCAAAAGCACATTCCCATGACTGGAGCAAAAATTGGCACCCAAAAGAACAAAGAAAAATGGGTAAGGCAAGGAGGAAAAAAGAAAGGGAAAAAAAAAATATGATGAGGTAGATTAAATACGATAATTCATGGGCATCAGCCTCGTTTCCTTGTTTCCAGGGAGCCGTTATTCTCGTATCATGTCTTCTCTCTTGAGCATTGCATTTAATTTTCTTTCCAACTGCAGACAATAAGAGCAGATTGTCTCATGTGCAGAACTAACTGCAAAGTGTGAGGGATGATTGGCTCACTTTTATAAGACTAACAGTCGTTTGCATGTGTTTTTGGACACAAAATATTTTACAGTAATACATATTGTTGTGCATATTATCCAATTTATTATAGTAAAAAATGATATGCATCTAATATATATATATTATATGATTTGTATAACTATAAAGATAATAGTCACATAAAATAAAGTTTTGGACTAGTGATTAAAGAAATAAAAATTCGGAAAGTTTTTAAACCATTGAGTTCAATTTGTGATAAGGAAAGTTTTTGAGTATATGATAGTTATATGAACATATAAATTTTATTGAATGTATAGATAAGCAATAGGGCATATTTGGTATATTAAAAATTTGATATCATAGCTTTCATTTTAGGACAAAATAAGCTTTCTTTTTATAATAATATAGATGCATGAAGACAGCGACTAGGAAGTAATACATGATTTTGTGATTAGAAGACAATTTCGTAAACATAAATTTTAGACAAGGTTGACAGGCTTAGAAAAAGTTTTGGAACTAAGCTTATTTACTAAGGGCAACAATGAAAGACAAACCTTAGCATTCTTAGCCTTCTGTCTCTGTAATTCTTCAACCAGACTTCCAATGCTGACATTTGAAACTCGGTTCAGCAATATTAGGACATAAACTCAAAACAAGCTCACAGCCTATACAAGGTTTTTGCTTCATACCTTTGTTGCATCTGAATCGCCTGAGCTTGCAACTCTAGCTCCTTTATTGAACTAGGGTTTATCTGTAATAAGTAACAAGTAGAATGTTATTACTATGGTTATAAATGAGATAAGACGATTTGCGAACAATTTGGGCTTAATTCGATGAAAGCTCATATTCGGTTCGAAAAGCTTGCGAGCCTAAATGAGTTTTTTTATTTTATATATATACACATATATAATTATAATCTAGGCATTTATAATAAAATCTATAATAATAATAATTCGATTTTTTATTTTTAGGAAAACATATAACAAAATTATTTAAAAATTTATCATTATAAACTTTTATTTTGAGTCTAAATGAGCTTGAGTTAATCCAAATCTATACGAGCTTGAACACATTCGAATTTATACGAATCGAGTTTTTCTGCTTTTCTGTGATGAGCCTTAACAAATCAAGCTCGATAAGGCTCACCAAGCCTTCGTATATTCCAACAAGCCGAGCTTGAGCTTGGTTGTTTAGGCTCAACTCGAGCTCGAGCTCGCGAATTGAGCCTACTAGATTCGGGCTCTGCTCGGCTCGGCTACACCCCTAGTTATTACTACAGTTTCTTCTGATTCAGTTGCAAATTTGTACGACAAAGCATCATAAAGATCCTCCAAACTTAATTTCTGAATAGAATATTTTTAACACAAGCAACTCTACCTGCGAAAGGTCGTTTATTCCTGCCTCTGTTAACTCGCTGGCATTGCCTGCACAGGGGAAAGACCAGCATCTTTCATACTAAGTTGAGATGAATGGCTAAAAGTGGCTGGGGTACAAGAGATCGAGTATAAATTAGCATTACCTGAGTTTAGTTCGACAAGCTTGATCAATTTAACTGTCTCTTCCTGATAAGATGAGACATAAATCAGCCACACATAATTGAATAAGTTGGACGATTTGATGAGTTGAGTAGAGCTTACTCTTTGCATAGTGTTCTGCTGCAATATGAATTGCAACGACGGGAAAATTGAAGCAGCTGAAAGACTTGGACTAGTTGGGTATGTGATGCCACCAGAAATTGAGTTAAAGTAGCTTACAGGACCCTGAATAAGATAAAGGAAGCTGATGGTTACAACGCTATTGCCTAGAAAAATAGAGCCAAATTTAACACAAAATATTCTTTTACGTAGAGCATACTTAGAGCATGTACTCACAGAAGAAAAGAAGACTTTTCAAGATCAAAAACAAATTATCTGGGAGTTCAATAATAATACTGCAAAACGCATTGAGATATCGAGATTTGTGTAACTAAAAGTGCATTACTCAAGTTAAACCATTTACTATATCAGTGAATCTAGACAGTGGTGTGTGGTCCATCGCATGCTAAATACAATGAAAAATAATATCGAAGGTTAGTAATATATGCTATTCAACAATCTGAATGCAATATGTTATCAAGCAATGTAGTCCAATTACATCCAGACACGAAATTTCAAGAAGCATACACCATGATATTCAAAGATCATTGTATTAATAAAATACACACATGATATGCAAAAGATAGTGTTATCAAGCACCTTCTGAAGAATAAGAAGCAAAATAAGTTAAAACATTTGACCATTGGAATTTTTAAATCAACTAACTGATGACACTTTCAATTGAACAGAGGAGGAAATGAATAAATCTCCAACTTATCATAGTGCTATAAAACTCAATCCAAGCAAAGTTTGCTAGGTATATTTTGCTTGCTAGGTACAACATTCACACTACATTTTATATTTGTTACAGCTAATTTAAATTTCATAAAAAATAAAATAAATTAAAACTCAAGGTGCTGGTGACAACTAACATGTAAGATATGACTCAATCTGATACCTTGGGACTCATATCTCCTGAGGTGACTTTAAAACGTCCTCTGCATTCAACAACAGCACCTTCCGATGCATCCTCCCCTAAAATGCACAGTTCAATTTATTTGGAGCATAAACCTATAATGTAAAAAAACTAACAGAAAAGCTCAGGCTGATTTATATGAAAAGATATGTAGCATTTCTAAATGCATTACCAGTGGTAGAATTACTAAAATCTTTCTTTTGACGATACTGCAGTGGACCACTATAATTTCGCTCAGCCAGGTACCTCTGCTGCACATATTCCCTTCATATAAATTAAAACCAGATTACAATATTGCGAACAAGTTCGGTAAAAATACTACTACAAAATAAAGTCCAATAACGATGTTGCAAATGTTAGTTATATTATCACATTTATAGTGCAGAATGGCATGCTATTTCAAGCATCACTGCGTACTAATACAGAAAGTGTCAAATAAACATGTTGTGAATGCCAGATATCTAATCTCTTTTGGATTGATTCCTCTATTCTAAGACAAGCAGCCTTAAAACCTCAGCATGTACTGTACATGCATAATCATCTATCACCTTAAGGGATGAATAAAGTGACTTGAATAGGCCTTGATACTTGGAATTTGCAAATTTAATTAGCAAATTTTCAGCAGTTTTCTCTGCGTAACTATATGTAAAAATAAGTCATGGATACAAATCCTCTACAAAACCTCTTAGCATTGCAGATATTCCCTTTCATCACCAGTAAACCTATTTTTTATCTAAACAGTGGAGAAGACGAAAAGAAAATCCAACACATTTTCACTCTCAAAAACACCCACCCCCTGGAAAAAGAACTCTGCCTGTAACCCCACCAAAAAAATAAAAAAGGATAAAGGAATACAAAAGAGAAAGAAGGGCAAGAGAAAAATTCTGTATATTCAAGTTAGATAACATGTAAATAAGAGCATACACCCATAAATTAAGTGAAAGAACTGAACATAAATTACAACATCCGCAAAAGAAAATTTTTTCCATCTCAGCCTTTTCACCATCTACATGAATAGGTCCTTAAACTTCTCAAAATAGAATGACGTACTATAGACCTCAGAGAGGAATATACCTGTCTCCATCCCCAATAAACTTTTTAGCAGAGAGACCATTATCCAGCAGCAGCGAGCCACTGAAATTTTTTTTATTCCCTGCAGTGACAGAGTGTGAGACACTTTGACTAGAAACTCCAGCATCATCTCTTCCTGAATCTCGATCAACAGCACTTGTCAATGGCTGCTGTTGACTTTGCTGTTCAGGATCTGAAGGGGCAGAATCACTGGAGCTTGGACTACCAGTGTCATCCTCACATACATCAAAACAACCTCTGTGTTCAATAAAATCTACGATAAGTTTACCCCTCAATGGTAAATTTGCAAATTCATAAACTCACACGCTAGAGCCTGCATAAGTTCCCATAGAAAATGACTCATCAAAACAGTGCAAGGGTTGCAAGTCCACAGGAAAAACCTATATATTAAATGTATTATGCATATTATTAAGTTTTTCAGAAGAGAATAATATTTAATCCAAGATATTAAGAGCTCATTAATATCACTTCATTTCCCCCCTTTTGACATCATTTTGATAGAACTATTCTCTAATTAGAAAATATGTATCAGATAAATCCAATTATTGATCTATCCAGAGTTCCAAACTTGACATACTAGCAGCTAGCAGGCAAATTGACACAAAAAATAGAGACAAAGCATCATTGTAACTGGGAAACCAGAGCAGAAGCTAACAGATCAAATAGATTATGATGGCATACTTGAGAGCCTGAAGAGGCTTTATAGGAAATGCAGCAAGGGAATTCTCCAAATCATCAATATCATTGAGTTCATCCTAAGAAAATAAGAAACAAACTATACACATCAGCAAAAGAGAGCCAAAGGGAGAATAAGGCAAGTTAAAGAAGCTATAAAGTATTCAATGGATATGATCTAATATATAAATATAAGAATCAATAAAAGATGGATAACCATGCAATATTTCATGTTATAACTCATACTTCCAATTGAGATGCAGCATTAGGATGATTAGCCTGCTCAGAATAAAGCCTATTCACAGGGGAACCAACATCATATTGTCCATCCATGTGCTTCCCAGTCATACTTAAATCTTCCGAGTTTGAAATAGGATCATCTTGAATCTGTAAACAACGGAAAGACCTTAGTTAAGCTGGCATTATAAAGTTGAACCATTCACCAACTGATCAGCGGAATGCATACAAGAGCAGCTTGATTCTTGAGATCCTCCAGATTGAAATTCCAGGCACTAATTCCTCGAATGTACTCTTGCTGCAATTAGCAACATTTCATGATTAGGGTGATATTTTCAAAAAACGTGCATAATAATTTTTGGAAGAAAAGTTGTGATTTTATGCATGGGTGTCATATCTTGACAAATTTTCTCCCTTTAACATATGAAAACTATGGTCTAATTTGGTTTTGGTTCCTGCAACATATATATCATATGTAATAAATCTCTGCCCACTTTGAACCTTGTAAGGAAAAGAAAGCAGATAGAGGGAAAGCTGATCCAAAATGCACGTCAAAATGGGTGTTTGGAGGCATATTCCAAATGGACTTCTAGACTAGGAAGTCCATTGGCAGAAGTGCTGATTAGTGATTATTGGGTGGTTAATTTTGAAGGGATTTCTAGAATAAGTCACATATGCTCAATCAATTTTAAAACTAGACTACAAAACCAGGCAACCAGTTCCAATAAATACATCATTACAAAAATAAAATGAAGTTTCAATATATAAGATTTTTTATAAGCATACTTCTGTTTCCAAACAAATTTGTAAGATCTGACTTGGTTGAGTTATCACCTGTGATAAATGCTCCTTGTCCTCATACAATGCCTTATTTTGTACAAGAATATCTGCTTCTTTAACCTGAAAATGCAATTTGGTTTTAGAGAAATTCTGACATAGTCAAATTAAAGTAATGAAGCAAAATGCCATTTCTGTAAAACTGAGAGCAAAAATAACACGAGAATGAGATAAGCACGAGACCTTAAGCATCCTAAAACGTTCACCTAGAGGAGACAGGCCATCGATGATAGTACGGGACAAATAATCAGCTGAGCGAGCATGCTTGAAGAAAGGGTGCTTCAAAAGCTTTTCAGAGCTGGGACGTTTCTTGGGATCCTTTACCAAGCAAGCAGCGACCATTTCTTTGAAGGACTGCAAAATGTTGTATGTCAACAGCATTGACAAGATGCAGCATTAAAATTCTCCTAAAACAAGACAAACCCTAGAGAATCTTCTGTCTCTTTCATAGTCTAGCCCTGGTGGCGCATTTTGTAGGGTCATTAGCAGAACCTGCATGGCATAATGGAAGAAGGTTCAGACCAACATCTTTCCTGCATATTAAGATGCAAACATAAGATTTAGGTAAATGAGACGCCACCAACCTTCATAGGTGGGTACTTGGAGAATGGTGCATGACCATGAGCAAGTTCAAGTGCTGTTATTCCAAATGACCATATATCTGCTCTGTCAAAGCAAAATACTTGGCATAAGAATTGAGAAACATGACTAAATGAAGAAATAGATAGAATAAAATTTCTTCAGCAGATACTTACTTGAAATCATATCCATGCAATTGCTGCATGACTTCGGGAGCCATCCTGATATAGTATACAAATTAAAACGAAAGGAGTTTCCAAGTGAAAACAATTAGACCATATTAAAAATAACAAGTTCCTAAAACACATAATTGCCTTTAATGCCAGATAATTTACCAGCATGGGGTTCCAACAAAAGTGTTTCTTGAGCGCTGACGATCACCAGTATCAAACATGCATGCAGCAACTCCAAAGTCTGCTAATTTAACTGTACCATTAGAATCAATCAGTATGTTCCCAGCCTGCGATATATAACAAAGAGATAGAATTAAATAAATGATATGGCCGTGACAAAATTAAAGCCGGAAAGACAAACAATTGGTTGGAGGGACGAAAGCCAACCCATGACCCCACAAATAGTGTCAAAGAAATAAGATGCCCAGTTTCAATTAGACATCTAAATATCACGGCCGGAAGCTAAAAGACTGAGGGGGCTTTCAGAATACCAAACTACAAGATGATCCTGTGTTGGTAGCCAGAACAAGGCCTCAACTCAAGGAAATGAATAGCATGCAATAGCCTATAGGAAAAAGCTACACAGCAGTAGAAAACAAAGTGAGACACTCATACCTTCACATCCCTGTGGATATGTCCATGGCCATGAACATACACCAGAGCCTGGAGAACCTCACATAACAATGAAGCAATAACAGGCTCCTCAAAACCTTCTGGATAAGCTGATTTCAAAATATGAAGACAAGATCCCCCATCCATGTACGGCATCACAACCCATAGGTTATGGCCGGCAGTGAAGGAGCAGTGAGCTCGCAAGACATTTGGATGGTCAATCAAAATCATCGTCTGTACCTCTCGCCGGATGCCATCCTATTTTGACAACTCAATATACAAAAATCAAAAGAGAGAGAGTTGCAGAAATTACAAGTTGATGTTGTTAGTAAGATTTAACAATTAAGACAAGACACGGTCTCCCTTGCAAATTTTGACACCTTAGTCATGCCACGGACAGGAGCAAACACACAATTCTAACCATCATTAGGGCCATGCCACCCAATTCTTCTCATTCAGAAATCTTAAAATTTGCTTATATAAATCTGTATATCATATTATTTTTTTATTCTTGCTTCATTAAGCACTTTGCATTGGATATAAAACATTTCTCCCTCATTAATAAGTTTTTGTATGCACTATGCAGAAAATATTATTCATGAACCCAGGCTTTCTATATGAAAATTTGTGATACAACGTACAAGTTCAAAATTTGACTGAAAATCTGGCTCTTAAAATGAGTTCTGCTGATAGAAAATGAGTTGTGGTACTAACTGAAAAAACAAATGGGTTAAACATTTAGCATAAGGAAATATTTTTGAATATGGCAGCAGCGGTCAGAAAACAACCAGAAAATTCAGATTTTAGGAAAATATGGAGACACAGAATCAGAAACATGCGTCGATGAATTCAAAAGATGTCAATGAGCAGGAGAAAGTTAGATTGCTACCCATTTTCAAGCTAATATAAATCTACACAAGAAGCACTTTTTTAGAATAGCACATTCAGATTAAGACGACATACCAAGTCATTATTGCACTTTTCCAGATCAAGAACCTTGATTGCAACTATCTCATCAAGCGGAACACAAAGAGCTCGATAAACAGTAGCACTAACACCTTCTCCAACTTCCTCATACAACTTGTAATCTTTGGCAGCAAGGGGAAATCTTTTCTTGGTTCCTCGTTCCATGATTTTCCTTCGATTACGATATTGACTCTTTTACTCCTTGGTGCCCTTATAAACTTCAAATGGCTATAGACAAAGGAGGCTGGAGTCCAAACAATGTCATGATTGTTCCAATTACATTTAACATGGCTGCCTATATAAAAAAAGCTGTGGTACCATCAACACGGTGTTTTAACCCCACATTTTTTCTGTGGATACCATTCAATCAATAAATCAATCTCCAATTATGGATCTTCCAAAAGAACGGATAGAAAGGGTGAGTCAGCCACTGAAGTTCATCCACTGTCAAGCCAAGCCCTCTGCAGTACCTGAAAATAACTAGTTGTACTGTATTTTAATACTTACAGAAGTGATTATATAAAAGATAAGTAAGGTAATCAGAATATGCTCCATACTTTACAGAAAATTTCTTGTCTTGCACATTCCAGAAGTTCAACCAGCAAAAACCGATGCAATAATATATCTGCCCAAATGAAAAAATAACTGTTGTAAAGATACATTATGCAATCAGATAACAGGAATGACAGCCAGTTTTCATGAGTGCATAAATGCAGGAATAAGAATACTATTCAAGTCAGTGATAACTTATCTGTTTCTCACGTTCCATGAATAGCAGGGTCCAAACAAAGGCAAAAATAAATTATTTGAATTATTATTAGGTGTATGTATCTTGAGAAGATATACCCCATCCATCTCAAGGGCTTCCAAGACTAATATAGGTACAATAAGTTGAAGTATGCAATTTAAGGGGGAGACACATTTCAGAATACAAGTCGAAATTCTTTGGCTTTTACATGTGTAGTTTGAAATTTAACTCGTCCATTAAAAAATTCTAACTCACTACTCCAGATATCAAATACTACAAGTTGAAAATGTTCCAAATTTCTCTTTGTTTTCTCTTGCTTCAGAATTTGCTATTATTCCTTGACAAGTCACCGAATCACGGAAATGTATACAACCAACAAACTTCACATGCTCAAATCAGGTAAATTATACACTTTTCTTATTTACGAAGCTTGTACGCCTAATTGTCAATGCCATACAATTTCTTTAATCTCTCACAAAATCACCATCGGACATTCACAACTGATAGAAGCAGCACCTACACCATGCTATTGTTGTATATTCATTCATTTTGCCTAAATGCAGGTGGCTCAAAGAACTGTGCCCAAAATGAAGATGTCTATAAGCCTATAGGGGTATGTGATCTTTACTCAATCTTCTCATATTAAATAGTCTGAACCAAGAAAAATATTACAATTTAATAGAATGTTGAAAGGCAGTTAGTTTCCATCCAAAAGTTAAACTTTTTTTTAATCAATGGAAACCCGGATACTTTTTTGCATTAGGCTGAACACATTTGCTTTCTTTTCCACCACTAAAAGCCAATAACTAGTTAAATAGCCAAACTAAAAGTCTGTGTTACAAGAATATCATCTCTGCATCAAAAGTAAAGCAGATTCACATGCTGAAGCTCAATGGCCACCTTAAATATACATTTCACTCAGAAGCCAGATGTAAGATCACAATTAATGCAAATTCCATAATGTTGCACAATTAAACAACAAGCAAAAACCAAACAGCTGCATTTCTCCAATTGAAGAGCTACTCACACCAAATTAATCAAATACCACTCAAATACAAAACTGCACTCCACTGACTCCAGCTTAAAAGTCATATATCGCACTCTCTAAAACCCTGGAAGATAAATCCAGAATGCAGAACCCAGGAAATTTACCATTGTCAACATGACCAATTATCAAAAAAAGATCTCAAAAAGTGTTTAAAAAAAAAATAAAGTTGCAACTTTCCACCAAAACCAGATAGCAGAACAGAGGAGACCGCAGCAAACACAACAATCACAAGATAAAAGCAGCTATAAAACCAATAAACAGTAATCAATTCACGAGCAGCTCTGCTATTATCCCAACGGACCTAGGGTTTCAGCGCCGCAAAATTCCTGGACAATAAATGAAATTGCAGACCTCTGATCAACGAGAGAAGAAGCTCAGTGCGAGAGGACGGCGTCGTATCAGAATGCCGATAAAATCCTATCGTTTCGACTAGTCCGCCATAGACAATCTCAATGGAATCATTGGATGTAAGCTCTTGAACTCAAATAAATTAAGAAATAAATCCAATTAATTCTTTTTTCAATTAATCTTTTTAATAAATATGACAGAGTAAAAAGCAATTGAAACTTTTATGATGTACTATTGTACTGATGTACTCTTTGGAATAAATTTTATAGATTTAATTGTCTCCAAAAATAGAATGAATTTATGGGGAGGAACATATAAATGCAGCCGAATATTAATTCAATTTTATTTTTTTTTTGTGAGAGAATATTATAAATGATAAATTTATTATTTTATCAACAAATCAATATTTTGTCTATTCTTAAATCAAACAATCAAAGTATAAACTACCAACAATACACATAAAATGCACACAACGCGCCTACTTGGGTCGAACACAAGACTTCTCATATAATAAGGAGAGACTGATGTCATTTGAGTTACAAGTCACTGAGCAATTCAATTTATTAATTCATATCTATTAATAAAACATGTACTTCTTTTTTTTTGTGTGTGTGTGTGTGCGCGCGCGTGTGTTTTTGAGTTATATATATAAAATATTGTGAATTTTTTTCTTTAATTTTCATAACTACAACTTAATTATGTAATAATCACTATATATAATCCACTATTTTATAACCTCTTATTATAATTTTATCATTGTTATTTATTTAAAAAATTATATAAATATATCAAAATTATAAAAATATTGATATCATGTGGAAAATAAGTACTTTCTTTTATTTTATTCTATAAAATTTTAACGCATGTATCAAATGTACCAAAATTATTAATTATTCATAAAACACCTATCTCTTTTTTGGTGTGCTTTTGGACAATTTGTTTAAAATGTCCCATTTTTCATTTTTTATTTCTTTTTTTAAATGTCTATTTTTTATTTTTAATAACTATAAGTTATTATACAATAACAATCATTCATAATTTGCCTATTTTATGCCTGCAATCGTCATTTTATCATATTTTTTTAATTTTTATTATGAAAAAAAATTAAATTATTTAAATAAAATTATATTATTAAAATTAAATAAATATTATCATATAAAAATTTTAGTACATATATCTTAAGTACTAAGGGCACATTTGTTTTTTATTTTCTAGACCTATTTTTATTTTTTGCTGAAAATAAAAATAAGAGAGCCATCAATTTCTCCCACATTCTCACAGACATTTCATTCTTAAAATATTCTTTCAAACAAACTCTTACACTCTCTCTTCATTTTCAGTTTTTATCATCTTTCATTTTTTCCTATTTGTATTTGCAAGATTTTTAACACAAAATGCCATATTTTCTAAATACAACTCATTTTTAACCCTACATAATCATTACATTTTAAACAAAACATCCAAACAATATTTTATTTTCAAAAATATTTTTATAACTAATTTTTTATTAAAAAATAAAAATACCTCCAGAAAATAAAGTCAAATGATTTATAAATTATTAGTAATTAATAAATAAGCAGATAGAGAGAAGGGTACAACTGTACAATTGCGAAGCACATTGGAGTGGGACCCAGAAGTCGGACCGGGTTTAGTCATTCGAGTCTTGACTTAAGCAGCAGTGGCCAGTGGGTATGTGGGGGTGGGAGAGGGACAGCTACAGAGAGAAGATAGAGTCACATGAGATGGTGGCCAATTATTGGTCAACTATCAACATTAATTTGGTTATTTTCAATATTTAAATAAATTTGTGACAATAATTTATGAATAAATTATTTGTCATGTAGTATAATGATTTAAATTTTTATAAATAAATTAAAATGACCATGTTTATCGCTTGTCTCATTATTTATTAAAATATAATTGTAGTATTTTATATTATCCCTATTCTTTAAGTATTTTTTTGTCAATTATGGATCAACTTGTCATGATCAAATCCATTGCTAAGTCTGCTTAAAAAGAAAATCATCTTTTTTTTTTTAAAAAAAATGAGTCAATGGCTTTTGCCTCTTTTTTTTTTTTTTTTTTCCTTTTTTTCCCCGTTTGATCTATTGCTTTATATATTTCTAATTCTTATGTCATATTTGAGGTGAACTGAATTTTTTTATTTTTCACGTGTGAATACGTTTAGGATCATTTGAATTTAAATTCTACATTTTCATATGTATAAATATGAGGATAATATCATTGATTATCTGACTATATAAAATAAATTTAGGCCATTACACTTAAGATTGTCAATGGGTTGGATTCGGATCGGATCATACTGGATTCAAGTTTGAATTCGAAAGTAATATGTCATATTCAAATCTGATTAAAGTCCATTGAATTTGTAGTTGGTATAACTATGTTCGGATCCAAATAAAAGTTGAATATCCAAAAAAAATCAATTTTGAATATTTCAAAATATCACATGTTTATTATATTTCTAAAAATTTATTGAATTCAAATTCAAAACAATCATTCTTTAAAAAAAATACACAATAGATCAATGAATAAATTTTCAAGTTTATGATCACTTAAAAGCAACAATAGAATTTAACTTAATCACATTCATTCATCAAATCATTATATTTTAGGTTTCGTTGCTGAGAATAGTACTTATTTGGCATTATAAATAGATAGTTATAATTGATTATTCAATCAACTTACTATAAATTCAAAATTTTATAAAATAAAAATAAAAAACTCATTTTGATCAAATCGAGATTTGCATTGCATTATTGCCATATTATTACATTCAGCTTCTACTCATTATTCTTTTCGTATCATTTTTTGTTATAAAAATAAAAAAAAAAAAGTGATGTAATTATAATGTAAATGAGTTCAAAATCTAACAAGTTATATGAAAAGCACCTAATTTGATATATTATATAGGAGTTTATTACTTCTTTCATCCAAATATCCATATTGACATTATTATAAGATCATGTGTATACATATGTACGATACTGTATATGTATAATACTAAATATATTATGATTCAAATTATAAATGGATCGAATCGAGTTATATCCATATTCATGCTATTTATTTTGGATTATGAATTTTTTTAATCAAATTATATCCGTCGAATTTTTTATTGATTAAAGACCCTAAATAATCAGATCGAATTCGAATCCTAATTACACTTAAAAAAGAATATTTAGTCTCATCGAGCAAACATGGTTTAAAATTTTAAATCCAATAATATTGATAAGCATGAAAAGAGCCTGAAAGACAACCTAAATGGACTTTTGGCATTGGCCCAAGTCCCTACTGTGTTGGCCTTTGCTAGACAAAACCTCAACCTAGTAGCTTATTTATGCCTTATGAGACCCTTCAGCAATGGGCCAATGGCCTAATTAGGAGTCTAGACTTGACAATTGGGTACCAATGGGAAACCAATGACTGGTAATGATGGATTAAAGTAAATTTATTAATTTTTTATTAGGTACGAGACAATGTACCCTAAACTCATAATAATGGGTAACGGGTAATCATGCGTATCAGTAATAAATTTTTATTTTTTAAATATTTAAATTTAAATTAATAAATATCTTGCAACTTACATGATGTTATTAAAATATTAACTAAATATGACTACAAAAAACGACTACAAATTTATTACAGTTGAACAAATACTTAAAGTATATTAATAACATTATAATTTAAAACTTACAACTTAAGTATTCAAAATCCATCAAATTTAATGTACATTACATTTAAAAGTTCAAATTTAAATTTCATTACATACTAAAAGTTTTTTGAATTAAAAATTTAAATATCACTTAAACATTGTTATCTTTGTAGAAGAAGATGTTACATCCATTGAAATTACCCACGGGTTGAGCCAAAAAACGGCGAGTAATTTGAGTGTAAATAAAATTACTCGCATTTTATTTGGTTGAAAATATAAAACCCATTTTTCTTTTTGTTTTTTTTTTTTTGAGGGGAGGGGGGGGTACCCATGGGTATCCGTGGTAATATATTTTAACATGTCTAATTAAGACTTTACAATATGGTTATTCTAAAACTACTTTTGAAAAAAATGAAAAAATGTAAGATGTTAAATTTCATTTTTGAAAGTATAAATAAAAGAGTTTTTTTTATATACACACAAGCATATTTACGATTTATTCGTATTTAAATTTTAAATTTTATACATATAAATATAAAAATAATATCACTCAGTTTATTAATTAGTGATAAATATGAATAAATAATTTATAACTAATCTGTTAAAGAGTGGACGTTGGGCCTAACTCAAACTCAAAAGTTAGTTCAATATGTGAGAATTACTTAACACCATATATAGAGACCGCAATTTAATTATTTCACCGATGTGAGACACTAACATACTCAAGAATAAATATTTGGAGCATGAAATAATATGAAATTGATAGCCCAACAACATTAGGTAATCCAATATTGGGAATAGGTGGCTCAGATACCATATTAAAGAATGGAACTTGAGTCTAACTCAATCCCAAAAATTAGTTCAAAATATGAGAATTGCTCAAAATTATATATAAAAATTATAATTTATTTATTTTATCGATATGAGACACTAAAATAATCGTTTCTACGGTGATGCATGGTGTGAAAAATATGGCTGCGTAAGCGTCGGTGCCAAATCAAGCATCTCTAAAAAGCAACAATTTCACATTCTATATTGAAAAGGAAGGCGCAAAAAGGACAGTTAGATGAAAACAAATAAATAGAATATTTAACTTAAAATTTAAACACACACACACCCAACGAACATTTATTATCAAGTGAACCAGTGAAGCGTAAAAGCACGCATGATTAAAAAAAGGAAAATCGATTTTGATATATATTATAGTTCACTATTCACTATTCAGTCATCAAATTTTATTTTTTAGACAAAAACAGAAATTAGAGGGTTCAAATTTCTTGAATGAAAATATATATATATACAATTCATTAAATTAATAAAATAATTAGAATTATTTTGAAGAGAGTCACTAGCCGGACTAGTAGTGGCAAATTGGTGGATTTGGTTGATTTTGTTTGGGTTTATGTGGATCGAATTCAAAATGAATTGATTTTCATATGAATTAAGATATATGAGTTGAAAGTGGGTTGGGATAAAAATGGGTTAATTTGTGGATTGTATTGGGTTTTAAATGATTCAAATAGAAAGTGAAAAAAAAATTAATTTAGTTATTTCAAAAAATTAATTCAAAAGATCATAGTAACATTATTATACCTTCTACACTATAATATACAATTTTACAATATAAGAGATGATTTATTAAATTAATTAAATTTATTTAATTGACCCATTTTAAACTCAAATTTGATACAACCCATTTAAAACTCAACCGGCTCAAAATCATTTGTGAAATGTTAAGCCCAACTCAACTCAAAATCATGTGGATTAGGTTGAACACATGAGTTCTAACTCAAATTGACACCCATTGGCCGAACGCTGCATAAATTTGATCCAAGTCTATATTATCATATATACGTGGATATATTGTGTCCGCAAACAAAAATATGAATATTGTAGTTATAGCTAGACACTCTATTATGATCTTGTATGTAATTCAATAGAATCTATATATGGATATATAGTCTTCTAGTTGTAGCTAGACCCTCCATTCCAATTTTGTATATACTTCATTGGAACCTTTTTTTATTTTTTATTTTTTTTATCTTTGTATCCTATCATGCTTATTCTATGTGTCAACTATTCATTGCTCCTTGTTTGATTTGACCATTTGAGAATTATTGTTGAACTACCAAACACCTTTAATAGTTTGTGCATATCATTAGTTGGAAATTTATTATATATTCATTGCACCCTCTAAACTTTCAACTTACCACTTAAATCTTTATTGAATATTATGAATTTTTGACCACGTTCTTTATAGAATTTTCTTATCCATTCATTCTTTGAGCTCAAGTTATGAAATAATTAATTAATAAGAAGATATAAATGATAACTAATTTTATTGTGGGATAGCTCATGATCTTAATATCATTATATTATGTGCCTCTACATCTAGTGTTGAGTGGACCATATACAATAATTGATATAGCTTTATCATATCTTTTTGTTTCATTTATTCTGAAACAATCACAATTTTTTTTTTAATTATTATTATAGATCTACTATCAGAAATTCAATTCATAATTTTAACATTCATATCTTCTCCACTTTAAATTCTTATTTTATATTTAACTATAAAACAACTATACGAGCTTAAAATAGTTCATTAATAACTATATACAACAACAAGATTTTGGCTTCCAAATTTAAAATTTAATTCCATATTTGTATGGATAATTTTCAAAACACAAATTTTAGGTGAAAATCATTTAGGCTTTGTTTGGTTATGTTTCCCCGAACAACATTATTTTGGGAAAATACAACCAAACATATCATCATTTTTTCTTTCAAAACGCACATTTTTCAATATATACATATATACATCATATATATTTTATTATTATTATTATAACATTAAAAAAATCTCTCAATTCCAATTTCACACAAAAAAACCCAACAAAAATACATTAATTTTACTGCTACAATAAAAAATGTATCCCCCAAAATATAAACAAACATACCAAAAAATAACTTTCACATTTTTCAATAATTCATTCTCCAAAACACATAATAAACATATAATAAAATCAAATAAAAAACATAACCAAACACAACCTTAATCTTTTAATTTGGGTGCTAATACTTAACATCTTGGCAATGATGTGAATGTACTCCTTTAAAAGATGTTTATGCCCCTTTATATCACTTTAAGTGCAAGTTTCCATCCACCCCCACCCCCACCCCCACCCCCACGCAGGAAGAAGAGAGTTCTTCCGTGATTGCAATGACTTCATGCGGTCGTGCGTTTCTATTTTCCGCAAATGGGGCCAAATGGCCAATAACAACAACGGGTGGGGCCCATCCAGCACGTGGCCATACCCACTCAAGTAAACAAAACTTTAGTCTAATAGGCCAACCGCAGCGGACCCTTCTTGTCGGGGACCGGACATGGACCTGTTTTACCGGGTCACTGGGTCCAATTAGTCAAGCTTAAATTATTTTACAAATTGTTTGTGTTAAAATTTTACTCAACAAATAGCTCGTTTGCTTGGTATATTTGAATTAGACATGATACATATGATTATGATAAATAATGGGTTATTGTATATTATATCTAATATTTATTTGCATATTTTAAATAACTTGATATCCAACTTTGATTATTTGTTTAGCATGATTATTCCATTTGATAAACTATACTTTATTTCTAATTTAAGTTGGAAAACATATAACATTCCAGGGCTTTGATACAGAAGTCAAGTTTGATATTAAATGCATGTCAGGTCTAACTGTAGCAAGGGCTTCTAAAAATGAACCAAACATTAGAATTGAGTTAGATTGTGTATCTATCATGCAATATCAAAACAAGCGAACAAGCTCTAAGAATATACAAAAATATCGTTATATTTAATTGATTGATATAATTCTATAATTTAAAAAATTAAGTTAGTATTAAGTAATTAATGAAATTATTTGAAATAATAAAAAAAATCCTAAATTATGAAAATTCAAAATGAGATTAAAAAATCTCCTCTTCTATATCTAATTAGATTTACACTTGTCGAAATAATTTAAAGTTATTCTAAAAATTATTAAATTTCATTAGTTGATATATTATGATAATTTAAATATTATAAGAATTTTAGTTGGTGTCAAGTAATAAATAAATTTTTAAAAAAATATAAATTATAACAATAATTTAATATTTGGCTAGCAAAAATTATACAATTACGGCCCGTTTACTTTTTAGATATGGGATGTGAGGTGATATGATGAATGAGAGATGGAGAGTGAAATTAAGATAATTTAATATTTGATGAAATATATTTACTTTGTGTGATAAAATACAGGATGATGGTGGATAATATTATTATTTGTTTACTTAGATGGATGATAAAATATGGATAGAGCTATTTGACGTTTATACTCTTTTCTTCTTCTTCTTATTATTATTAATCAAATTACAATACTAATAATAATGATAATAATTACGAGACAATAATTATAATATAACAACAACAACAACAACAATAATAATAATTAAAAGTTGTGACTAAATATATATATCAGGTCGCGACAAAATAAGGGTTGAGAGGTAATTTAACCTCTCATCCCACAAATCCAACTACCCAGGAATTTTCAATCCCACCTAATTAATGGGATTCCACATCCCATGAATAGTTAGCACAGTCCGGACTATGAGTTATCCATCGGGCTTTTATCATATAAAGTAAACAAAGGATGTGAGCCCCCCAAGTAAATAGCCCCTTATGATACAAACACGTCTTCTACTGTGTAATGACATGACTACGTGAACAAGCTTAAACATCTTTAAAATGTCATAAATCAAATTCAATAGTTAATACATTTTAATTTTTAATGACATGAAAAATAAATAAATTTAAAATTAATATTAAACAGTCAATAAAATTATTTAAATAAAATAATCAAAATTCTTTTAATTTTGAGATTCAAAGTTTTGTTAAAATTACATAATTATTGTAAAGGACCCTTTTCTTATATATAAAGTAAATAATTTTGATTACAGTGTTATTAAATCTGATTAATTGGCACACACAAATAATATAAAAAATTCAAAAACTTCTGAATAAATATTAGGCTATGTTTGGTTATATTTTGCCAAAACAGATTTCTTTTGGCAAAATGTAACCAAACATTTGTTTTGGCAAAGTACAACCAAATATATGGGTTATTTTTTTGCCAAAATATCAATTACTAATTCCCAAAATACCCCTTCGAATCAATTGATTTATTATCAAAATTCCCATATATACATATATATAATAATATTTTATTATTATTTTTATAATTAAAAAATTATATCCAATAATCACATACACATATTATATATTTTAATAATAAAAAATATTATTTAATTCAATTTTCAGTCAAAAAACCCAACAAAAAAATATTGATTTGACTTCTACAATAGAAAATGTCTAATCTCAAAACATAAACAAACATATTAAAATTCCTCAAAATAATTTTCTAACTATTCTCAAAATATAAACAAACTACATCACATTTCCTAACCCCACTCGTAAAACTCATTATCCCAAAATATATAATTCAAAACATACAATTCATATCCAAATATTACCTTAGTTTTTATAAATATATATTTTTAAATTCTAAGGCTTTGTTTGGATGTGAACTCCCAATTCATTATCTAACTTTCAAAATTTAAACAAACAAACATTACTCATTCCCCAATTTTACTCCCAAAATATAAAATTTATTTCCTAAAATATCCCTACTATTCACACTCCCAAACCATTCCCTAAAATTTCAATCATTATCTCATCATTATAAATATATACATATATATAAATAATTTTAAAATACTCATTTAATTCTGCCAACCGAACAAAAAAGTTATTGATGTGACATCTTATTCTATCCTAAAATATAAACAAACAAATAATTTTCTCTCAATTCATTCTCCACATATAGTATAAAATGCAAATAAACAACCATCATATTCCCCAACCTCACTTTTCAAAAATTATTTTGGCAAAATGCCCAAATTTACAACCAAACAAAGCCTAAGTAGTCTTAATTCTATCTAAAAGGGATAGAAAAAGAATATAGTCCTGATAGCGTGACTGCAGTGGCAGCGCCATTGCCCCCAACGCCAACGACACGTTATCGTACGTAGTTTCTAGTTTCCACAGCACCTGGGTGCAGTGCACCCGCCGTACCCCCGCACACCGGATATCAGTCAACGTACGACTGTACTAATAGCCATCATATAACTTCATTCTTCCTTTCGTTGTCCGAACTTCATCCACCACGTTTTACGGTCGAGATTGCGCCACGCGGTGACGCTGTCGTTGTTTCCCATCCGACTTTTATGCACATAGCAGGCCAACTTATACAAATATGCATTTTTTTCTATTCAAATACACGTATGTATTTTTATGTCTGAAAGTATACGAAGTACATACAGATTTTACAAGAGTAAATAGTATTATCTGACATTTTAATTTAAATATTTAATTGTGTTAATACACAATTAGGATACATATATTTTTAAATATTTTTAGGTGATTCAACTAAGAAAGTGTCTAAATGAGTTTATAATTTTTTTAAAAGAAATCATAAAATATTTAAAAATTTATAATATAGCATATTTAGTAATTCTCTTTAAACAAATTTATAATCTTATAAAATAAAATATTAACATCTTAAAAATCGTTTTGAAAATTTTAGAAAATACTTTTGATTTTATCATATATACAAAATTATCATTATTAATATCATAAAATCTTGAAAAACTTATTTCATCCGAACATTTCAAGATTTTATTTTTAAAACAAGTCATATAATTTTATAAGTTTGAAAAATATTTTGTATACTTACATATATGAAAAGTACCCTCCTCTATATTTACCTGCTAATAATAAAAATAATATAAAAAGTTATGAGTGATTAATCGATGTATTTTTCTATTTACATGCATATATATATATATATTAAGAATTTATTAAAATTCAAATTCCACACCCCACAATTAAGGGTGCAATCGAGCTTGCCTAAGCCAAGTTGAGTCGAGTTTGGGCAAAATTTTAGAATTCAAGCTTGAAATAAAAAAATATAATATATATTTATTAATAAAATAAAAATAATATTTAATTATATACTGATTCGTGAGTCGGTTCGTGAATTTCAAGTCTAGATATAAACGGCTGGAGATCAACTCGAATTCGAGTTCAATTCAGCTCGACTCATTTGTATCCCTATCCACAATACAAATATGAGTACAATATTATTGAATTAATTGATTATCAGAGTTTCGAATTCTAACAAATTTTTGAGCTTTCGTATGGAAATAGAAAAAAAAAGAATAGGAAAATCCTAATTCGTAAGTATACAGATTAACATAAATGTAGGTAAATACGAGGTAGGAATCCAATCCGACATAGGACCTGAGTCTTTTACGGCATTCGCAATGTCTTGATGCCAGCTGAAAGCATTAATTAAACCGAACAAATAAAGACAGTTCTCTCATCCGCCCCGTCTCTGTTTTTTCCTTTCCTGCGTATTGAAACGGCAAAAGATAGAAAAAAGTCGTAAGAATTCCCGAAGTAGCTAAACTAATAACCACTCCAAGCTCCCACCTTCTCAATATTTTTTTAAATCACGCAGAGAAAAGTTATATATTTCTCTCTCAGCTGCAGAAACGCATATACTCGTGTATGTAATGTAAGCCAATGGCTGAAGGAAGAAATCTGTGGAACTTGGTATCAAAGTAAAGAATTTTATGGGGGGAAACTTGAGGTTTTAGGGTTCTTGTGAGGTTTTCTTGGCAGTTCAGTTTAGTTGTATGCTTGATTAATTCTTTCCCCCATTTTGGATCAAGAATGGGACCCTTTATTTTGTTTTGTTTCCCGGTTGTGATATTTTTGCTTTAATTGCATTCTGCTGATTTTTGTTGCAGTTCATTAGTGGAGCAGTTATCTTTTTAATGTAGTTAATGTGGATTAATTGATCTGTGTTGTACCATTACTGTTGTTCTTTTGTTGTATTGGTTGATTTGAATGGTGGACTTTTAGCTCATTGGAGAATTTGGTGATAAGGGGGAAAAATGGCTGGTCGTAGGAGAAAGGGGATTCATTTTAGTAGGCTGTATTCATTTTCTTGTTTTAGGTCTTCATTTAGAGACGAACACAGTCAAATTGGGCAGAAGGGTTATTCTAGGATTGTGTATTGTAATGATCCAGACAATCCGGAGCAGCTTATGCTTAGGTATCGGAGTAATTATGTCTCGACTACCAAGTACACTGCCATTAATTTTATTCCCAAGTCGTTGTTCGAGCAATTTAGGAGGGTTGCAAATATATATTTTCTTGTGGTAGCTTGTGTGTCGTTTAGTCCGCTGGCACCGTACACTGCTTCTAGTATTCTTGCGCCTTTGCTTGTGGTGATTGGAGCTACAATGGCTAAGGAAGCGGTCGAAGATTGGAGGCGTAGGAAGCAGGTTTACATTTTAATTGCTTTTGAGTTCTCCGAGTACAGTTCTTGCTTTTGCTTTCTCGTTTTTTATTATTTTTTAGTGCTCATCTTTTATGTGAATGCTTCATTGAGTAATTATTTTGTTCTATTGGGAATGCATGAGTCGTGTAGCAGAGTAAAAAAATGTGGCCTTAGGCCTTCAAGTTAAGAGATTGGAACTGGTGAAATTGGACCCTTGGTTTAATGTTGTCATGTTTTTGGTTAGTAATTGGTGTTCAAATCCAACGGAGAATTATTGGTATTAGACCAGGCTTAGGAGGGTGGTGCCTTTAGCAACCTCTTAGGACAACATTTGCCTAATGTTTCCTAGATACATTTTCAGTACTGAGCCTGCATTGTGTAATTGATAAATTTTTTGGATGGACGAGGATTTCTACTGGACCTTTCCCATGAGAACATTTACCAGCAGGGGTTATGGTGATTGCTATCTTAACTCAGCATAACTTAACCATGTTAATGCACATCTTTTTTTTGTTCTTTTCAATTCGTATAGCTTTTTTTTTTCTTCTATATGTTTTATTTGTTTAGGAAGAAAGTTGGATCAAACAGCTGACAATTATTGAAAAACTGAAGATGCCTCCTGTTTATACCAGCATTTACTTTAAAGTGATTTCTTCTTCTTTACCAAATACACTAGAAAAGACAAAATTCAATTAGGTGATCAACCTGTAATTTTGGCAGAAATATCCGTTCTTGAATTAGACTATATTGTCCTGGAGACCTTCTTATTAGGATTCTGCACTTGGTCAAGTTCTTAGTTCTTTAGCGCACATAAAGAATTGATGTTATTGATGATTTATTTCACAGTGCATTTTGCATATTGTTTTAGAAATAGAAGTCTGTTAACTTTCTATTTGTTGATTCCTGTTTACTGATGGAATTATTTAGCGGCCATATATACTTTTGCTTCTTCACCCCATTTTATAGGTTTCACTTAATCCAACTAACAAATTCTGATTTAAAAACTTTTTTTCAGGACATAGAGGCCAACAATCGAAAAGTTGAAGTATGTGATAGAAATCATAATTTTCAAGCTACCAGATGGAAGAAACTAAGAGTTGGCGATGTTGTAAAAGTTCACAAGGATGAATATTTTCCTGCAGATCTGCTTCTTCTTTCATCGAGCTATGAGGATGGCATTTGTTATGTTGAAACTACAAATCTAGATGGCGAAACTAATCTAAAGGTGAAGCATGCTTTAGATGTGACATCCTCCCTGCATGACAATGATTCCTTTCAGCAATTTAAGGCAGTTATCAAGTGTGAGGACCCAAACGAGGATCTTTATGCTTTCGTTGGAACTCTGTACTATGATGGTCAGCAGTATCCGCTTTCTCTGCAACAGCTTCTCTTAAGAGATTCTAAGTTACGAAATACTGAGTATGTGTATGGCGTGGTTGTTTTTACTGGCCATGACACTAAAGTTATGCAGAATGCTACAGATCCTCCTTCTAAGAGGAGTAAGATCGAGAGGAAGTTGGATAAAATAATATATGTTCTTTTTAGTATGTTAATCTTGGTATCTTTTATCGGGTCTTTCTTTTTTGGGATCAGTACTAAGGAAGACATTGATGACGGAAGGTTAAAGAGGTGGTATCTCCGGCCTGACCGTCCAACTGTGTTTTTCGACCCGAAAAGATCAGCACTGGCTGCATTTTTTCATTTCTTGACTGGGCTTATGTTGTATGGATATCTGATACCTATATCCCTGTATGTATCCATTGAGATGGTAAAAGTTTTACAAAGTATATTCATTAATCAGGATCAGGATATGTATTATGAGGAAACAGATAAGCCGGCACATGCAAGGACTTCAAATTTGAATGAGGAACTTGGTCAGGTAGATACTATTCTTTCTGATAAAACTGGCACCTTGACATGCAACTCCATGGATTTTGTCAAATGCTCAATAGCTGGAGTAGCTTATGGCCGAGGTATGACAGAAGTAGAAAGAGCAATTGCAAAGAGAAAAGGGGATGGAGATGAAGACTCTGGAATTACCTCAGCTGATATACGAAGGCACAGTGCAGAAGGCACGGCCTCCGGAAAATCAATTAAAGGCTTCAACTTCAATGATGATCGCATTATGAATGGTCGATGGGTAAATGAACCTCATGCAGGTATGATTCAGAAGTTCTTTAGAGTGCTAGCTCTCTGCCATACAGCCATTCCTGAGGTCAACCAAGAAACAAGTGAAATTTCCTACGAAGCTGAGTCACCAGATGAGGCTGCTTTTGTCATTGCTGCAAGGGAGCTTGGCTTTGAATTCTTTGAAAGAACACAAACTAGCATCTCTTTGCATGAATTGGATCATGAGACTGGCAGAAAAATTGACAGGTAGAAATCTCTTTGAATGTTCATTTATTCATCTGTCTCCTTGAAAGAAAATTTCTGGTCCTCATTAATAACGGTCATGCTCAACAGGACAGAGGCTATGCTTGTTGCCTTGTGCATAAGTATTCAAATCATATTCAAAACATGTTCTTTTCCTGGAGATTATGTCCTATTTGACCTCATAATGAGAGTTCTTTGTTGTTGCCTTTGCATGTGCCTCCATTCAAGCACAAGTGACCTATAAATAAAATATGAGGCAGATATTTTCATTGCCTTAACTATATACAATGTTACTTTCTGCAGATCATATACGCTTCTTCATGTCCTTGAGTTCAGTAGTGCTCGGAAAAGAATGTCTGTGATTGTAAAGAATGCTGAAAATCAGTTGCTGCTTCTCAGCAAGGGTGCAGACAGGTTTCTCTCTAAGGACACTGATTGTTAGAAAAGTCTTGTTTATAATTGAGACATGATATGAGTCTTTACTTCCTTTCTTTGGTTGTGTATTCTGTATTTCGTGCAGTGTAATGCTTGAAAGGCTTTCAAAGGACACAGAAGATTTTGCAGCTGTAACAATGGATCATATCAAAAGATATGCTGAAGCAGGTTTACGAACGTTAGTAGTTGCATACCGTGAGCTTAGTGAAGAGGAGTTTAGTTCATGGGAAGAGGAGTTTCAGATGGCCCAGACTTCCGTTAGTGCCGATAGAGATGCATTGGTCGATGCTGCTGCTGATAAGATCGAAAGGGACTTAATTCTCCTTGGTGCTACAGCTGTTGAGGACAAACTGCAAAAAGGGGTCAGTCAATCTCAAACTTGAATTTTAGATGAAGCTCTTGTAGATAGTACTCATTCTTGATCTTTTCTCTATGGGCTGTACAGGTTCCCGAATGCATCAACAAGCTTGAAAGTGCCGGCATTAAAATTTGGGTTATAACAGGTGATAAGATGGAGACAGCGATAAATATTGGGTAAGAGTAACTGATTTGGTTGCTTTTAAAATTTGCTGCTTCTTTTTCATGGCTGCAGCTGTAATAACACAGCATCATGCAATCGTTAAAGTACTATGTTGTCTGCAGATATGCATGTAGTTTACTGAGAGAGGATATGAAGCAAATTGTGATCACTTTAGACTCTCCAGAGATCAGTGAACTGGAAAAACAAAGAGACAAGGAGGCAGTGGCAAAGGTACTTGTCATATTCTCCATGACTGTCGATTTTAATATTTTACACCCTTTAATGCATCTGGCCTCGTTAGGCTTCAAGTGCAAGCATTACAAATCAAATCCGAGAAGGAAAATCGCAACTCAGCTCGTCCGAAGGAAGCTCTGTTTCCTTTGGATTGATTATTGACGGCAAATCATTGTCTTTCGCTCTGAGCAAGAATTTGGAGGATTCATTTTTGGATCTCGCAATTAATTGTGCATCCGTTATATGCTGCAGGTCCACACCTAAACAGAAAGCCCTCGTACGTGTTATCCTTATGCTTCTTTTATATTATCGATTTTATGTTCCTTTAGTCTAGTGAAATTCAAGAATTGTTGGAAGCAAAATAATGCAATGGCACTGTTGAAGATATTCAGGTTACAAGATTGGTTAAAAAGGGGACGGACAGGACAACGCTAGCAATTGGTGACGGGGCAAATGATGTAGGCATGCTTCAAGAAGCCGACATTGGGGTCGGCATCAGTGGCGTTGAAGGCATGCAGGTAAGAAATATTTATAATGTTGAAAAGATTGAGGAATTTTTAAACTAGTTCTCAAGCTTATGAAATATATACACATTACTCTATCGAATTGTACACTTTTGCCATAGACAAATTTATGTTTTATCCCTGCCCATGCATCTTTTGCATGCTGCATATCTGCTCTTCAGTAGGGAAAACCCCCATATTCTTATTTTCCCCATCTTTTCTCTAGTTGGCCACCCAAAATGGTTCATGGACTTTCATATGGATTCCTACATCTCCCCCATTCTTCTATAAGACTATTTAGATGCTAGTTTGGATGCAATATCCTGTTTAAATCAAGTGGTCATTTTTGGTTTCATAAATCATTTTTTTTTTTAAATTATATTTGGGATTTTTTTGGCAATCTTTTATATAGGCTGCAATGTCGAGCGACTTTAGCGTAGCTCAGTTCCGGTTTCTGGAGCGGCTTCTGTTGGTTCATGGCCACTGGTGCTACAGACGAATATCTATGATGGTATACAGTTGTTGCTTTATTTTGCCTCTTTTTCTTTAAAGAATTGTTGTCTAATGCACTGTCTACATGCTATGAATGCAGATATGTTATTTCTTCTACAAGAACCTTGCATTTGGGTTCACTCTGTTCTGGTTCGAAGCCCACGCTTCCTTCTCCGGCCAACCTGCTTATAACGACTGGTACATGTCGTTCTACAACGTATTCTTTACTTCCCTCCCCGTGATCACCCTTGGTGTTTTCGATCAGGACGTTTCTGCACGTCGTTGTCTGAAGGTAAAAACCCTTAACCCATTCATTTTGAAACCTTCTGCATCCTGCTTAGGCCTGTTAATGGATAGATTATTACTTAATCCGTTAACGGGCTTATACCCTATCCATTAACGGGTCTAATTCTGCTTCATATTGGGAAGGACATGATTCTATTTTTGTGCACTTCAACAGTATCCCTTATTATATCATGAGGGGGTTCACAATATTCTCTTCAGTTGGCCGCGGATTCTTGGTTGGATGTTAAATGGCATAATTAGTTCCATGATCATTTTCTTCTTCACAATGAACTCCGTTTTGCATCAAGCCTTCCGTAGAGACGGCCATGTGGTCGATTTTGAAGCGCTTGGAGTTATGATGTATACTTCCGTCGTATGGACTGTGAACTGTCAAATGGCTATATCCATTAACTACTTCACTTGGATCCAACACTTCTTCATCTGGGGCAGCATTCTATTCTGGTACGCGTTTTTAGTGATGTATGGAGCCATTTCGCCCATAATATCCACAACAGCTTACCAGGTTCTTGTGGAAACCTGCGCTCCAAGCCCGTTCTATTGGCTGGAAACTCTTCTTGTCGTCGTGTCCGCTCTATTACCATACTTCTTGTACAGGGCTTTTCAGACACAGTTTCGTCCTATGATCCATGATGTTATTCAGAGACGAAGATTGGAAAGCTCCGAGGTGGAAGCTTCCAGAGACTTGCCCTTCCAACATAAGGAGAAAACTGCTGGTGTAAAAGGTAAATCTAGAGCAGAAGTTACATTACTGAGTAAATAGTAGAGTATAATCTTTGTATGTCTTGAGAAATTTGGTGGGGTGCAAAGTGGTGAAGCCCTTGCACAGTTACAACTGATAGTAACTCATATATGTAGTATAGAAGATATCTCATCATCTTGATTTTAACATGTATATTATTGCAGAGGAGAAATCAGGTCATTTCTAGATTAGTGCCTTTGATACAAGATCTTACTTCTATTTAACTATAATACAAATAGGTCCGGCCTTAGTAACCAGGTTGATATATTTTATAATTTATATTTGTCAATACGACTTTAGCCCAATGATATAAGTTTTACACATAAAATATAAGGTTAGTATGTTGAATCTAATAGACTCAGGGTTTGTTTGCTTGTAAGGATTGTGTAGGATAAATGTGTAATCCAGTGTAATTGAATGATTGGTGGACATATTTGAAGTCTATAATTAATAAAAAGTTCAATGGTTTATCCTAACATGTTGGGATTATATATCCCATCCCCTTGGCTTGATTAATAATCCTAATATTAGAAAAATTATGATTAACATATTAGATGACAAAATCATCCCTACATAATTTTATACACCAATATTTTTGTATGTATTGCTTACATTGTTATATATGATTAATTAATATATATCCTTAAACTTTGATTTATATAATTAAGTTTTTTGTGAAAATACTAAATTATATCCATAATCAAACTTATTTTTATAATATTTTTAAAATATTTATCTAAGAAATATAAAAATTTTTATTTAAAAACTATTTCTTCCATAATAATAAGATTTCAAAACTAAATTTTTTCCTATAAATTGAAAAACGAATAATATTATTTTAAATATAGATATGCACTTAATATAAAAATATTGTTGTAAAATTACAAACTGATATCCATAAGCACATCAAATATAAAATAGTTTAATTTGTGAAATAATTGTAAGATGCTATATTAAAATTTTGAAAGCTAATTATTTTGTCTTTATTGGATAATAATAAATTATAAATGGTTCAGGAAAGGAAAAGAAAAAAAAAAAAAAGACTTAGTCACTACATACACAACATATATTTAAACACTTTCAATGAAAATATTTGAACTATTAAAAAAAGTTGAGAGATAAATTTGATATTTTACATTTATTATAAGTTATAATTCTAAGTACCCAAACAACTGATTGTATCAAAATTAGGATATCCAAACTAACAATTCAACAAGCAAAGATATTAAATGATAAGAACATATTTTCTAGATAATGAATCTTATACTTGTCAATCATATTCAATTCTATCATTGCAAGCAAACGAGCCATTGAGATGCGTGTGAATAAATAAAATAAAAAATATATATTTTATAATGAAGGGATAATCTTGTTTTCTCTTCTCTCCTCCATGTTTTTTTTTTTCTCTCTCAAATTTTATATTTTGTCTTTTTTTTTTTCCAATTATTATACTTAATCTTGATTTTATTGTCTATGCAAGATATTCAAATAATATATTGATATTAATAAAAAAATTACAATATTTCATTAAAAATATTATTCTTAATTATGTTATGATGTAAAAATATTAGCATAAGTGCCAAAAGTATTAGTGTTTATTATGAGAAAGCTAATTGTTCTTTGTATAGCCATTAGGTGTAATGGGTAGTGTGGGCTTTGCAAGTGTTTTCCTCTTTCAAGTGCTCATAGAAGTCCATCTATTTACCAATGGCAATGAATCTATTGAAATCATGGACCATTAATATTACGTGGAACGGGGAACACAAAAGTTCGAACATGACGCCTACTTCCTTCCGATTTTCTTATCAAAAAAATAAATAAATGATTAAATGTCCGCCGTATCACTCTTATACATGTGATATTTAAATTTCTTAATATTAGATATAAACATGTAGGGTGTATATATATATAATCAAAAATATTTTATAATTTATACTAACTAAAAAATATAAATATTTTTTATATTAACTATTCTTACATTATATTAGCAATCAAGCAATAAATTGTAGGCAACAAATTAGTACCAAATTAGACTAGTTTACATACTTTTGGCACGATCATAAGTTATAAACTAACAAACTAATATCAAATTACATAGATATCATAATTTTAGTACGACTTTGAGTAATAAATTAATATCAAATTGGACTAATTTACACAAATTTGGTATGGTTTTAGGTAATAAATTAACAAACTGACATCAAAATTTATTAATTTTCATAATATTGGTATAATAAAATAATATCAAATTATAAGTAATTTATTTACAGAACTTGAGTCTTGTGGCTTTAATTACTACATTAGATTTTGGAGTTAGCTTTCAGTTTATTGCTTCAATTAACTACATGAATGTTAGGGCTTTGTTTGGTTATGTTTCCGTGGAATAACATTATTTTGCGAAAATATAACCAAACATATCCCCATTTTTTCTTTAAAATGCACAATTTTCAATATATATATATATATATATTATATTTTATTATTATTCTAACATTAAAATAATCACTAAATTCCATTTTCATCAAAAAAATCTAATAAAATAGCATTGATTTGACTGTTACAGTAAAAAAATATTTCCTCCATAACATAAACAAACATGCCAAAAAATAAGTTTTGCATTCTCCAATAATTCATTCTCCCAAAATACATAATAAAATAAAACAAAAAACATAACCAAACATAAACTGGGTTTTATTCGACCAACCAAAAGATTTGATGTAACCTTAAAGTTGCCCTAATTTTTTCCATTTAGTTGACTTCATTTGTAGCTTCGTGTCTAATAATTGGAGTAACATATCAAATCAAATCTTAGTTATGTGTTTTTTTAAAGATTCACAATTAAAAAATAAATAAATAAATCTTTTTATAATGATTTAATTTGCCGGCCTTCCCCCTCGAAATTCTGGTGGGTCCAATTTGTATCCTCGTTTTGTTTTGTAATCTTTAACAAAAGAATAATGATATATATACATATATATATATATCATTGATTGATTAATTGAGTAATTGTTTGATGTTTGAAGTTCAAATGACAGATAAATTATCATGAGATAACTAATTTAATCTTCCAACTTCGAATAGTGTATAAAAAAGTGAGTTTTCCAAGCTTGAAACTGACCAGTAATGCCAGACCAAACTTTGAAAAATCATAAATGCGGTTGATCAAGAGATGCGGCACTTACCTGATGAGGATCTTTTTCACTTGAATTATGCTTCAAACATCAACTGACTCGAGAATGTAATTCTAAGGGCTTAGCGATCAAAGAAGCGTAGTAGCATCGACAGAGGAGAATTGAATATTAATTTAGAGACTGAAAACTCTCTTACTCTTATAATATTTGTGAGTATGTAAGTTTATAAAAAATAATAAAACAACAATATATATATATATATTATCAATAGTCAATACCTTATTGTTATTTTTATTTGATTTCTTTCATTGCATTATGAATTATAAATTCCTAATTATATATGGGTCTTGTCCCCCCAAGCTTAGGCCTTTTGCTTGACAAATGTTACACTCCTATTAGTTCAATAATCTTTCATTTTCACCTAAAATAAAATAAAATAAAATAAATAATAATACTGCAATCATGATCACAACAGTTAGAATACATAAATATAAAATTAAAACAAAAATTTATAATTCTAATGATTTTTTAAATAATTTAGTTTCTAAATTATTGCAGGGTGATTAGACGTTGGTAATAAAGTAAAATATAAATGTATTGCTTGTCTACGCGACTACGCCAACATCAACATCAATCGTGTGACGTCGCTTTGTCATATTCTTACATGTCTTTGATTAAGTGATTAATTACCCTTCTAGAAAGTGCACATTTTTCCATGCTTAAGACATAACAACAATTAAGTCTATTTGATTAGTGACTAGGGCAAAAAGTGAAAGTGGATTTTAATTTTCATTATTGGGATTAGTTCAATTTACCCAATTCTTTCTTATTTCTTGAAAGGCGGCTATTCTTAGGGCCTGTTTGGGTTCATTTTCAAAGCATATTTTCACATTTTTTACTATTTCAAAAATAAAACATATAAACTATATTTGGTTACATTTTGGCAAAACAAAAAAATATAACCAAATATACAAAAAAATTTCATCCAGAATGTCAAATTAAAATTTTCAAAATATCATTTTCTATTTTTCATTCTTCCCAAAACTTCACAATTTTCAATATATACATACATATATTATATATATTATACATATTTTATTATTATTCTAACAATAAAAAATTACTTAATTTCATTTTCACCATAAAAATTAATAAAAAAAATATTAATTTGACTGCTACAATAAAATTTATCTCCCCCAAAATATAAATAAACATATTAAAAATTTTCAAAAATAATTTTTTAACCATTCCTAAAATATAAACAAATATACATCACATTCTCTAACATAAATTTTACATTTTTCAACCTCACTTTCAAAATTTATTCTCCCGAAACATATAATTTATATCCAAATATTACCATAATTTTTTACACATTTTCATCTATTCATTTTCATTTTCAAAATATATTATCCGATAACCTATATATCTTATCCCATAATCTATATATATATATATATATATTCCCTTTCTATTTCATTATTTCTATTTCTCTCTACTTACAATATATTAAAACTAATATAATCATTACTTTTCCAACAATCTATCCAAATACAAATTCATTTTAAACTCATTTTCACTAACTAATTTTTCAAATTTTAAAAATAATAAAATTAAAATTAAAAATGAAAATAAAACTAAAACTAAACGGGCCTTTATGAGCCTCTTGGGGTTGTTATGGTCAACTGGGATTCGGAATCGAATGAGTGTGACTGAGTATAAGAGATTAGCTAATCCCTCAATTTTTTTTTTTATTGTGAAAAAAATAATATGAAATCATATTATTATGATTATGATGGATTACACCCATACATTTTAATTTTTGAATATTGTTTAACATCATCCTCATCTCCTAATAATGGGGTGGCTCTTGAAATATAAAAATAATCCACATTAGATATCGAAATTATCCTTATTAAATTAAAGGGGTCTAGGAGATTCGTGCTTTTTAATAATTAGGTTGAATTTGATTCATCCAGCTCAAATTCGATCAGGATAAATCCAAATTGTTGGCATTGAATGATATGATATTTTCAGATCGTCTTATATTTGACAAATGACACAAAATATAAATATAGAAATCTACCTCAAATACGTCATTAAAAACTTTCTGAATACTTTCTCTCTAATTTTTATATTTCTTATACTTAATCCAATTCGAGCGTCAAATAATTGCGCTGGGCTATCATCCAATAATTTCTAAAGACTTTATAGTTACTCTAAATGCCAGACTCTCGAACTATCTGAAAGTTATTATCGACGTCGACATATCTTCATTTTAAAGAATCACTCTTTACCTCACATCAAAAAATTCTAATTAAAATGCGAAAATGGACTAGAATTATTATTTTTTGCGTAAGTAAAACTAGTATGTTATTATAATACAATAATCATAAGGTAAACGTTGTTAGTTGGTGGGGAGTTATCCAAAGTTTGCATCTAGAAAAAAAATATAAAAAAAAAATTGATTTATCCAAAGCAGCGTGGAAGGGGGTGCCAAAGCCTAAGAGTAGTTCTGGTCCTTCTGGACGCCCCGTGTAAGTGACCGTCGGCCGCGCGACCGAGTGGGCCCAGCAAACTGCACCTAACTAACGAGAGTCAGATGCGACGACAACCACTACCCTCTTCTATCTTTTGTCGAGTGATTTATAGTTCAATGACATAAATTTTTTATATAATATTAAAGGTTAAGAGTTTGAAATTAAATGAGTTTTTAATTTGTATGCGTGTATATAAATAAATAAATAAAAACTTTCCTCTTTCTCTTTTTATTTTTTTATTTTTTTTTCAAATTATTAGTACGTAATAGCCAGCTGTCATAACAAATTTGGGAATTTAATGTTAGTCTATAAGCTATGAGCATTAATATTTAAATATTATTCTTGTTATATAGTATATATATATACACGTGTTTTAGACATATATCAGATATTGTGTTTAGATATAACATACACGTGACTTGGCATGTTTTTAAATAAATAAAAAGAAAATCCAACACATTTGTTGGCACAGATATTTCCAACAGATTTCGATCATAATTTATTTATTTTTCATTTGGAAAAGTGTACAAGTAATAAAAAATTATTTTTTAAATTATTTGAGAAAATAGTGCTGTTCTTCTAAACTCACTTTTTACTCTCTTCGCATTTTTTAATAGAATCAAGACTTTTTATCTTAAATATACAATTTATAAATTATTGCTAGTAACACAAATTTCGTGCATACAAAATATAAATTACAAGATAAGAAAAATAATATAATTTAGGGAATGTTTGGTTATTTTTTTGTTTTATTTTATTATGTATTTTTAAGAGAATGAATTATTGGAGAATGTGAAAAGTGTTTTTCATATGTTTGTTTATATTTTGGGGAAGACATTTTTTACTGCAGCAGTCAAATCAATACTTTTTTATTTGGTTTTGAGGGGTGAAAATAGAATTGAGTAATTTTTTTAATATTAGAATAATATATATATGATATATATATAATTTATATACGTATATATTGGAGAATGTGTGTTTTGGAAGAAAAAGAAAAATGATGATATGTTTAATTATGTTTTTCCAAAATAATATTGTTTTAAGAAAATATAACCAAACACTCCCTTAATATTTATAGTATTTGATTAATTGTAGATACAATCTCTGATTTGAATCTTCATTCAATAATGTTAGGTCGATAAGTTTGCATTATAATCCCAAGTCAAATTTAATTCAATGAGCTCTTCAAACAATATATTGATGCAATTTGAGCGCCTTGATGACATATGCCACTGCAAGAAAAAAATATATTAGTGACAAAATAGTAAGTGACAATGTAAAAGTTATCACTAATTATGTATATTAAGTGATAAAAAAATTTATTTTGTCACCTTAATGATTTTTACAAACTTAATAGCGATAAAAATAGTGTTAAAGTTGTCACTACAAACAATTAGTGACACACTTATAGTGACAATAAAAATCTTGTCACAAATTATAATGACAGTTTTTATTGTCACTAAAGAGGTTTCACTAATTGTTAACGGTGACAACTTAAAATATTAATTTTTATCACTATTGAGTCATGTTGTAACAAGATAAAAATTCTTATCACTTAAAAATTGGTTATCAGTGATAAGATAAAAGCTATTGTCACTCAATACATATTATTAGTGATATTTTTTACTTTGTCACTTATTATTTTATCGCTAATATTATATTTTTTTATAGTATGCCTTGAACATCTTGATATATTTTATAATACCGTGAACATCGTTGATCTCCTTGAATTTGATTGACAGAATTGGCCAACTTCTTGCAATGTTTTTCTTGTTTTGATGTAGAGTTATTTGTTGTCGTGTCTTTGGCTTATTAAGAGAGCACGAATTCTTGCTATAATTATGAGATGAAGTGGTGGGTTTTGATTGGTATTTGTTTTGTTAATCACAAAATGTGATTCAGATTACCAAAATATTACCATTTGCTTCCTTCTTCTTCAATCATTTTGTTGCTTTAAGTATCTTAATTTCATGCGCGACAATATTTGATTTGTCTATTAGTTAAATATTTTTTTAAATTTTAAAAGTCAATTTAAAAAAATTAAAAATAAATATAAAAATTAATGAATTAACATATATATTTTTTCATATTTACATCTAGTGAGTTTAGATATTGTCACCAATATGATTTTTTTTTTGTTTTGTTTTACCAACCGAAATTCATATAATACTCTAAATGCGTGAATAAGCCACATCAACAACAATTACTTATCAAATGACATAACTTTTAACCTTACACAGGCTTTTAGGAAATAGCTTCATTTTAATTTGATTTGATTCGATTTTTTAATAGTCTATTTTAGGAGTGCAATTGAATTGAATTAAGTTGAATTTAGAAAAAAAATTTGAAATTGAACTCGAGCTCAACAAGCCTAATATTTTAAATTCGAACTAGACTTGATAAAAACTTGAATTCGATTCAATTAAGTTCGAATTGTTAAGTGAATTATAAACAACTTCTCAAACTCAAAATAAAATAAAAGTAATATAATATATTTTTTAATAAAATAAAAATAATAATTAATTATATATCGACTCATGAGCCCTAAGCATAAATAAAAACAGCTCGCAATCTACTCAAAATAAAAATCTAGCCCAATTCAGCTTATTGAGTTAATTTGAACTCAGCTCATAAAACTCGCCAGACCCACTTGGTTTTATTTCCACACTCACTTTTTCCATTTTCTACTATTCCAAAAATGAAAACCATCACTTTTTAGAAATTTTCATCCAACATCATTTTTATTTTTACTTTCAAAACCCGTTTTCCAATAACCTATATATCTTTTCCCAATAATCTATATATTTTCTCTCTCTATTCCATTATTTCTATCTTTCTCCACCTATAACCTATTAAAACCAACATTATCAATACATTTCTAACATTTCATCCAAATACAAACTCATTTTCAATTTATTTCCACTAATTAACTTTTTAAATTTTAGAAATAATGAAAATAAAACCAAATAGCTCCTAAATCAACTCGTTTGCATCCCTAATCTACCCCCACTTTTAATTTGTCAATTCGAACCCGAATTATTTTGAAAATAAAAATAAAACCAAACAGCCCCTAACTCAATTCTTTTGTATCCCTGATCTACCCACACCAATAATTTGTCGATTTGAACCCGAATAATTTTTAATTAGAATTAAATACTTATTAATATATGCGAAAGATATTTTTTTTATCGTGGGAAGTTTCTAACTAAAAGACCTTTCCTTTAATTAATTTAATTTTTGTTTACTGTTTTAGCACTCCACCCAATTTCATCTAGAAGTCCGAAGTCCCCGCGTATACAAGACAAACCCCCCCGTCTCCCTCCTTAATTCCTCTGTTTTCTTCTCTCCTCAACCAGCATATGTTATATACATACGCATTATACACACAAACGCGAGGTGACTGACAGACTGAGATCTATACAATGGAAAATGAACAAGAAAATGAGTACGCGTGCCCTAGCTTTAACAGCTATTCATCTAATAGCTTAGCGGAAATCGCGGTAAAAGTGGTCGCGGAGAACTTCGTTAGGAACGGAAACGACGGAGAAGATTTTGAATTCTCCTTGGTACGCGAAGATGGTGAAGTTTTAGCCGATGAACGCTTCTGCGAAGGGCAAATCGGGCCTGTTTTTCCAGTTTTCAACCGTGATCTTTTGCTGAACAAAGACGGCGAATCCAGCCAAAGCAGCAAAAACAAGCGATTGGAATCGACTATTAAGGTTCCGCTGAGTAAACTTTTTCTTGAAAATCGCGAGAATCACGAGCTTGATAATCCTCCTTCGTGTTCGTCATCGGAAGACGATGAATTGGCGAATATTCCTGCTGGTACATACTGCGTTTGGCGGCCGAACGCGGCTGATCAGCAGTCTCCGAGCCGATGTAAGAAGAGCAATTCCACCGGATCTGCGTCAAAGCGGTGGAAATTTCGCGATTTCCTGCGGCGTAGCAATAGCGAGGGTCAGGACAGTTTCGTCTTTTTGTCTCCGAAAAACCGGGAAGAAAAACTGTCAATCACAGTACCAAAAAAAGCCAAGGGAAAGGGAGCGGGCAGCTCCTCCTCCGTCGGTGCGCAGGGATCGCCTTCGGCGCACGAAGTTCTATATGCACGGAACAGAGCAATGAAGGAAGTGGATAAGAAGAAATCATATCTACCCTACAGGCAAGACCTGGTAGGCCTTTTCGTCTTCAGCAGCTTGGGTAAAAGTTTCCCACGCTCCTGAGGGTCTGGACAGTTGTGTTGTACTCTCTGCTCATAAGTTGGTACCCTGTGCAAGTTGTATCTATTTTTTATTTTATTCTAGCTGTCTTTATCTTTGTTTTACTACTTAATAACCGTATATGCATCTATTTTAAGTGCTTATATTTGCCCAAAAAATACCATAATTTATTCTACTAGTTTTAATAAATTTGGAATTATTATGTATTTCAAAGTAGTATGCATCTGTTTTGGCATTTGAATTTTCTATTGTGTGTGTGTGTTTTTAAATTGAGCTTCAAATTTTTTATATTGATATTCTTGTCAGACCAACTTACAAATGTGTGGGGCCCTCGATATTTGTGTCTTGGTGTGTTTTGGTGAGAAAGTATTTATTTATACACACTAATGTTACAAGATTGTTGGGTTTGAATTCTTAATCTTACCTTTATTGCGTTACACTTAAACCTAGTAATTGGGGACCCATGGATAACCCAATGATGAATACTAATAGGTTGGGTAAATTTATCTACGAATAAAATTATTTATTTTTTATTGAGTACGAAATAGAGGAGGACCCATTACCCATGAGAATGGATAACGGCTAATCCACGGGTACTCGTAATTTATTTATTTATTTTTTTAATATTTAAACGTAAATATGATGTTACTCAAATATTAACTAAATAAAACTTAAAAAAAAACTACAAATTTCAAATATTAAATTGAATAAATACTTAAAGTATATTAATAATATTGTAGTTTAAAATTTTTATCTTAAAGTATTCAAAATCTATCAAATTTAAAGTACATCACATTCAAAAGTTCAAACTTAAATTCCATTACATGCCAAAAAAATTTTGAATTAAAAATTTAAATATCAATCAAACATTGTTGTTCTTGTGGAAGAAGATGTTGCATTCATAGGAATATGCACAACAAATTGTTTTAGGATATAATTTAATTTAATTTGCTATAAATTTTTAATTTATGAAATCAAAAATTAATATTTAGATTAAAAATATTTATGTGTAAATATATATAAATATAATATATATATTTATATGTATATATAATATATAATATATATTAAAGTATATCACATTCAAAAGTTCAAACTTAAATTTCATTACATGCCAAAAGTTTTTTGAATTGAAATTTTAAATATCAATAAACATTGTTGTTCTTGTGGAATAAGATGTTGTATCCATTGGAATATGCACAATAAGTTGTTTTAGGATATAATTTAATTTAATTTGCTATAAATTTTTAATTTATGAAATCAAAAATTAATATTTAGATTAAAAATATTTATATGTAAAAATATATATATATATAAATAAAAATAAAATATTTACGAGTAACCCGTGGGTACCCGCGGGTTGGGCCAAAAGATGGCGGGTAAATTGGGTACGGGTAAAATTACACGCAATTTTTTGGGTAGGAGAAACAAGGCACATTACCCATTTTTTTTTTTTGGGTATCCACGGGAACCTGTGGGTATGGATTGAATTTTGCCAAGTCTAGTTACACTTACACTATAAGAAAAAAATAAAATTGTAACAAAATAGTAAATGATAATATAAAAGTTGTCACTAATTATGTATATTATGTGACAAAAAATTTAATTTTGTCACCTTAATGATTTTTACAAACTAAATAGTGAAAAGAATAGGTTAGAGTTGTCATCATAAATAATTAGTGACACACATATGGTGACAAAGAAAATCTTATTACAAATTGTAGTGACAATTTTTATTGTCACTAAGTTGTCATCAATTATTAATTGTGACAATTTAAAACATTAATTTTTGTCACTATTTAGTTATTTTACGACAAGATAAAAATTATTGTTACTTAAAAATTATCATTAACGACAAGATAAAAGCTATTGCCACTTAATGTACGTTATTAGCGACAATTTTTATTTTGTCACTAATATTATATTTTCTTGTAGTGTTAAGTGACCACTGAATGTGTTTTGGTGAGAAAGTACAGCTTGTTTGGTTTTGTTTTCAAAATAATTTCTCATTTTTTCCACTATTTAAAAATTTATCATTAATTTTTGATATTTTTATCAAAATTGCAGCTCATTTTTTAGAACATATTTTTCAATAATATATATTTATTCTCTCTCTCTCTCTCTATATATATATATATATATGCTGTCAATTTTTCTCCACATACAGCCTATTAAATCAAATATAAAAATTACTTTCAAACAAAATATTCAAATACAAATTCATTTTCAAATTATTTTTATAACTATCTATTTAAATTTTGAAAATAATAAAAATATAAAATGAAAACGAAAACATAACTAAACCGGCTCTAAAAGTACAGCCTAATCAATGTCATTAAAAATAAAAACCTAAACCCAAAATTCGGTTAACACTTCTCTGCCAAACATTGTGCTCTCTCTATTCTAGGGACAACGCAACAGATGGCCTACTTGATAGATAGGATTTTGTGGTAACGAGCACAAAGCATTCTTTTGATTATTTTTCCTTCCTTGGGAAAATTATTCACTTGATTGATGGTGATGCTTCACCTTTTATGGAATATATTCACATAGCCATTAATTTAATTCTATATATAATATCTTAATCTCCCATTTAAGCTAGGGAAATGTAAATCAGGTTTTTAATTATTGCTAGGAAGGTGATGCATCGCCATTAGTGACATTTGAAAAGGATTATTCATTTATTGAAAGTTTCATTTATATTTGCTAACTGCCTCAAACATGAAACACACAATGGTGGTCCTTTTAGAACAGGTATGTTTCTTTTTTAGTCAAATGGGATCCTCTAGAAAGTTGGATTTTTGGCATATTTTGTTAAGATTTTCTTTAAGAATAGATGTTTGCATTCAAATGTTGCAACCTGGGTAGGGATGGCAGTGGGGCAGGCGAGTTAGGTAAACCTCATACTTCACCTCAAATAATTCAAGTTATGAAAATCGTGCTTTCTATCCCAATCCATGTCTCGTTTAGTCACCCTAAATCCATCCCATTTGGAACGGATTGAACTCGACTTCAAGTTTTGACTCGCCTCATTGCCATTCCTAAAATAAGTGCTTTTCATATGAAATATGTGATGTATTATGTTTTTCTTGTCCAATGCATCATATTTAAATATAAACACTTGTAACATTTATCAACTTATAGGGTGTTTGGCTAAGCTTATTTTAAACATCTTATAAGATGTTAGATCCTATTTTTAAAATAAGTTGTTGAAGTGTTTTGATAAAATAAGATGTTGGAGCGTATAAGATGTTAATAATGGTAATTTTATAATTAAAATGGTTAAAAATGAAGAAGTTTGTTAAGATTTTAAAATAAGTTAGGGTCTCCTTACTTTTTTTAAAAGAACTTATAAACTTCTAACATCTTATTTTAGAATCTTATAAGCTCTTTTTTTAAAAAATTTACCAAATACTTTTTATCAACTGATAAGCGTTTAAACATCTTATAAAATGTTTTGAGGAACTTATAAGTTCACCCAAACACCCTCTTAATAATGATTTTTTTTTTAATGTTTCACAGAAATTTAAGTTTACATATGGATGCATGTCGTGGTATTTATGAACATTTAAATATATAGATAAATGTATATTGTGGCATTTACGAACGCTGAAATATACAGATGGATGCATGTTGAGTGGCTTCTTCTAGCTAAATTACATAAGTCTCCCCCATTTTGTGGGAGGTCAGGAGTTCGAATCCGAATGAGATCTTTATGTGCATAAAAGATACGAAGTTTGTACTTTAAATTACTTGATTCGATTTCAATAATAGGATAATCTTGTCTTGTTGAAATGATAAATTCGTCATTGTAAGTTCTAAAAAAAAAAAAAAACTACAGATAAAATGTATGCTAAATTAAATGTAATGATATTTACTAATATAATGAAGCAATCACAACTCATATAAGTATAGGCTTTCGATGGATCTTATAATCCCTTTTGTCAATCCTACTCATCTCAAAAGCTTAACTTTTAACGACATCAAAATTGTTAGTTAATTTGAAATCATAAGATTGAACATATGTTGTACTAAAGTAAATATATCCTAATCAAACTTGGAAATAGAAATTCTTGCATCTATTATAGGTAAAAAGAAATCTCAAAATATTATATGTAACAATAATTATTTGCGCCTCCAAAGAAGAAATTGGAGTATTGATTAGGAATTCTACATGGGTGAATAGCTTAGTATCCTTTTTGGAAGTCTTACAAGTTACAGGGCAAGAAAGAAACATTGAAAACGTGGATGTATAACTTTAACGGCAAATGGATTCATTGGTGACTCCACATTATAAACAAAATTAGTGCTCAAGGAGGAACAGATTGCTTTTGATAGTCACTAAATTTGAAGATTTTAATTTGCTGGGTATTTTTTTGTCTGATTTATGACTTACTTTGTCCTACATTGGACCTAGGGTTGTTAATAGGTCGGATTCGGAGCGAACCATGTCGGATCAAAGTTTAAATTCGAAAGTAATATGTTAAATTCAAATCCGATCCAAGATTCATTGAATTTGTAGTTAGTATAATTATATTCGAATCCGATTTCAAATAAAAATTCAAATTTGAATATTTCAAAAATTATTATATATTTATTATTTTTCTAAAAATTCAGTAGAATTCAAATTCAAAACAACCATCCTTAAAAAGAATACACAACAGATTAATGAATAAAGTTTCAAATCTATTGATCACTTGAAAGCAACAATAGAATTTAACTTAATCATATCCATTCATCAAATCATTACATTTTAGGTTTCATTGCAGATAATAGTACTTATTTGGCATTATAAATACATAGTTATACTTAATTATTCAATCAACTAACTATAGACTCAAAATTTTATAAAAAAGAAACTTATTTTGATTAAATCGAGATTTGCATTGCATTCTTTCCATATTACTGCATTCGGCTCATACTCATTATTCTTCCCGCATCATTTTTTGTTATAAAAATAGAGAAATAAATGATGTAATTATGATATAAATAAGATCAAAATCTAACAATTTATATGAAAAATACATGATTTGATATATTGCATAGGAGTTCATTACTTCCTTTATTCAAATATCCACATTGATATTATTATAGGATCCTGTGTATACATATGTATAATACTATATATGTATAATACTAAATATATTTGGATTCGGATTATTAATCGATCGGATCGAGCTATATCTATATTTGCTCAATTTATTTTGAATTACGAATTGTTTTAATCGAATCATATCCGTTGAATCTTTTATCGATTAAAGATACTAAATAATCGAATCAAATTTGAATTAAAATCTGCTTCATTGACAACCCTAATTGAATCATTATCACTACATACCCAAACTTTTTGGGCTGTAGCCCGTATGCATATGATAAATTGGATTGGGCTTTTGGGCCCAAAATGAAGCACTAGTCAAGGTGGCTATTCAGCCTATTCTTGCAAAATAGTAAGGCTCAATTTGGTTTCGTCTTGCCAAATTATTTTTTAATTGAAAAAGTACAACCATAAGGGCCTGTTTGGTTTTATTTTCTAAGGCCATTTTCATTTTCTAGTGAAAATGTATAGTAGAAAGTTAGTTTTGAAAAGTGTTTTTAAAAATGAGTTGTATTTGGATGAGGTGTTTAAAATTATAGGTTTATATAGGTGTGCAAATGAATTTTATTTGGATGTCGGATTTTTTGTATTAAAAATGAAGAAAGAATTTGAATTTAAATTGATGATATGATATGTATTTATTTGAAATATAATATAAAATAATATTTTTGTGGTGAATGATGGTTGAGAAGTATTGAGAAGATAAAAAAGTAGATATAGGTAGTAATAGGGTTTGAAATGAGGTGAAAATGGAGAGATAATATATAAAATAATGTTTTGAAAATAGTATAGATAGTGATAATTTTTATTTTTCATTTTGAGGAGAAAATGAAAATGGGTATTGAAAATGAAACCAAACAGGCCCTAAATTCATTCTTTGATGTCGCCGTATTCTTATCTATACTATTTAAAAAAAAACCTCTTATACTCAGACTGTACCAAATTTTAATATATTCAAAACATTCATGTATTCATGTGTTAATTATATAATTTACATTTCTTGACTCCTTAATTATTTCGACTTCAATATAAACATAATCTCTTGCCATTATCCAAAATTTGCAAATACGTTGGTAATATTTAGTGGCAATGATACATGCTTTCATTTTTTTTTTCTTTCTTTTTTTCATTACTAATCTTTTTATTACAGAACTAATTCATCATTATTTGTTTCAAATGTAAGTAGATCTTCATTAACTTAGTCATATTTCTTGAGTCTCATGATTTTTTAGTAGTTTTAATGTTGTATTTTATGCATTATTTTACTTCTCTTTTGATAGTAGTAAAGTTTTGTGGCATTCGCTTATTTGAATTTGATTTATTGTTATGTTCTCTCTTTGTGCGTATATATTTTTATTTATGTTAGTATAACATTCTCTTTGATTCATTATCTAGAGAATATTGAAAAGAAATTAATGTTATATGAATTTTATTTTGTGGGTGTGGAGGTGCATATCAGTAGTTATTGAATTATTTATAAGTTGCTAGATTATTCAATATTAATGTAAGTCCAAAAGGATGTTCTATCGAACATGTAATGTAAGGATAAATTTCTCTTATAAAACGAAGTCGTAAGTCTGTGTTCACCACAAAAGGATATTACTATCAAAATAGCATATGATTCTATGCACATAGGAACGACGTGCATCAATAACTAATTACTCAAAATAGATGTAATCATTACATATACATCTTCACATTATAATTATATGTATTAATATATAATTACGCTTTCATCCTCCTAACAAAATAATTATATATTCACTTAGGCTTTGTTTGGTTACATTCTTCCAGTTTGTTTTCCAACTCTCAATTCATAAACAAACAAATAATCATATTCCCCTATTCCACTCTCCAAAATACACAATTTATTCCCAAAAAATTCTTACTATTCCCAAGGCATCATATATTCTTTCATCATTACAAATATATATACATACCACCACTCATACAATCTATATATATATACATATATATAAATAATTTTAAAATATTCATTTCACCTCACAAATCCAACAAAAAAGTCATTGATGTGACATTTTATCCCCCCCAAAATACAAACAAACAAACTATTTTTTTCCAATTCATTCTCCCAAAACACAGACAAATAACCATAATATTTCCCAACCTCACTACCCAAAATTCATTCTCCCAAAATATTTTAGGAGAATGACCCAATTCACAACCAAACACAGCCTTAGCATTTACAGTGCAAAATATTCTCTCACAATAAAATCAAACATACACCATATTCCTCCCCACCCTATTAAAAAACTTTCACCCAAACTATTCTTCCTAAAAACGTCCAAATAAAATCAAACAAAATATAATTATTATTTGATCATATATTCAGAAATTATTGTTCCAAAAAGATTTACTTATATATATATTGAATTCGGTTTAAATCTTCCATTTCATTCTCTATTTTATTTTCTATTCCATTTTATGAATATATGACATATGTATTAAATATTTTTTTATAAAAATAATTAATTGAAAATTAAATACACTATGTATAAATATAATAAGTTAAAATATAAGATGAAATAGAAAATAGAATAGAAAATGAAAAGTGATATTAAATTGTCCCAAGCATTTTGTAGAAAGATAATTTTGGTGGTGACGTGGCAAAAAATCCAAACGGATTATACAAAATCCAGGTGGGAAAGAAAAGAAATATCTGTTGGGCCGTTACGTGGAATTCCCCCGCTCAGTGGCGCCTCTTCCTCATTTGTACTATCACTCACCACTCAACTCGCCACCCTTCTCCAATTCCTTCTTCATTCTTCCCGCCACACTCCAACAAAAAAGCTCCAATCCAACTGCACAATTACATATATACAGACAGACAGACACACACTACATTTTCACTGCATATACTTCTTTGCTTGAGAAGATCAACTGCTGTAATTCATTTGTTTGGTGAGGATTACTCACATTTCTGGATCAATATTCACTCATTTTCGGCAGGTTCAGAATGTGTTCTCTGCAGTTGTCGAATTGCAGAGGATTCGAAGAGTCAACATTCGCCGGCCGGTTCTCTGCGATTGAGAAGAAGCTGCGGAAGAGCAATGTTGCGACTCAATCCTCCTTTTGGGGTAGATGTTTGGATTTGAATGGTGGAAAAGCGAAAGAGAAGAAGCAGCGGTCGAGTGGAAGGAATTCTAGGGTTTTCGCGATATTGTCCACCAAATTCAAGATAGACTTGAATGAGTACATGGTGACGCTGAATAAACCGTTCGGCATCCGTTTTGCTCTCTCGGTTGACGGAAAAATTTTCGTGCATGCACTTCAGAAAGGGGTAATTTACTTTTCAAATTTTCTATTTATGCTTTCGCTCGGAAATACTTTGTATTATTTGCTTATGATAGATAATGCGTATTGCTCGCTTGATGCTGTGTAAACTTGAGTAATTCTCTGAGTATGATAATTAATAATTAGTTAAATTATTTAAAGTATATTTTGAATCGATAAAGAATGAATGAATATAATAAGGTGGTAGAAGTTAGATTAGTTTTGTACTTTTGCAGGTGGACTGATGGAGTATTGTGTCGTTGTTTAAAGGATTCTGATATTGTTAATTTGGTAGCTAGTGATATCATTTAATTAATTTGTGCTGTTCACTGAGCAGTTGGTGGTGACATTATTTAATTAATTTGAAAAAGCGATAATGTAGGGTAATGCTGAGAAATCGAGAACAGTTTTGGTGGGTGATACTTTGAAGATGGCAGGTGGATCATCTCGTCGGAGGCTTACTGAGATCAAGGACTTTGGTGATATAGAGTATGAAGCACATTTTGTTTAGCTAAACCAATATTTCTATATGTAGAAATGTATACTGCTATGGAAATATTTTCTGTTCCAAGAATAGTTCATCCTAGATATCTATTTACTTTTGCTACAATTATATGCAGGAATCTTACAAAAGAGAAATCGGGTTCTTATAGCCTTATACTCGAGAGACCCTTCTCACCTTTTCCTATCCACCAACTCTATCTAAGGACTGATCTTGATATTATGTTTAACCGAGGTCATGTTCCCATTGCAACTTGGAACAAAAGTATACAGGCATCAAATTTGCGGGCATCCAGTGAGGGCACTGGAAGCTCGGGTTTTGTGGTGTTTTGCCCAAAATTTTTAACTTCCCAAGGGTGGAAGTATTTGAATGATCAGAACAAGAATGGCCCGCTACAAATGGATTGGGACACCCCTGTTCTTCCATTTAGACCTCTCATAGCCATTTTCACAGAGGAAGTGTCCGAAGATGCTGAATGGACACATGGGGGTTTCCCACTGAAAGAGTATGTGATGGCATTGGATCGTTCAAAGGGGGAGCTCTCTTACAATCATTCTCTTGGTATGCGCTATAGTAAGGTGCGCTTTTGAGATAATTCACCCTTTAGGCTTGGATTGGCATTATTTATTGTCCTAGAATTAGTTATTTCCACTTTCTAGTTTTTTTCAGTTTCTTAAAGTGGCAACCAGATCAAAAAAGATAAAGAATACATAAGGAGCGCTTTGACTAGAGAAGCCGTATAGTTTTTAAGTACAAGTTCATCAGTCTATGGATTTTACAAGGAAATTTTCTTTTAGCGTTTAATTACTTTGGGCAATAACCAAGCCGCACCGTGGTATCTGCTAATACAAACTACTCATGAGAACATTAATTTGATGTACCATGTACCAAGGTTATGTTGTAATAGTGCACTGCTTGACATGCATCCCTTACTGAATCGGAATTCACAGCTTCCTCCAATATTTTGTCAGCATAAAACCTAATGTCATATCTGTTATTATGGTTTTCAAATGCGATTCGTAATAAGTTGAAAACTATGTCCCACCAAACACGTGCTTTCAATCAAAGCATAACCTACTCATTAGTTCACAATATTAAATGATAAAAATAAGAAAAAAAAATATAAATTTCATTAAGTTTTATTACCTTTTGAACTTAAGCATCTTTATATTTAAACGGACTTTACATTCATCAGCTTGTGTTTTCAACCTCTCCATCCTTGTCTGCTGTGATTATTCATTCTTTTCCTATATCAGTGGTGCTTCATGGATTCCGATGAAATATTAAACTTCATGCTACTGATGCTTTTACTTTATTCTGATAGATTACAGAGCAAATTTATGTCGGGTCATGTATTCAAACAGAAGAAGATGTAGAGACTTTGTCTGCCACTGTGGTTAGAGCTACAATGCCTTTCTCTTACTTACTACTGCTTGGTTTTGCAACTTTTTATTCTTTAGTTTTGGTAGCACTTGCGTGTTAAGGCTCTTATCCAAAATGTTTCTTCAGACTTCTGATTTCTCTACCTCAATTGTCAGCATAATGCCTCAGAAATGGTAAAATGATTTTGTCAAATTGATTAAGCATCAATATTGATACTATTAGCATTGTTTGATGTTTGCAAGTGACACCTCAGGAATTCAACTGAGAATGAAAGTCATTGTCAAAGTGTCATCAGAAAGTTTTAACTTGAAGTTTCTTTCAACAGAAAATTCTCTATCTATCGAAGACATGGAGAAGTACTCCAGAGATTTTTTGATCTGGGGAATTATACCTTCGGGAATTCTTTTACATTTGATTTGTCCTTGTTCAATTGCTCACCTAAAACAGTCTGTAATACCTGCATCAGGGAGTCACTGCTGTGCTGAATTTCCAGAGTATGATTGAAGCTGCAAATTGGGGAATTGATTCAAATTCAATCAATGAATCATGCCAAAAATTTAATATCCTTATGATTAACTATCCAATTAGGTAATGGCAGTTTTGCTTTCTGAGGAAAATCCATATAAATCATTGTTGCCTTTTCCGATAGCTATTTGATTATTAATACAAACAGCTCTCTTTTCTAATGGTGCCAATGAGTAACTAACTAAATAAATAACTAATGATAGAGGGTAGTCCATTTTGTTTTGTTTTTAGGAGATATCATTTCTCCTGTGCTTTCTGAGGTTTTTTAGAATCTATTATTTATCTTTTTTTTCCATTTCAGGGATGCAGATTCTTTTGAAATGAGAAAGAGACTGCCGTTCTGTTTGGGTCTTCTGCAACGTTTACTTAAGAAGAACCATTGTGTTTATGTCACTTGCACAACTGGGTCTGAGCAGTCGCCTGCTTGTGTGATTGCATACCTCCACTGGATGAAAGATACTTCCCTTCATGCAGCTTACAATTTCGTCACTGGGTTGCATTCATGCAGGCCTGATAGGTATTCTACTTCCTAGATTCAACTTTGCTATGAATGCTTTGGCCTAACGGGCCAAATTTTCAAGCACAGTGTGATTGTGTTCTGGGTGGACGGGTGAGTGGGTGCTCTATTAGTAAAGGTGTTAAACAAAACAAATGGTGAATCTCTGGTAACCTGCATTATGTATTCCTAACTCTGTAGCATGCATTAAATAAAGGTGTTGAATGCAGACCAGCAATTGCCTGCGCAACATGGGATCTCATAGCCATGGTTGGCAAACATGATGGACCTCCGACCTATGCTGTGACCTTTGTGTGGATTGGACATGAGGTGAGAAGATTACCGCTAACTCTCCAGGAAAAGATGTCTTTAATTGCTGAAAAGCAATGAACTGACAATGCAGCCACATGCCAATAAGTCATCTTTGTGATTTTGTAGTATAAGTCAACATCATTCTTATTCCTCTTATCTTAGAACTGTCTTCTGATTTCAGGGACAAAATGTATATCTGGTGGGGGATTTTACTGGGAACTGGAAAGAGCCAATCAAGGCAGAACATAAAGGTGGCCCAAGATATGAAGTTGAAGTCAGACTTCCACATGGGAAGTAAGTATATTAATTCTGTTATTTAGATTTCGTATCTGGAGATCTCTGAAGTTGATTGTGGACATAGGAAAATTGTTGTTTGCTTGGCCCATTTTTGGTAGACTTACATTGCTCCTTTACTCTGAAAGATCCCCAAATATGTTTACAGACTGAACATCACTACATTTCTTTTCTTCTGGCCATTGACAAGTATTGAGTTGTACATTCTAGCTCAAAGATTTTGATAAGTGGAAAATAAAAATAATTCTTCAAAAAGGAAACTGTAAAAGATACATTTTGGAAACCATACTTTGGAACCTCAGTTTTATTATTGTAATTGGTGTTTTCTTTTTCCTCCCTTAAAAAGTTGTGTGCTCTCATATTGTACTAATTATTGTGCCAAAAGTGCTGTCTAAGTTAGGATTTAACATTGCTGGATGAACTCTATAGTTAAGATTGGAGTAAAGTTCTCTAATCTAGAAGTTTATTTATTCGGGGCAGATACTACTACAAATTCATAATTAATGGGGAATGGAGGAATTCAGGAGCTTCACCAACTGAAAGGGTTGACCACCAGAGCTTTCTCAAAGAAGAAAAGCGGGCTCTATATGCCTGGCGGAATAGAAAGGCTTGGAATGTCTTCAAAATGCCTTCGATAAGGGGGAATATTAACAATGTGATTGTGATTGGCGACATTGCCAGCGTGAAACCTTCTTTTCAACAACCAAAGAAGGTATGATAGAAGTTTTATTTTTAAGGACTTCTATAGCCAAAAGCATGTAAATTCTAAACCATAACTCTAGACCATAACTGATAATTATTAATCCAGCTATTCCCTTGAATTGTTGTCTGACAAAAAGAAAAGTTATCCAACTCTGAATCTTTTGCTATGCTAATGGTTTCTTTGATATTCACATTGATACTGATATTAGAAATTAACAAATTACAACTCAATTACTTTGTATTATTCTGTCATCAATGCTGATGATATCTGGACTCCGCTTCTGCTATGTATTAGGATGTAAGCATTGTGAAGGTCATTGAGAGGCCACTGACCAAAAATGAGCACTTTCTGTTGGCAAAAGCAGTTCGATGTATTGCTTTCTCTGTCTGCCCGATAAGGCTGGAACCAAAGTGATACCCTTTCCAGTCCTTAGTCATGATCGCAACATCTGGAAATTGTTCAACGGAGATTTATCATCAATCCGCTCATCCTTTTCCAGGTTGTCCCTTTTAGATATCCTTCTATTGCAAGAATGAACATATATCACACTGGCCTTACATTGAATTTGCAGCTTTTGAAGAGAATCACCTGATCTGCTCATATTTGTTTGATACAAGTGAGAAATTGCCTTGCTAGCTGCACAATTTTTTTCAAGTCCGTGCATTCTTATAATTCCACAAAGTTCATCAACTTTTAATAGCAAAAGAGCCTAGTCCTATTTGATGTATTGAAACATCAAGTCTATGTTCCACAAAGATCACTCACAAATGACTGTCGAGATTATTGCAATAAGGCCAATGATCTATTTGGTGCATCTAAAATCGAAATGGTACTTGTGGTTAAAAATGCAAAATTTCTTCTTGTTAAGCACCTTGTTGATATTACGTTCAATGCCATCTTAATGCCTCTTATAGCTCTTATACATTCCTGAATCTTTTTATTGCGTCTAGATGTTTCAAGTTATGATTAACAAGATTAGGGCTGCAAACGAGTCGAGCACGAGTCGAACTTGATAAAAGTTATGCTCAAACTCGGTTCATATGTAAAATACATGTTACATGATGGATCTTACAATCCCTTTCTCACTCCTACTAATTTCAAAAGCTTAATTTCTAATGACGTCAAAATAGTTAACTAGTTAAGAGATGTGGTGCTAGAGTAAATACATACTAACCAAACTTGGAAATAATAATTCTTGCATTTATTTTATAGGTAAAAGAAATCTGAAATATCATGTCTAACAATGACTATTTGCGCCTTCAAAGAAGAAAATTGGAGTATTAATTAGGAATTCTTCATGGGTGAATAGCTGGTATCCTTTTTGGAAGTCTCACAAGGCAAGAAAGAAGCATAAAAAACGTGGATGTATAACTTTAATGGGAAGTGGATCCATTGGTTCTCCACATTACAAACAAAGTAAGTGCTCACGGAGGAATGCATTGTTTTTTATGGTCACTAAATTTGAAGATTTTTTGTGGGTATTTTCTTGTCTGATATATGACTCAGAGGGTGTTTGGCTAATTTTATTTAAAATGTCTTATAAACTCCTACATCTTATAAAATATTTTTGGAGCTTATAAAATGCTATATCTTTTTTTTTTTTTTTTTTTTGAAAAAATAAATTCTTAAAGTATTTGGATAAAATAATATTTTAAAACTTATAAGATGTTAGTAATGTCATTTTTGTAATTAATATGATTAAAATTAAGCTAACTTGTTAAGATATTCAAAATAAGTTAGACAATCTTTACTTTTTAAAAACAATTTATAAGCTCATAACATCTTATTTTAGGAGTTTATAAGCTATTTTTTAAAAAAAATTACCAAATATTTTTTTACATCTTATAAGCTTTCAAACATCTTACAAGATGTTTTGAGAAGCTTATAAGCTCATCCAAACACTCTCTTATTTCTTCCTAAATTGGATCATTTTCACTACATATCCAGACTTTTTGGGCTGTAGCCCAACATGGTTGCCCAAGCAATATTGTACATATGATAGATTGGCTCGGGCTTTCAGGCCAAAAATGAAACACACAAGTCAAGGTGACTATTTTAGCTAAGGTTGTCAATGTGTCAGATTTAGATCGAATCATATTGGATCTAAATTCGAATCCAAAATAATATCTCATATTCAAATTCAATCTAAGATCCATCAGATAAACTCATTTTGATCAAACTCAATATTTGCATTGTATTTCTGCCATATCATAACGTTTGGTTCCTACTCATTATTCTTTCTACATCATTTCTTGTTATAAAAATGGATCAATAAGCGATGCAATTATGATGTAAATAAGTTTGAAATCTAACAATTTATATAAAAAATATTTGATTTGATATATTGCATTACTTCCTTCATCCAAATATCCACTTTAATATTGTTATATGACCTTGTGTGTATATATATATACACTAATATATATGTATAATACTAAATATATTCAAATTTGAATTATTGATGGATCAGATCGAGTCATATCTATATTCGCTCCACTTATTTCAGATTACAAACTTTTTTAATCGGATCATATCTGCCAAATTTTTTATCAATTAAAGTTCTTAAATAATTAGATCGAATTCGAATTAAAATCCACTCAATTAATAACCCTAATTTTAGCAAGATAGCAAGGCTCTGTTTGGTTTCGTTTTGCCAAATTATTTTTAAATTGAAAAACCGCAACCAAATACAAAATTCATTTTGGCACTGTTTTCTTATTGCTCAAAATAAGTTTAATCATTACATATATATATATATCTTCACATTATAATTGCATGTATTGTTATAAAATTATATTATCATCGTATTAACTAGGTAAAAATATAAATTTATTTAATATTTACAGTTCAAAATATTCTATCTCAAAATAAAAACAGACATTCATTATATTCTCCCTCACCCTATTAAAATTAATGCACCCTGAATATTTTTCCTAAAACATTTATCATATATTGAGAAATTATTGTTCCAAAAAATTTATACATCTTGAATTGTTCAAAGTATTTTGTAGGGTTTTGGTGGTGACGTGGCAATGAATCCAAACGGAGTAAACAAATCCACGTGGGAAGAGAAGAAAGATCTGTTGCGGTGTCACGTGGAATTTCCCCGCTCGGTGGCGCCTCTTCCTCATTTATCCCCTCACTCGCCACTCAACTCGCCACCCTTCTCCAATTCGTTCTTTCATTCTTCCAACCACATTCCAAGAAAAAAGCTCCAATCCCACTGCTCAATTACATATATATATATATAATTTCGCTGCACATACTTCTTTGCTTGAGAAGATCAACTGCTGCAATTCATTTGATTGGTGAGAATAACTCAAATTTCTGGATCAAAATTCATTATCCTTTTCGGCAGGGTCAGGATGTGTTCTCTGCAGTTGTCGAATTGCAGAGGATTCGAACAGTCGACGTTCGTCGGCCGGTTCTACGCGATCGAGAAGAAGCTGCGGATGAGGAATGTCGCGATTCAATCCTCCTTTTGGGGTAGATATTTGGATTTGAGTGATGGAAAAGCGAAAGAGAAGAAGCAGCAACGGTCGAGTGGAAGGAATTCTAGGGTTTTCGCGATGTCCTCCACGGAATTCGAGATGAATTTGAATGAGTACGTGGTGACGCTGGATAAACCACTCGGCATCCGTTTCGCTTTCTCGGTTGACGGAAAAATTTTCGTGCATGCACTTCAGAAAGGGGTATTTTATTTTTCGAATTTTCTGTGTATGTCCTGGCTCGGAAATACTTTGAATTATTTGCTTATGATAGGTAATGCATGTTGCTCGCTTCATGCTGTGCAAAACTTGACTAATTCTCTGAGTATGATAATTAACTAATTAGTTAAATTATTTAAAATATATTTTGAATTGATAAAGAATGAATGAATATAATAAGGTGGTAAAAGTTAGATTAGCTTTGTACTTTTGCAGGCGGAATAATGGAGTCTTATATCATTGTTTAAAGGATTATGATATTGTTAATTTGGTACCAAGGTCATTTAATTAATTTGGACTGTTTACTGTGCAACTGGTGGTGATATGATTTAATTAATTTGAGAAAGTAATAATGTAGGGTAATGCTGAGAAATCAAGACTAATTATGGTGGGTGATACTTTGAAGAAGGCAGGTGAATCATCTGGTGGAAGGCTTACTGAGATCAAGGACTTTGGTGATGCAGAGTATGAATTCACATTTTCTTTGATAAAAAAATATATTGAAGATGATGTTAGACATGTCAATTCCAATCTTTCTGTATGTAGAAATGTAGGCTGTGGAAATATTTTGTGTTCCAAGAATAATTCATCCCAGATATCTATTTACCCTTGCTACAATTAATGCAGGAATCTTATGAAAGAGAAATGGGGTTCTTGCAGCCTTTTACTTGAGAGACCTTTCTCCCCTTTTCCCATCCATCAACTCTATCTAATGAATGATCTTGATATTTTGTTTAATCGAGGTCGTGTTCCCATTGCAACTTGGAACAAAAGTATACAGGCATCCCGTGAGAGCACTGGAAACTCGGGTTTTGTGGTGTTTTGCCCAAAATTTCTAACTTCCCAAGGGTGGAAGTATTTAAATGATCAGAACAAGAATGGCACACCAGAAATGGTTAGGGACACCCCTGTCCTACCATTCGGTCCTCTCATAGCCATTTTCACAGAGGAAGTGTCTGAAGATGCTGAATGGGGACACGGGGATTTCCCATTGGAAGAGTATGTGAATGCATTGGATCGTGCAAAGGGGGAGCTCTATTATAATCATTCTCTTGGTATGCGCTATAGTAAGGTGTGCATTTTAGCTAATTCACACATCATGCTTGGATTGATTATCCTAGAATTAGTTATTTCCATTATCTAGTTTCTTTGAGCATCTATAAGTGTCAACCATAAAAAAAGATAAAGAACAAATAACCATTAACCAAGCCACACCATGGTATCTGCTAATAGAAGCTACTCATGAGAACATTAATTTGATGTACCATGTACCAAGGTTGTGTTGTAATAATGCACTGCTTGCATCCCTTACTGAATCCGAATTCACAGCTTCCTCCAATACTTGTTCAGCATAAAACCTAATGTCATATCTGTTATTTTGGTTTTCAGATGCAATTCGTAATAAGTTGAAAACTACGTCTCCCACCAAACACGTGCTTTCAATCAAAGCATAACCTGCTCATTATTTCACGATATTACATGATAAAAATAAGACAAAGAATATAAATTTCAATCTTTTGAACCTAAACATTCTTATATTTACACTGACTTTACATTCACTAGCTTGTGTTTTCAACCTCTCCATCCTCATCTGCTGTGACTATTCTTTTCCTAAAATAGTGGTGCTTCATGGATTCTGGATAAATATTAAACTTCATGCTACTGATGCTTTTACTTTATTCTTATAGATCACGGAGCAAATTTATGTCGGGTCATGTATTCAAACAGAAGAAGATGTAGAGACTTTGTCAGCCATTGAGGTGAGCTACGATGCCTTTCTCTTACTGACTACTGCTTGGTTTTGCAACTTTTTATTCTTTAGTTTTGTTAGCACTTGTATATGGAGGCTCTTATCCAAAATATTTCTTCAGACTTCTGATATGTTCTCTACCACCATTGTCAGCATAATGCCTAAGATATGGTTAAATGATTTTGTCAAATTGATTAAGCGTCAATATTGATAATATTATCATTGTTATCTACTTTAAGTTTGCAACAGGCATCTCAGGAATTCCACTGGGAATGATAGTCATTGTCAAAGTGTCATCAGAAAGTTTTAATTTGAAGTTTCTTTCAACAAAAAATTATCTCCATCTATCAAAGACATGGAAAAGCACTAAATAGATTTTTTGATCTGGGGAATTATCCCTTCAGAAATTCTTTTACATCTGATTTGTCCTTGTTCAATTGCTCAACTAAACAGTCTGTAATACCTGCATCAGGGAGTCACTGCTGTGCTGAATTTCCAGAGTACGATTGAAGCTGCGAATTGGGGAATTGATTCAAATTCGATCAATGAATCATGCCAAAAGTTTAACATCCTTATGATTAACTATCCAATTAGGTAATGGCAGTTTTGCTTTCTGAGGAAAATCCATATAAATTATTTTTGCCTTATTTGGATAGCTCTTTGATTATCAAAACCAACAACTCTCTTTTCTAATGGTGTCAATGAGAAACTAACTAAATAAATAACTAATGATAGAGGATTGTCCATTTTGTTCCTTTCTAGGAGATACTGTGAGTTACTAGAATAATTTCTCCTGTGCTTTCTGAGATATTTTAGAATCCTCTATTTATCTTTTTTCATTTCAGAGATGCAGATTCTTTTGACGTGAGAAAGAAACTGCCATTTTGTGTGGGTCTTCTGCTACGTTTACTTAAGAAGAACCATCGTGTTTATGTCACTTGCACTACTGGTTTTGAGCGGTCGCCTGCTTGTGTGATTGCATACCTCCACTGGATGATAGATACTAACCTAAATGCAGCTTACAATTTTGTCACTGGATTACATTCATGCCGGCCTGATAGGTATTATACTTCCTACATTCAAATTTGTTATGAATGATTAACTGGCCAAATCTTCAAGCACGGTGACTGTGTTCCTGGGTGGATAGGCGGGTGGGTGCTGTATTTGTAAGGGTGTTAAACAAAACAAGTGGTGAATCTCTGTCAATCTACATTATATACTCCTAACTCTGTAGCATGCATTAAGTAAAGATGTTAAATGCAGACCAGCAATTGCCTGGGCAACATGGGATCTCATAGCCATGATCGAAGGTGGCACACATGATGGACCTCCGACCCACGCTGTGACCTTTGTGTGGAATGGACAAGAGGTAAAAAGATCACTGCTGAATCTCCAAGAACAGATGTCTTTAATTGCTGAAGAGCAATGAACTGACAATGCAGCCACACGCCAACAAGTCATCTTTGTGATTTTGTAGTATAAGTCAACATCATTCTTATTCTTCTTACCTTAGAACTGTCTTCTGATTTTAGGGACAAGATGTATATCTGGTGGGAGATTTTACTGGGAACTGGAAAGAGCCAATCAAGGCAGAAAATAAAGGTGGCCCAAGATATGAAGTTGAAGTTAGACTTCCACAGGGGAAGTAAGTATACCTAATTCTGTTATTTAGAATTCGTATCTGGAGATCTCCAAACTTGTTAGTGGACTTTGGAAATTTGTTGTTTGCTTGGCCAATTTTTGGTAGAGACATAATTGCCCCCTTTACTCTGAAAGAGGCCCAAATAAGTTTGCAGACTGAATATCACTAAATTTCTTTCCTTCTTGCCATGACAAGAATTTAGTTGTACATTCTAGCTCAAAAGATTTTCAAGAGTGGAAAAATAAAAATAATTCTTCAAAAAGGAAACTGCAAAGGATACATTTTGGAAACCATACTTTGGAACCTCAGTTTTATTATTGTAATTGGTGTTTTCTTTTTCCTCCCTTCAATTTATTGGTGCTCTCGTATTGTACTAATGATTGTGCCAAAAGTGCTGTCTAAGTTAGGATTTTAGCATGGCCGGATGAACTCTATAGTTAAAGATTGGAGTAAAGTTCTGTAATACAGAAGTGTATTTATTGGGGGCAGGTACTACTACAAATTCATAGCTAATGGGGACTGGAGGCATTCAACAGCTTCACCAATTGAAAGGGATGAAAGGGGGAATATTAACAATGTGATTGCGATTGGTGACATTGCCAGTGTCAAACCTTCTGTTCAACAACAAAAGAAGGTATGATAAAAGTTTATTTTAAGAACTTCTTTAGTGATTCCCTCACTTAAAGCCAAAAGAATGTAAATTCTAAACCATAACTCTAGACCATAACTGATAATTATTAATCCAGCTATTCCCTTTGGATTGTTGCCTGACAAAAAGAAAATTTATCAAACTCTGAATCTTTTGCTATGCTAATGGTTTCTTTGATATCCACATTGATACTGATATTAGAAATTAACAAATTACAACTGTTATTTTGTATTATTCTGTCATCAATGGTGATGGTAATTGGACTTCTCTATGCATTAGGATGCAAATATTGTGAAGGTCATTGAGAGGCCACTGACCGAAAATGAGCGCTTTATGTTGGCAAAAGCAGCTCGATGTGTTGCTTTCTCTGTCTGTCCAATCAGGCTGGCACCAAAGTGATACCCTTTTCAGTCCTTGGTCATGATCGCAACATCTGGAAGTTGTTCAACGGAGGTTTATCATCAACACTCATCCTTTTCCAGGTTGTCCATTTTAGACATCCTTTTACTGCAATAATGAACATATATCACCTTGGCTCTATGTTGAAATTGCAGCTTTTGAAGAGAATCAGCTGACCTGCTCATACTGGTCTGATGCAAGTGAGAAATTGCTTTGCTGCTCAATTTTTTCAAGGCTTTGTATTCTTATGATTCCATAAAGTTGATTAACTTAATAGCAAAAGCAATAAGTACTATTTGATGCATTGAAAAATCAAGTTTGTATTCCACGAAGAACACTCCCAAATCATTCTTAAGATTATTGCAATAAGGCTATGGGGTCGATGCAGTAAATTTTAATGGTCTATTTGGTGTCTCTAAAATAGAAAGGGACTTGTGAGTTAAAATGCAGAATTTTCTTCTTGTAGCAGCTTATTGATATTATGATCAATTCAATGCCATCTTAATATTTTGTGCTTTCCAGTCTCCAATAACTGTAAGCTATAATTTCCCCTGATAGCTTTTATACATATCTTGAATCTTTTTATTGTGTTTAGATGCTTCAAGATTGGATTAAAGGTCGTGTTAATGTTATATGAGATGCTCTAACCTGTTTTCTGGGCAAGTAGATGATGATAATAAAAATGTCAAACTTCTATGCTCAGGCATTTTTTTTAATATAACATATAGCTAACCCTTAGTCTTGACTAATTTTTGATAAATATTGAATTTAATCTACCAAATATGCTTTTAAAGAATATAAGTGAAGACAAATGGGGGGAAAAAAGAAAAAAATATATGCTTTCCCCCACACTCCTCTTGCCCTCCTTTCACTCCCTTATTAACAAAATTAGGAACTTTAGTTGCAAAGGCGTGTGGGTTAATAACGTAAGTCTTTCATATAATATGGAAAGTTAGAAGTTCGAACTCTAATCGGCTCCTCATGAACGTACGTGTATAAATAAGAAAAAAAAAAAAAAAAAAAGAACTCTAGTTAAGTTGATATTAATTGCTATCTCTATATGTCTCCAATGGAAGAATTTGATATAAACATAAAATTATGAGATAAATTTTCGTTATATATGAATTCTTGAATTGTGATATATAATAAAGTTTTAAGTTATATATAATTTAATAATTGGACATATACATTTTTCATTCAATAAATAAGAAAAAAATAATTGAATTTTTTTTCTTTTTAGTAGGTTGGGTGCAACAATATGAGAGGCATATTTGGAAGGTTAGGTGACATATATCTACAAGGATTGGTAATTTAAGTGTTTCAAAAACCTATAGGGCGCAAAGTGATGCAGCAAAAAATGAAGAGGATACTTGTTTTTAGTAGTCTTTGTGGAAGTAGACGAGGGGATTATTGCCGAGCGCAGTTGTGCGGGCTTGTAACTCAAGTGGGGGCGATGTGAGGGTTGGAACAACTATGATTGTACAAATTTTAGCCCTAGATCGAGAGTCGGTTCGAGACCGTCAGGGGTACTCAGATCAGATTGGGGTCGATCCCCCTGCCCAATAGAGAAAAATATAATAAAAAATAAAAATAAAAAAAGAAGGTAGACGAGGGGACTAGGGACAAATTGGTAAATTTGGGTGTTATCAACTTGTGTCAAGCAAAAAGAAAAATGTCGTAATAATGTCGTAACAATGTTCACATATAGCTTGAACTGCTTGAGGCCTTGAAATATATACAAGCACACAATTCCATTCTTCACCAGTGCACCTTTTTTCCTCTAATTCCCACTATTCAATCTCCCTTCTGGTGTTAAGAGAAATCAATCCCCTTAGGACGAAGAAGAATGTGTTGCCAACTTAGTGAATGCATTGGATTACATAACTACAAGTGGACATTAGCAAATGAGGTCCCATATATCTTCTACCATGGACCAAGCAATCTTGAGCAATGGAAAAGAAATCAAGGGTTAGTATCAAACAATCCCTTCTTTTTTGTTTTTTAACTAAAAAAAAAATCTTGTATTTTGTTGCGAATCATGAGATATAAAAATTCTAATGAACGTTAATGATATACGCTCAAGGCAGTATGTAGGTCGACTCATGAGAAATTGTATGATGTGGTTACTTTTGATTGGATAATTTTTGTCTATAATATAATTGATTCGTATTTACAAATTTAAACTCATTATCAAAAGGTTCTAAATTCAAGGCTAACTAACATGAACGTCAACTTACTTATATGATAGTATTTTTTCTTTCTTTCTTTTTTTTTTTTTTAATTTAGCATCTGACACTCTGACAATTGTATTATAAATATTAATTTTTCATACTTAATAAGTACGAGATTTAAAAAAATCTCAACCTTATATGATTAAATTACACTTCGTCCCATCTAATTCTAACTACAAATTTCATCAACTCCCAAATCTCAAAATTGCTTCTAAATGCATCAAACAAAATTCAGCTCAAGAGCACATATTCAAACAGCTGTCCCCAAGAGCAAGTTGTTCCTGACCTTCTATATTAATTAGATCACATGGAGCTGTACATATACATATATGTGCTCATAACTCACATAGATTGACTATTGTTTCATAGATATCAAGAAAAAATAACATTTCTTGACTTAAAAAAAAATAAAATATAGGAAAGCACACTCAAAATTCAGTAGAAAATTGAATAGTCCAGCATTTACTGGGGAAATATTTATTTCCTGAGATTTTAATAAGATAAAGTAAGAGATGTCCAGCAGCATTGGAGCCAAGTTTTAGAGATAGGACCTTATCTTTTTATCATCCCCTTCATCCCATAATGTCACCTCCCCGGTGCACCGCATATTTCTTCACCTAAAAATATCCAAAAATTTTGTGCACCTCATCATACATACTTTAAATTCTTTCTGCATCACAGAGTTTTTCTCCTATACGTGTCACTCAGAGATCAGCTTGGACCTTTGTGTGGAGAATATAGGGTTTGGCCCTGGATATTTTAATTTCCCTTCAAATTTCCTTTTCAAAAAATTTAATTTATTAATTTGTTGATTCTACGTCACATATGTCATCATCTTTGGAGCAAAATAAGAATACTGAATAACAATTAATATTCAGAAAAAAGGAACAATACTAAAAGTGGTATGCACTACAAGAAAAAAGGAAATATATTATGTAATAAAAATATATACATTTTGTCATATAATGATTTTCAGAAGTTCATAGCAACAAAATTGGTAGTTGTCACTTGTCACAATTAAATATTAGCAACACTGCATAGTATAACGACAATCAAAAACTCGTCATAATCAAACTAAATTATTACTATACATGTGTTATTAATCGTCAACAGCTAAAACTAAATACAATACATTCATCGCTAATATAGTAAATAGTGAGACTTAAAAAATCAAATTCTTGTAACGACTATTAACACTTTAGCGAAAAAACAATAGTTATATATCATTACTTCATATATAAACATTTCATTAATAATAATTTAAACACTAATTATCACTTAACATTTTACCATTAATATCTTCTTTTTTCTTTTTTCCAGCAAAATGGTCATTGCATGCATTAAGACATGATCCCATGCAAATCTTGGTGCAAATAAAAACACTAGCTAGAAGAATATTAATGGAGTAATATTTCAATGCATCCCTTTCAAACTTATCCAATTTCTTTCCATTTGGCTTGATTTTCCCAGGGAAAAAGATATAAAAAAATAAATCTTGAGGTGGAGAATTGAATATCCAACATCCAAACCTAATCTGCAAGTGTAGTAGCTGTGGTTCATCCAGCCTTCGCTTTCATTATCCAATATATTTACATGCAATGCAAGTGGAGGGTTTACTTCATACACATTAGAATTTCTCAATATAAAGGTGAATCGAATATACGGCCCATAGCGCAATGTCGACCGTTAAAGGGTGCCTCGCCTCTCAACTCATCACCACCTCAGCCCAAACAAGAGCTGCATTCCGCCCCGTCACCTCCGCCAGGCTCAACTCTCCCGCCGCCGGCTCTACTCCGCCCAACCTCATCCAAAACAAGCCGGTTTTTGCTGCCCCCGCCCCCATCATCCACCCACTTTTGGTATATATATTATAACTCACAACTCACTTTAATTTAACATATTAATTTACTCTTCCTCCTAATTCTTTATCATATTAATTTGTTAAATGAGTACTTTCATTTATCTGCATTGCACTCTAAACTCGATACGCTTTTCTCCTTTAAGCTAATCACGTGATAATTATAATTCTACTGATTTTAGATGGAGCTGTTAATTGATCCAGTAACATTGCCCTTATATTAATATATACAAGCTTTTAATTTAAAACCTGATGAACTCTAAATATGTGTATATTATAAATAAAATTAAAGAATAATTTTACTTATTTTAAAATTAGTTATGTAGTCAACCATCTACAACTCGCTAGCTACAGTATTAAGAAGGTCTTTAGTAAACTTATTTAAAAGATATTATAAATTCTTACATCTTATAAAATATTTTCAGAAGCAATAAAAAAAGATTTTTAGAACTTATAAATATTAATAATAAAAATTTTGTCTGTCACTAATATAATTAAAATTAAAAAAAAATCAAAATCTTAAAAATAAATTAAAAATTACTTTTAAAAATATATATAAAATTCTAATATCTTATAAGCACTTAAACACATGAGCCTAAACTTGAATTAAAATTTCCCGCGGATATTTACAATTAGCCTGACATGTGGCATCATATCGTGAGGAGATTTTCTTGGACATGTTATCTGGTCAGCAATTTGTGGCTTGTTCTAAGTTCTGCTCAAGTGTAATGCCACTTGGACATTGTTAGGTGACATATTCACATGAACTTTTCAATTACTAGACTGTGTTGGCATGCAAAACAGTAATACGTGGCCCTGTTTAGAGAACATTTCATGTAGTATATATATAAAACTAACAACCTTAACTTAGATTCATAGTATGATCATTTTCGCAAAGAAGTTTCCTACTAAGTATAGTATATTTCTAATTAAGATTTAGGCAGGCAATTCTTTGATTATTTTTCTCTTCCTTTTTTTTTTTTTTTTTTTTTTGTTTATTCATATTTTTTTCTCAATCGCTAATGCATTCAGAATTTGCAGAGAGAAGACATGGGAAAGGACTCGTACGAGGAAGCCATTAACGCTCTCCAGAAGCTTCTGAGGTTAGTTAAAGAATTACACGCACGCTCGCGCATCTCGATTTAGCTGATATATAAAAATCTCAGACGATCGAGAGATGAGATTCCATTATTTTACGATTATCAGAATAGAAATGGATATAAGTTGAACTCACATTGGGAGAATTGCAGTGAGAAAGGAGAACTCGGACCGGTGGCCGCCGCAAAGATCGATGAAATCAGAGCGGAGCTGCAAACAGCTGATGGAAGCGTCTCCGCTTCAGAGTCTGTCGAGAGGCTCAAAACTGGCTTCATCCACTTCAAAAGAGAGAAATACGAGTAAGTTTATTAAAATATCATCGAAAAGCCTTCCGAATGAAAATGCAAATTAAGAACGAAGAAGAAATTTGAATTCTAACCTCAATTCTCTGCGCGATTCAGGAAAAATCCAGCATTGTATGGTGAACTTGCCAAAGGACAGAGCCCCAAGGTACGAAGTTTTAATGGCTCATTGAATATTTATTTGGCTCTCTTGGACTTCTATATATCTAATCGGAGCTAGAAATAATAAATTTTAAGAGCTGAGATTGAATTTTTATAAAATAAAAAGACAAAAAGTAAGGGGATGTTTGGCTATAATTCCTAGAACAAAATTGTTTTGGAAAAACATAACCAAACATATCCTCATATTCTTTCTCTTGAAAAAAAATCCAAAATACCCTCTACTATCCTTCATTATTTCCAAAACTTCCCATACATACATATATTATATATGCATATTATATACATCATTATATTTTATTATTATTATCCTAACAATAAAAAAATAACTCATTTTCATTTTCAACTTAAAAACCCAACAAAAAAAGTATTAATTTGACTGTTACAGTAAAAAAATATCCCCAAAATGTAAAGAAATATATCAAAAATTCTCCAAAATCAATTTTTAACTATCTTCCAAAACATAACCAAAAATCAATTACATTCCCTAACACAATTTTCACATTCTCCAATAATTCATTCTCTCAAAATACATAATAAAATTACACAAAAAACATAACCAAACATTCCCTAGAATTTTCAAATTTTAATGAAAATATATGTTTAATATAATTTTATACAAAATTGGGGGAAACTATCTCTACTGGCCTTTGGGCAATGTCTCGCTCTGTCTCTGAAATGTTCGTATATACAATTGTAGTACATGGTGTTTGCTTGCTCGGACTCGCGCGTGTGTCCATCACATGTGTTGCACTTTCAACCAGGGGAGGCATTCGTGGTCCGAAATGTTGCTAACTTGGTCCCTCCGTACGATAAGGTCTTGTTTGGCTCCATGTTTTGTAACTCCTATTAGAAATTAATGTTTTGTAATAATCTTTCTATAATGGGTGTATTGTCAAATGTTTCTGCTGCAACAGACCAAATACTCTGGAGTTGGGGCTGCTGTTGAGTATGCTGTTCTGCACCTGAAGGTGAAACAAGACTTCTTTTCCAGCTAGTGGATTATAATGATTTGGGGCCCGTTTGGTTTTATTTCCACACTCACTTTTTTAATTTTCTACTATTTCATAAACGAAAACCATCATTTTTTCAGAAATTTTCACTCAACATCATTTTCACTTTCAAAACACATTTTTCAATAACTTATATATTTTTTTCCAATAACATATATATCTTCTTTCTATATTCTATTATTTATATCTCTCTCCACCTACAACCTATTAAAACCAACATAATTATTACATTTTCAACATTTCATCCAAATACAAACTCATTTTCAACTCATTTTCACTAATTAACTTTTTAAATTTTAAAAATGATGGAAATAGAAATAAAATTCAAAATTTGACTTAGGAAAAGAAAATACTTTTACAGGTCTCAGAAATTGTAGTGATTGGGCACAGTGCCTGTGGAGGCATCAAGGGCCTCCTGTCCTTCCCATATGATGGATCCTCCTCCACGTAAGTCTCCCACTCTTTTTTCTTTCAAAAATTCAAGCTTCATATTTGTAAACACATTTAGCATGTAATTAATCATAGGATGAAATAGAAATAAAGACACATAGGATATTCATACAATGAAATAGAAGCAAAAGCAGAGGACAAAAATAGGGAACAGTCACACGGTAAAATCAAAACAAAGAATAAAGGACAGAATCCTTACTCTTAGCAGTCAAAGTAAGTCTTTCTAATGAATTCGTTGATCTAAAACGAACCAAATCTCCCTACATAAAATTTGAACTGATAGTTTTGCCACTGAGCTACTAAGAAACACTGTTAGGCATTGGTATACTAATTGTGCCATGTTTTTACAGTGACTTCATTGAGGACTGGGTGGCAATTGGTTTACCTGCCAAGAACAAGGTGTTGGCTGAGAATGGAAGCGTTCCTTTTGGTGATCAGTGCACACTATGTGAAAAGGTTAAAGGGTTTTTCTATCATCATCCACACACACACACACACACACACACAGAGTGATTTTTGCTAATTTTTTCATTGATGATCAATTCTTATTACAGGAGGCAGTGAATGTTTCACTTGGAAACCTGCTGTCCTATCCATTTGTTAGAGAAGGGCTGGTGAAGAAAACTCTGGCACTAAAGGGTGGTTACTATGACTTTGTCACGGGAAGTTTTGAGCTGTGGGGGCTTGAATTCGGACTTTCGCCATCTCTCTCTGTATGAACCTGAAACCATTACACCATTAAGTGACCCTTTCTGTCTTCCCTAATTTAACCCCTTTCTGATCCAAGAATCTGTGTTGTATTTTTCCCCTATAAATGAGAAAATGAGTATTATTAATAATAAATGTAAGGAGGAGGATCAATGGTGACTCCTTTTTGTTGTACAATAACTAGAAACCTTTTCTTTTCTTTATGAAATAAGAGCTCAGATTTCCTGTTCCATATATCTATATTCATTGTGGCATTTTTTCCTATTTTGGTTGGCTTTGATAGGTAAAAGATGTGGCCACAATACTGCACTGGAAGCTGTTTTAGGGACATGGTTAGGGTACATTCTGCAAAGATATGGGGCTGTCTGTAATTATTATATTTGACACTCACAAAACCTACTTATTTTATGTAGAAAAGCTTCCATCAACTGCAAGAGCTAGTTTAAGTCCTTCATAAAATTGCCTGCCTCTTCCTCACTTATCATGCCAAAGCAAACACCTTTTCTTCTTTTCCTTTTTTGGCCTACTCTTTCTCCTGCTGGAGATCAATATTAGGCCAGAGAACCAGCATATTCCTCATTTTTCTTAGAATTCTTGCCTCACTATATATGAATTGATTACAAGAAAGAACACTACAGCCATTCAAGTTCAACTATTGAGAAAAGTTCATAGATAAATATGGGATTTCTATGATGGCTTGATAGGAAAAAAGGCAAAGAGAATTATGCTTTATTAAGCTTCATTCAACTCGACCCTAGCAACATAAGTGAAAATTTAACTTATTTCATTCCTATTCTCATAAACATGACTGATACCCAAAGAACAGGTTTAACTTGTATTTTGCTAGCTACATCACATACTGAAACACTGGATAAATTTATAAATCAGAACATGAAATAAAATTAGCTAATATTTAAATCTAGTTATACACAAGCCAGCATTACACGATATAGCCTGCATCAAACCTAAATCAATAGCCAATCAAAACCTACCATTAAGGCATTAATAACCATGAAGGCATTCTCTACAGTCATAGCTGTACAATAAGCAGAAAATTGCTTTACCATAAAATAGTTTCATTCGTGGACAATTTAGAATGCAAACTACTATCAAGTAATAATAGAGGAACAATAGGTATTTCCACCATGTTAAGAAGAACTATGATAAATTCGTACTTTAGGTTTCATCGGGCTTTGGCTCGAGGATTACTGGGATCTTTTCCAGGTGATCACCACGCAGCACTTCCACAATCACCTGTGCAGCAAAGCCATTGAAAACTCATATGCATATCCTTTTTCATCAGAGTTAATTGTCTTTAACTAATTAACTTCTCAAAACTTTCTGTTGATGACAGATAAAAACATAAAAGCACTCTTTACTGTTCCCAGTGCACAAGGCCTACCATTACACTAATATCCTAAGCTTTCGTTAATAATATGCATAATTAACTATTTAGGGTGAAGAAATTTTAGCATTTGAAGTTGTCACTTACTTTATCCCCTACTTTGCATTGGTCGAGGATTCTATACAAATCACTGCCATTGGAGACCTTTTTTCCATTAACGGATGTGATGATGTCTCCCAAAATAAGTCTGCCATAAGCATCACGTTTGGCAGGTTTAAGACCCTGAGGACCAAGATTAATCAGTTAATATCAACAGAGCATGATTTTCAGAACATGAACGTTCAACCTTCAATGCTTGAAGCAAAAAGAAATTTCATTAAAATTTGAACCAAACAGGCATTAAAACCGAAATGTAAAAGGGGTGACAACAACAGACATACTGCTTTGCCTGCTGGCCCATTTGGAGGAGCATCCAAGACAAGGACCCCACTAACTCCCAGTTGCTCTACCGATTGATCAGGTGCAAACTTAATCCCCAAAATTGGTCTAGTGACTTTTCCAAATCTTACCAATTGATCAACAATGCCACTTACCTGGACATAAAAGAAAATCTCATAAAAGAATTTTAGAAGGTAAAGCAATAGTCAGCTCATAAATGTCATATCAAATATAATACAAATCCAATTACTAAATATTGAAGCATTTACTCACCGTGTCAACTGGAATTGAGAATCCAACACCAGATGAAGCACCAGAAGGAGAGTATATAGCTGTATTTATGCCAATAAGGTTCCCTGAACTATCAAGAAGTGGCCCTCCACTATTACCAGGATTAATCGCAGCATCGGTCTGGATGACATCCTGAATTGGACGACCTGTTGCAGCCGAACTGATTTCCCTCCCAAGTCCACTACAGCAAACTCGAATCCATGGCGTATACCATCATGGCACAAGAATTTATATGCAATACTTGCTTGTGTACCAGAAAGGAGGGGATGGGATGCCTTTTCTGTAAGAGTGTGTGTGTGTGTGTTCAACTCTTCCTGGGGTATTATAACCACCAGAAAGGCAGCCTTACAGAAATGTGATACGTAAGGCTATAATTTGAACATTTAGATTTTTTTTCCTTAGATTCTTCCATTTCAAACCCAAAACTTTCCGTGGAATGTACCAGTGATCTTCAGCAATATAATAGTCAAACAATAGTGTTAATAATATTAATTTTTAAAATTAAGTATAATGCATACATACCTAATCACACCAGTTGTAAGTGTGTGGTCGAGACCAAACTGTAGAAAAATGTACATTGAGACAAAGACAAAGTTAATTATAGGTTAACAAGGCTTGTGTACAATATAAATGAAACTCGTGTATTTAATCAAGTATAAAATCATTGATTTCCAACTCATGGGGCATGTTGATCAAGAGTATAACACGCGCCTAAAATATTTGCAAAAGATGGGAGAGTATCCCTGCACTCACAGGATTTCCGATTGCGTATACTTTTTGACCAACAAGCAAGTCTGCTGATACACCAATTGGTATTGGTCTCAACTTGTCTTTTGGCGCATCAATACGCAGAACAGCAACATCTTTATCTTCATCAAACCCAATAACTTTTGCGTCATATGTGCTCTGATCTGCTAGAGTAACCCTGAACACCACCAGAGAATGATTAGTCAACAATATAACAGGTAGCCCTTTCTTAAAGATTTCTTTTCAGTTGTTGTTAAAAGTGCACAGTGAGGATGGAATCTTAGACATCTTTCTTTGTTAAAAATTAGGAAAGTTTAAGAATTCATTGGAGTCTTGTACTAGTTACCAAATATGTGTCCCATAGAAAAACGATATTAGCACACCATACCAATGCGCATTTCAGTTGTCCTAAATTATTGGATGAAGAAAACCTCGCCATACTCATCGAGCATTATCTATTATTATTACTCAGCACAAAACGCAAAAGAGACAACACAATGATAGTAGCAAGTGCATCATAACAACAGAAACCAAGATTGAAAGTACTTGAGATCAGATGCACCCCGAATCACATGATAATTTGTGACAATGTGGCCCTGCGTGTCCCATATAAATCCCGATCCTGACCCTTGAGGCACCTCGAACACATCCAATGTAAACGCATCCTGCCTGAAACATACCATATGACTCCAAAGTCAAAAGTCAAAGTACACAACAAATTTCCTCATATTCTACAAGTAGAAAAAAGAATAACAAACAGCACTCAAAAATTCCAATAACAAATTAGTACCTTGAGGCGAGATTAGTAACGTTGACAACAGAAGGAGTGTTCTCTTGGAAAAGACGAACTGTAGCCAGCTCATCGGACTGCAATTTCTTCGGCGTGGAAAATACAAAAGCCGACGCCGAATCAACGTTACCAACCAACAACGATACCGATAACGCGACCGAAGTGCAGAGCACCAGGACTGAATCCACAAGCTTTTTGTAGCTGCTATGCGAAGAATCTTCATCCAAGAGCTCCGAAGTGAGAGTGAGTTTCTTGCGAAGAGCGGAAACGATGATCGGACGGATCAAATTACGGCGATTTTCCGGGAACAGAGATTTTGAGAGCGAAAATTTGGAAATTGAATTGGCCGTTGAAGAGTGCAAGAGTTTTGGAGGAGAGTAGAAGAATGTTGTAGCGAGAGCAGCCATTTTTACTGTGCCAGTTCTCGACAACTGAAAAGAGTCAAATTTCTCTTGCGGGTAATTGGAGTTCTTTTTTCTTTTTCTTTATTATTTCGTTTTCAATGCGGTAAATGAGTCTAGAATCTAGATTCTCCAGAATTCTCCGCAGTAATGGGGTAAAATCCACCTTAACTGTTGTATTCAAAATTCATCCCACTTTATTCTTCTATATTTTTAATTATATCATTTTGTTTTATATACTCGATGTGGACATAACAGCCCGAGCTAAAGGCACACACATTAAAGCTGCTACAATTAGAGTTGGGTTTAGATACATCCCTTCTTTTAGCTAAGTTAACCCCGATTGGCAGGGCTGAACCCATGGGAAGAGTCGAGTTGAACCCATGGGAAGAGCCGAGTTGAACTCATGGGTAGAGTCGAGCTGAAGCCATGGGAAGGGCCGAGTTGAACCCATGGGAAGGGCCGAGCGGAAGCCAAGGGAAGAGCTGAGCTAAAGCCAAGGGTAGAGCCGAGTTGAAGTCGAGGGAAGAGCTAAGTTGAAGCCAAAGGTAGAGCTGAGCTGAAGCCAAGGTAAGAGTCGAGTTGAAGCCAAGGGTAGAGCCGAGCTGAAGTCAAGGGAAGAGCTGAGCTGAGCTGAAGCTAAAGGTAGAGCCGAGCTGAAGTTAAGGGAAGAGTCATGCTGCACTTAGATTTGCTTTGGTTCCCATGGTGCCACGCACGACCAAAAAAGAAGGAACATGGACTACACGTGGCTCCGTTTTATTGATTCAGTTGTAACAAGATAGTGAGTGTTTTAGTGGGCAGTTATGAACCCAAGTAGTAGGACGTTTAGTCACATAAAAGGCCTTGGTAAAAGATTGTAAGACAAATTGAGATTAAGACTGAGACACTTAAGAGAAGAAGGGGATTTTTTTGTTCTTGCTTTGTTAATTGGTGCTCTGGCAGATTATTTTTAGCATCAATTTGGCGCCATCTGTGGGAAACTAGATTAAGAGTCAAGACGTGAGAATGAGTACGTGAGAATGAGTAATTCAGGAGATAATGAAGAGATAAGTATGAGGATAACGACGCAGAGTGAGCAGACAGCCATGGCCGCCACAGCCCCGCCTCCAGTGGCTGTGGCACCAACGGCTGTTATGGGAGGAAAAACCGCCCCAATACCTCCGATGGTAGGACATATGACCACTATGCAGTTGGCTAACTTCCTGTGGTCGACATTTGGCATCATCACTTCTACTCATTCCGTCGGAGCGATGCACGCAACACCCCTGCTGATGTCGCCAAGCCCCATGGTCATTCCCTACCTGCCAGGAATTGCACCCAATATTCCATTTCCCAATCTAGTGTCTTTTTCCCCCGTCCCGAGGTTGGTTAACCCCACACCTCCGGCGAGGATGACGGCCACGTCGGTGGCACCTAGGCCTGTGGGTGGAACCACTGCTCAAAGTCCCAGGGCAACCCTCATTTCTGGAGCAGTTGCGCAAGGCACGGTAATAGCTGGGCCACATTTCCCCAATAATCTGGGATTGTTTATGGGGGGAAGGCACAAGACAACGGTAGCACTAGTAGGAGTATTGGATGAGCCAATGAAGGCAGGTGGCATTTGTGGTTTGCCCAAGGAGTTAGATATGAGGATCCACACCCATATGGCTGGAGAAGCAGAAGCAGTAGCGGAAAGTCAGGTGTCTGTGAGGCATGCCCTAGATAAGAAACAAAAGCCCTGGGCAGATTTGGTTGCAGGAATAGAGGAAATGAGAAGATAGTTGGGTGAGATGAGAAGGAAGATGGAGGGTAAGGTAGGGGAAAAGATCAAGGCTTCACCCTTCATCGAAGCCATACTCCAGGACCCCTTCCCAAAGAATCACAAATCTTTCAGTATGCCCAGGTACATGGGTACTGCAGACCCTGTTGATCACCTATACGAGTTCAAAAATTTGTCCATGTTGTATCAATTTTCGTACGGATTGAAATGCAGAACTTTCCTTACTACTCTAGGAGAAACTGCTTAGAGGTGGTTTGGGCAATTTCCATCCAAGTCCATTCATACATTTAACGAGTTCACCCGAATGTTCCTACATCAGTTCACTAGTAACAAGCAGTATAGGCGGAGTGCACAGAACTTGCTCTCCTTTCAGTAGAAAGAGACTGAGAGCTTGAGGAGTTTTGTTAAGCGATTCACCACAGTTGCTTTAGATGTCCCATCAGCCACTCCAGAGTTGTTGAGCAGTGCGTTTGCCCAAGGACTTCGACCTGGCCCCTTTTTCAGGTCTTTGAGCAGAAAATCGACTGATAGTTATGACGAGCTCTTGTGGCGTGCGGAGAAATACATTCATGAAGATGAGGATAGTGAGGCGAAAGAGAAGGAGCTGAGAGAAAAGAGAAATGAGAGAAGGGAAGATTCTATCACCAAAAAACCCAAGCAGGAAGAGAGGTTCAGAGCAGCACTTGTACGACAAGTGAAGGCTCCACCGATGATAGGTCCCCAGTTTGATTATTACACCCCCTTAAGGCTGCCAAGGGAGCAGGTCATGTAGGCCATTGAGCATCTCAACCTACTGCGGTGGCCACGCACCCATAGAAACCCTCCGAGGCTTCCCAAGTCAGACAAGTTTTGCCATTTCCACCACGAGTATGGGCACATGATAGAATAATGTGATCATCTCCAGAATGAGTTGGAGCAACTGGTGCAAAATGGGCAGTTGAATGAATTTGTGGATATGGCTGAAATCGAAAATAGGTACGGACGCCCAGCACAAGCTGTGCTGGAGGGACAGCAGAGAGCACGTCAGCCTGATGGGGAGAGGGATACTAATAAAACTAGGATGGTCAAATAGGTGATCCATTTGATTTTTAGAGGTCCGATCGAAAGGGACACTCATCGAGCCAGGAGGGCTAGGGCTCAAGCTGCAGTGCACATGAACATGGAAATTGCTTCTGTCTCCAGCAACAACGACATCTCTATTATTCAGTTCAGACCGGATGACCTGAAAGCCTTGCATCTACCTCATCAAGATGCCTTGGTTATTACAGCTATGATTGCTAACTTCGAAGTGGCCCGTATTTTTATTGATAGTGGCAGCTCGACCGATATCCTTTTCTATGATGTTTTTCAGCAGATGGATCTGGAGAACACCATGCTGGAGCCTGTAGAGACATCATTGTTCGGGTTTTCAGGAGAAGCAGTCAAACCCAGGGGCGAATTTCCTTACCAGTCTCTTTAGGAACATAAATGTATTGGAAGACCTGTATGGTAAACTTCTTGGTAGTTGATGCTCCTTCTGCATATAACGTGATTTTTGGCAGACCTATGTTGCAGCTCTTCCAAGCGGTAACTTCCCTATACCATATGAAATTGAATTATGTGGTGGGGAGAATGGTATGGGAAGTGGTGGGAGATCAATATAAATCCCATAAGTGTTATGTTGATGCAGTGAGGAAGAGATGTAATAAGGATGAGGAGATCATACACAAGCAGAGACAGAATGGTTCGGGTATGCCTCTGATGGCAGAAAGGCAGCAAAAACTTGAACCAGCAGGAGAGCTCTTATTTGTAGAACTGATACCATGAGATCCTAGCAAGATCACGCGGATAAGTTCCCACCTGGAGACAAATTTGAAGGTAGAATTAATCACTGCATTGAGAGAGTATGTAGGCATCTTTACTTTTTCTGTCAGGGATCTTACATGAATAGACCCCACAGTAGCCGAGCACAAGCTCAAATGTTGACCCCGACTGTTAGACCAATCAAGCAGAAGAAGAGGCATTTCGGTCCCAAGAAAGATTGTATCATTCAGCAGAAGGTGGAGAAGCTTCTAGATGCCAGGCATATTGTGGAAATCCAGTTCCCAGAATGGATCTCCAATGTGGTGTTGGTACCAAAGCATGCGCACAAGTGGAGAGTGTGCATAAACTTCAGGGACTTGAACAAAGCTTGTCCGAAGGATTTCTATCATCTGCCTAGGATTGACTTGTTGGTATATTCTACTTCTAGGTGTGAGCTCCTTAGCATGATGGATGTCTCGCAAGGATATAATCAGATTCCCCTCAGCACGGAGGATTGCAAGTGGAGACTAGTGGATCGGATATTTAAGTATCAAATCGGCCGAAACATGGAAGTATATGTTGACGATATATTGGTAAGGAGTGTGAGCCGAGCTGATCATGTAGAAGATTTGAAGGAGACATTTGAAACTCTGCGCAGATATGGGATGAAGCTCAACCCGGAGAAGTACGTCTTTGGAGTGAAGGGAGGCAAGTTTCTAGGCTACCTGGTGATGAAGAGGGGGATCAAAGCAAACCCAGAGAAAATTCGAGCTATCATGGAGATGAGCCCGCCCAGAAACGTGAATGAGGTCCAAAGGTTGGCGGGAAGGATAGCCGCTCTGAGCAGGTTTATATCCCGCTCTGCCGACAGAAGTCTCCCCTTTTTCAAGATATTACAGAAGGCAAGAAAGTAGCTCGGCCTTGGAATGTGCAAAATCTTCGGCGTTTTTACACGTAATTTCCTTTTGTTGAAACTTGCATTACTAGTTCTACCTTACATTGGCATTTGTTTTCGTTAAGATTTAGTCCTGAATAGTTTTGATTTCTTGTAAGTTGTTTTGAAGTTCAGTCATTATTCCTTCCCCAATACTGAAAATTAGCTCGACTAATCTAATATGCAATAGATGAATGTCCAAGTAAAAGAGGCGAATGCCCAACTGAAAATCTGCCCGACTAATCTGATATGCAAGGGACGATGTCCAAATAAAAGAGGCGAATGCCCAACTAAAAATCAGCTCAACTGATCTGATATGCAACAGATGAATGTCCAAGTAAAAGAGGCAAATGCCCAACTAAAAATCATCTCGGTTGATCTGATATGCAAAGGACGAATGTCCAAGTAAAAGAGCCGAATGCCCAACTGAAATTCAGCTCGGCTGATCTGATATGCAAGGGACGAATGTCCAAGTAAAAGAGGCGAATGCCCAACTGAAATTCAGCTCGACTGATCTGATATGCAATTGACGAATGTCTAAGTAAAAGAGGCGAATGCCCAACTGAAAATCAGCTCGGCTGATCTGATATGCAATGGACGAATGTCCAAGTAAAAGAGGCGAATGACCAATTGAAAATCAGCCTGGCTGATCTGATATGCAATGGACAAATATTCAAGTAAAAGAGGCGAATGCCCAACTGAAAATCAGCCTGACTGATCTGAGGCGAATGGCCAATTGAAAATTAGCTCGGCTGATCTGATATGCAAGGGACGAATGTCCAAGTAAAAGAGGCGAATGCCCAACTGAAAATCAGCTCGACTGATCTGATATGCAATGGACGAATGTCCAAGTAAAAGAGGCGAATGCCCAACTGAAAATCAACTCGGTTGATCTGATATGCAATGGACGAATGTCCAAGTAAAATAGGAGAATGCCCAACTGAAAATCAGCTCGGCTGATCTGATATGCAAGGGATGAATGTCCAAGTAAAAGAGGCGAATGCCCAATTGAAAATCAGCTCGGCTGATCTGATATACAATGGACGAATGTCCAAGTAAGAGGCAAATGAAAGGCAAAGGCCCATCTGAAATCAGCTCGGCTGATTTAATATGTGATGGACAAAGGCCCAAGCGCAGCTCGACTTGGATGTTCTGGAAAAAAAAAAAAACTAGCAAAAAGAAATGCGTTATCGAGCTACGCGGGCATAAAGACTAATAGCGTGGCCAAATTTATAGCCAAGCCGATAGCCTAAAGAGCTTCTCCGCGGCTCAGTTGAACACTGCAAAAAATGGTGGAATAATGCAAATAAGTTAAATGGAGGAAAACAAATCTTCATTCATCCTAAAGTCTTAGTACAAAATGGGCATTACAATAGTTGCAAAGCAAAATAAGAGGCCCTGACACGTTGGCCTTTGGAAAGCTAATCTTTAACGTCAAGGAAAAGGCAAAGGGGGAAAGTCAACTACAGCATAGAGGGCATCCTCAGACACGCCAAGGGTAGTCTCTGCCACATTGTGAGTAGTTTTCTCTACACTAGGAGCAGTCTGTGCAGCATTGAGAACAGTTGTCTCGATTGGGTTCTCGACGTCAAGAGGAACAGGCTGTTCATTCAGCTCGACCGTAAAAGGCACCTCAGCCAGGGCAGATGGCTCGGCAATATCTCATTCGTCTCGCTTAAATTGATAGCAACAAACTTGGCGTCTGTAAGGTTTGAGCTTAATATACCTTTAGCCTGGACTTGATTATACTTCAAAATACTTTGAACTAAATTTGAGAGAGGAGATGTGATGTGGACATAACAGCCCGAGCTAAAGGCACACATTAAGGCTGCTACAACTAGAGTTGAGCTTAAATATATCCCTTCTTGTAGCTAAGTTGACCCCGATTGGCCAAGTTGAACCCATGGGAAGGGCCGAGCTGAACCCATGGGAAGAGCCGAGCTGAACTCATGGAAAGAGCCGAGCTTAAGCCAAGGGTAGAGCTCGGCTGAAGTCAAGGGAAGAGCTGAGCTGAAGCCAAAGGTAGAGCTGAGCTGAAGCCAAAGGAAGAGCCGAGTTGAAGCCAAGGGTAGAACCAAGCTGAACCCATGGGAAGAGCCGAGTTGAACTCATAGGAAGAGCTGAGTTGAATTCAAAGAAAGAGCTGAGTTGAAGCTAAAGGTAGAGCTGAGCTGAAACTAAAGGTAGAGCTGAGTTGAAGCCAAGGGTAGAGCCGAGCTGAAGTCAAGGGAAGAGCTGAGCTGAAGCCAAAGGTAGAGCTAAGCTGAAGTTAAGGGAAGAGCTGAGCTGGAGTCAAAGGTAGAGCCGAGCTGAAGTCAAGGGAAGAGCCGCGCTGCACTTAGATTTGCTTTGGTTCCCATGGTGCCATGCACAACCGAAAAAAGAGGAACATGGGCTACACGTGGCTCCGTTTTATTAATTCAGTTGTAACAAGATAGTGAGTGTTTTAGTAGGCAGTTATGAACCCAAGTATTTGGATGTTTAGTCACATAAAAAGCATTAGTAAAAGGTTGTAAGATATATTGAAATTAAGACTGAGACACTGAAGAGAAAAAGGGGATTTTTTTGTTCTTGCTTTGTTAATTGGTGCTCAGGCAGATTATTTTTAGCATCAATACTCTAAATTTTATTTAAATTATTCAATTTATTAAATTCTTTTCATCTTCTTAACACCATTAACAATTTATTTTTTAAAAGATGGAAGTTTCCCGTAATTTTTAATTATTTATTTAACAAAAAAAACTCATTTTCTCCATAAAAAAAATTATATTTGAAGATTTAAAAATATAAAATGACCAAAAATATATAACGAAAACGTGTTTCTTAAAGGCTACACGTAGTTTTGTTGCTACTTGGTGCTAAAGACATATTTATTTTATTTTATTTTTTATGATTTCATAGAGAGATATATTAGGTAATAAGATAGAATTAGTGAAGCAATTTTATGGAGGAAAAAATGGGATCTGAGTATTATTAATTGAGTTTTCTTTATTGAAAATCTTTGTTTTTTCTAGAGATGTACTATTAGTATATGATGCAAGTTTTTGATATATTTGTATTACAGTCAATAGTGATGTCCCGATTTCATATTTCAACATTCAACTTAGATCTTTTAATTTAATTTAATATTATTTTGTACAAAATTTGTGTATTCGTATAAGAGAAGAGTATTTGGGAGAGATTGGCAAAAAAATATTGAGGTATAAGCATTTTGGGTATATAAATATAAAATATGATATCTAACCATTTTTGCTTAGTTTCCTACAGGAATTGAAGAGGCTTTAATTGTGTTAAAGCAAGTAAAGCAAAATTGAGAGTACAAGCTGCAAAGCGATGCAGTTAAAGTATAGGGGGATATAGTGAGACGAAATTTGAGTACAAGGGGGTAAAGTAAATTTTACCTTTAATTAAATTGAGCGTTCTCGAGTGACTTGTGGCCTAATGAAATAAGTCTCTCACATAAAAGGTCAGGAGCTCGAACGAACTCTTGATGTGTGTGTATGAACAAAAAATAAATAAATAAATTGAGCCTGACCCAATTTAATGGCTCGTATGGATAGTCCTATAAAATTTTGGATTTGCCGGATATTTGGATTAGAAATAATTGGACCTCAGAATAATAAAAGGCGAAAAACACACTCGAGAGAGTGTTGAAGTAAATTTATAACATTCATAAAATAATAAGTGCTCCCTTTTCATTTTCTTCAAAAAATGAACATAAAAAATTATTAATTTTTTTCCTATTATTATAAATATTTTTATTTTTAAAATATTTTTTTCAAACACACGTATTTTCACGCCCTATTTTCCCCTACTCTTATTTGCACAACTTTTAATACAAAAACGCAATATTCAAATACATCGCATTTTCAATCCTATATAATTATTTCATTTTAAATAAAACATACAAACAACGTTTCATTTTCAAATCTAAACTCATAACTAACTTTTTACTTTTAAAATTTGACATAAAACAGAAAATCACTTTGAAAACAATCCAAACATGCTCTAAAAAATTCTTAACTCATTCTTACAACTTGGACGAATTCTTATAATTTTAATTATATTAATTATAAAATTATTTTAATAATAAATTTAAACATTTCTCACTCAAAAGTATTTAACAATTTATTTTTAAAATAGAACCTAACTTTTTATAAAATTAAAAACTTCTTATAAAATATAGAAGTCCGCGATATGTTTTAGATAAATTTAGCCAAACACCTTCTAAATTCAAATTCTATTTTAGACTATGAGGACAATATTTTCTCAACACTAAAATGAATTGGTATGATATTCCACGTGTATCTGAAGAAGAAGATTACTAAAGACTACAAAATTTTGTTCAAGGGTCTTAATTCCTTGGGGATGCCATCGAAATTTCCAGAATTGAGATCGGATTGAAGCACTGGTCTTTGCCCAATTTTCCAATGGATGCCCTCAGCTAGATGCTCTTTGTTTGGCGTCAGCATCACAAAATTGGGATCAGCCCTTTGATAACTGCATATCATACAATGAAGAACGATTATCAAATAAATGAAGCAGAAAAGTGAAGCTACACTGAATCAAATGTCAAGCTCCAATAGAACTTCCAAAAACATGCAGCGGGACAAATGGGAATGCATCTGACCTTGCTTCCCGAATGTTGTCAACACGAATACCAAATCCGAAGGCTGTCTCTGCCCTGGTCCGATCTCTAACAGCTGCAGGCCAAACAATTTTGTTATGCTCAAAGAATAGCATATTTTCATCTCTGTATGTGTAAAATATACAAAGCTTTTAACCAATTGTTGGAAGGAGGGGTTGTGGGAAGTTGGAGGAGAGGAAAGATATCATATTTCTTTATACATTATCGATGGGCTTAAGCTTACAGATGTAGTTCCCATAATCGTTATTTATCCCATTCGATATATGATATGAGGTGAAAACACAATCAAAAATGACAAGGAAGTATGTGCCAGTCTAAAGCATCAACCAGATAAGCTGTGTGTGTGTGTGTGTGTGTTGTGAGGGACAGAATTTCATGCATACATGCTCCAATAACCCAAAGTGGAAATTACAGCAGATATACCTGACATGCTTAATGTGAAAGAAGGTTTCCACCATGATTTGAAAGCTAAAGCTATTGATGAGCTGAGAGGCCCCACCTTTCCCTGAGGAAATGACAGATGAATTTCTTAAAACAAAGTCATTAACAAATCAATACAGCTCAACACAAATGATCTAGCTTTAAGTGTCACCTTAACTAAAAAGTTCTTATTGGCTTGCCAAGATGCAGCAACTTGAAAAGTGGAATCTTGAACATTGTTTGATGATATGTCATCATCGACCCTTCAGAGAAAGCATTAGGATAAACCTTTATTTTGTTTTATTACTTCGGTATGGCGTGAACTCAATAGAGGCATTAATCATATTCAGATGTGTACAACTAATAGTGGAAATACCTTGTCTGCAACTCAAAACCAAAGTCAATGTAATTAGTGATCCCAACTATTTCATTTTCCTCGAGTGGGTTTTTAACCTATGTCATGGCAGAAATTAATTTTTTTCAGTAACATGTCCTATCCTGCCCCAAAACATATTGCAGCAAGAAAATAGTCCAATGTAAAAGAAACTGACAAAGAAGATGTCGAGGGAAATTTTCCAACAGTATACAAGCATGTTTCTAATAGTAGCCTTCTGAAATATGTGTATTCCAGGAGTAAAATAACTCCTAAAACCAGAGAGGTAAAATTTGTGTTTAAAATGTACATTGTATAATCTTGCACAAAAATTTCCAAATTATACAGGAATTGGTAAAGTTGCATATATTGATATTGCTGATGCATTAATTAAATTATCATTTATCAAATGATGGCCCCAACACTATGTTTTGCCATTTAATGTGTAGGGTAGAAAGAACAACTTTAACCAATGTTTAAATCAATGAACAATTTATTGAGAACATGGTATATAAACAATGACGGTTGCCTGCAACTTGCATTTTGCGTTCATAGATGCAGCAATGCTGCTAAAAGTAACCAACATCTTGTAACATACTGTTTAGTATGATGTACATAATTTAAAGCGAACTACTTTTATCATTAAAATAAATTTTTCCCTTGCAGGCATAGATGGTTGTATAATAGGTGACAATGTGAATCTAAAAGCATAGGAGCAGAGTAACACACACTACGTAGATAAACAAAGAGAGAGAGAGAGAGGTACCCGTCTTTGGACCACCACATGTTGATAGAAAGAAGCAATAAACTGCAGAAAGTTTGAAAATAAGTTGTTTTAAGTTGGACATATACAAAAGAAAAAACAACAAAAGAAACTTTTAGGAATAATAATTATATATGCAGTAAAATAGGAAGTTTTCTGGTGGATAACGGGTGCCAGACATTTATTGAGTTGTACAATGTTTCAAGAAGCAGTTGCAGGGTGGGCCACGAAAGCACCCTGAGGTGGAGCACTAAAAAAATGCGACTGCTAGCAGGCGGTTGTGCTAACAGGCATATGCCCACAAGTTTAGGGCACATGCTCAAGGTTGTGTACCATTAATATTTGATTGACTACCATTAGTTTATTCCTTTTTTAGGTTGTCCAGAAAAGCAAGTCCAGCCAATATAAAACTTACATCAGACTTAGAAGAAAAACGTTGATTGCCCAAAGGAAAACAATAGACTAAATGAACTGAAACTTTAACATATAAAAACCTGTGAATTTTTAGCAAGTTCAAGTCCAAAATTAAATGATGGGCTCAATGGACTGCCTGATCCAAGCCCATAACCAATTGCACAGCTCCAATTTGCTAAATTTTTGTATCTTGCTTCATCTTTGCTTCCAACTACACGTCATGAAGAATAAATGTGATGGAATCACTATCATAATTTGAAAGAAATACAGATCGTAGACAACTGTGTTTAATTTCATAGTTTTCAATAGTTGACTTGCCTTCCTTTTCAAGGATTATGACTTAAAAGACATAACCAAAACTGCAGTGGACCAAAAAGAATTCTAGAAGAGCACAACTACAAATGCTATGATATGAAACTCAAAGTATTTGTAGAAAACTAGCCATGTCGTGAACATCAAGTTTAATATAAGTTTCGTATATCCTAAAACAAGCATGATAAAATATATTCTAAAGGAAATATGTTCCATTCCAAGAAGAAACTACAGCCTGATAAGAAATGACAAGATAATGTTTGTACTGTTCTCAGCGTACCTCAACAAGAAGCAATTTAATTCATAGAACAGATTTACATCCAAGAAATGTAGCTAGCAGCTCATTGGCACTAGGAAGATGACATACTGATGTTTATAATAAGGAACAGAGTAATTTTTTAAGTAATTCACAGGTGCATGAAAAGTGATATGAAAATCAGAACTGCCTCCAAAACACTCTGCATTGTCTCCAAACAAATGGTGTGAATAGCAGGATAGTATAATTTGCGATTATTGTATTTAAGAAAATTCTGGTCAAAGAAAGGAAACAAGTATTGGTGCCAAAAACACTTACATTTTGGTTCATATTGCACTCCAGCAGTTAACCTTCCCATCTTGCTTACTAACCATGCATTTTTTGGAAGTTCATCTCCCACTGCGAAGGAAAGAAATAAAGTCAAAAAAAATTCCTGATGTTTGCATGTGTGAACATATGCCTAAGTAATGGTTGTTCACATAAACCAAAACAATCTTTTTGTTCAGTTCAGATAGTTTATATGAAGATCATGGGAAATCCACCTGATAAATAAAAAGATTTGGAATTCCATAAACATGCTACAGTTGAGATACTATAAGAAATAGATACTGCATAAAAAGACAAACAATAATCTTCTGTTACATTCAAACATAATTAGAGACATCAGCTAAAGTGAAATACCGGAGAAAGGAATAACTGTAGCTCCAACTGACAGATTTGAAGAGCCGTATCTCAAACCCATAACACCATAATCTTCAGAGGATACTCTGAAAGATCAAAGATGTCATAAACATATGACAAGTGTGCAAGTATACGCCAACTTGTTAAAGATAGAATCATTGATTGACTTAAAAATTGGAAGTAACCTTTGTTTTAAAAGCACTGGGAAAATACCAAATGCTCCGAACCCAAACTTGGGGTAGTATGCACAGGATCTCATCAGTAAAATCCTGGATGGTCCACACATTAAAATATTAAAATCAATTTTTGTTACTAAGCAGACAGACAGCTAAGTTTCACACAAGATTTGGTTCTTACGGTTCTGTGTTTGAAACAAAAAGATCGACGAATGTATGAGGATCATCAACATCACTACAAAGCAAAATGGATCTTTATTTGAATATCATTAAAGAACTGAAATGTTGATGAAATCATATATATTTAACGGATATCAAAACCTTTGCCAGCGAAACTGTGCATTTCCTACAATTTTCTCCTCCGGCTTGTGATCAAGTGGTCCAGCAACCTGAACATGCTAAGGAACACTTAACTCTCATAATTTTTATATCAGGTAGTCAACTAAATGCATCATTTATCCACGTAAGAATGTATAGTACCCTGTCCTCCAATGCAATTTCGCCATATTCCACCCCAGAAGTAACCATCTATCCATCCCCTCCTCAAAATTAAGAGAAAAAGAGGAAGGAAAAAGTCAAAATGTTTAATGCTTCAACTCATACTTTAGACAGTGAGGATGCTATGCACCATGCGACAGAATGAAAAGCTGAAGAGAATCATTGGACCAATGGGAGGTCATAAAACAACCACATTAACCAAAGGATTGCTAATGAATGCATTAATAACGGCCTATTCCATTTTAATAGATTTTATAGTTTTTTCCTTTTGATAACTAAAAAAGCTAACAATTGCATGGCTCATTTGCATCTACCAAGCGTTAGTTTAGACAGTTATGTGCCTCAGAATCAAGATAACCTTTCTTTGGCACCATTTATTTAGATTGAAGCTGTTGATTCACCCCGTGATCAGTAGACTGAGATCTATCATATTAACACAGGAACACAAATCAAATAACCATATTTTCAAAAATTAAAAGACGGATACAGTGGCAATCAAATCAACATGTGGATCATCAATCGGCTTAAGCATTATTCTTGTGCTGAAATGCTTTGCTTCTTCAAAATAGTCCTCGAAGAGAGATCTCAAAGCCAGCTTTCCAAACAACAAGTTGTACGATGATTCCAGCATTCTACATTGCCATTAAAAACTTTTAACTCTAAACCAAACAGTCCGTTTCTTCCAAAAAAAGAAAAATTGAGCTTGTAAGTGAGAAAAAGTAGTTGGAACCTAGTACGGGCGGCGAGAGGAGGGAAATCAAAGAGCGGCGGAACCAGCACCATCGGCGGCGGTGGCGGCGGTTCTACGGCGGACCACCAGTTCCCCATCTCCGGTTAATTAATTTTTCTGTAGAATAAAATTCGAAAAAAAATTATGAATGATGAGAAAGACAAGTATGGAGAGAAATGGCGGGGATTTGTTACTTCCGAAGCGGAAATTCCTCGAACCTTGTCATGACCGTTTCTTCTACTGAAGTACGGTCTGGTGACGTGGCAGGATCCGCAGCACGTGTCGTACATGGACGGGTCATGCATGACCCGCACCAGGACCCATTTTTGGACTAAAATCGTCCGCTGCCAATTGGGCCAGTTCATCGGACCATGGGCTACATGTTAAATATGAATCTGGGCTAGACTTTGGGTTTGAATATAAAATTTTGGTAAAAAAATTCTGATCAAGTGCTTGGGCTTTGTTTGGTTGTGAATTGGGCCATTTTGGCAAAATGATTTTTGGGAAGTGGGGTTGAGGAATGTGTGTTTGTTTATGTTTTGGGTAGTAGGTAGAGAATGAATTGGGAGAAAATTATTTGTTTGTGTTTTGAGAAGAGACAATATGTCAGATCAATAACTTTTTTGTTTGGTTGATGAGGTAAAATGGGTATTTTAAAATTATTTATATATGTGTATATATATAGAATGAGGAGTAATATGTGTATGTATTTATAATGATGAGATAATAATTGAAACTTTGGGAAATGGTTTGGGAGTGTGAATAGTAAGGATATTTTGAGAAATAAATTTTGTATTTTTTGATTGAGATTGAGGAATGTGTAGTGTTTATTTATTTAAATTTTGGGAATTGAAAAACAAATTGGGAGTTGGCAACTAAATATGGCCTTGGATTTTCTATTTTTCTTTATGGCTTCAAGTTGTCTGTTATAATGGAAAGTGCAAGGAAAGTCGAGTTTGGAAAATGATTTCTCTTCAATTCAAACAAGTGTCAAAGATGAAAAATTGGCTTGACGAAGAGAAATGCGATTTGTATTTTGAGTTGCAATTATTGTTCTAAGTCAATTAACAAAGAAACTCGTGTTTTGAAAGTATTTGATAACATTTTGGTCTATTCCAACACTGAGAGAGTAGTTGAGGACTTTTAAATCACATTGAGTGACTGAGATGACCGATTAACAATAAAAACTTTTATTTATTTTAGGGATCCAGCTGCACTCGAGAGATAGGCACAAAACTAAGGGAAGAAGATCGCAGGTATGCTGTTTCGGGGTGGAAGAGGTATGCTTTGCGTGAGAAGATGGACGAATTTTCCGAACCTACTCGGGCCATTGAAAACCCACGTTACGTGCTGAGTGTTTTCCTTTCCATCCAATTAAATTTGTTGTCACGCCTCTTTTCCAACTTCGTTCACTATCTTCAACGAACTACCTATGTCTTGACCAGTCAATTACCAAAATACCCTTGCTTAAGTTAGCTCTTTAGGGCTAGTTTGGTTTGAATTTTAAGTTATCTCATGATTATTTATCATGTGATTATTTATCATTACGCTATAGTATGATTATTTTTATGTGGGTCCGCATGATTGTTGATTTTTGTGTTTGGTTCAACATTAAAGCATCTGGATTATATTTAATAAACTATCTTTTTGTCTCTTACTCAAATATAAAATTCATAATTTCAAAATTTAAAGGGTAAATAGATAATTTCAACACAAGGAGTAGATCTATGGATAAATAATCCAATGGGAGCAGTAGGTTAATTTATCATGAAAATTTCACATATACGTATGAGTTTTTGGTATTAGTGCGAATTTGAGTGTTTATTACCACTTTAACCAAACTAGCACTTAGGGTTCTAGTCTTTTAACAAACTTTTCCGAGGCCACCTTCCTTAATAAAAAGCTTTTATTTATGGGTTGCAATGAATTATCTAATATATAAGTTGTCTTTTTTTATATTTTTTAAGATAAAATTCTCTATCGATATGTATATCAATAGATAATAGTTCAATACGTCTACACATCAATCGATGTCCTTTGAATATTACCTTTTACCAATACATTAAAAATTCTAAATATATGTAAGCACACATGTAAGCATTATCTCATATCAAAATTTATTCAAAAATATATTTTCTTGATTTTTTTTTTGTGGATGTAGAATAAATAATATATATTATTTATTTACCATTTTGGTGGGGGCCAATAAAGAACAAACCATAATTATGAGTGATGTTTGAAAGAACCAACCACAAAATGGCCTAGTGGATGGGACCTCAAATCAGTATGACCCCCCATTAGACCTTAGCTGAATTTCCTCCATTCCTAATTGAACTTTTTCCACCTTTTCTATTTATTGGGAAAAAATTCAGAGTTGTGGCTTTGATTCTTCATGGGCCGCCATAAATGAAATCCTCTGTTTGTGGGCCATAGGAATCTCGGAATTTGTATTTAACTACTTTTGTAATGAAATAACAATAATATTTCTTTATTAACAAAGGTAATGTTTGGTTAGTAAGGTTGAATAATCTGAAAATTGTGTTGGGAAATGTGATGAATTTTTTGTTATGTTTTAAAAAATAATTAAAATTTTATTTTGTAGAGTTTTGGCGTGTTTGTTTATTTTTGAGGTGATACATTTTTTTACTGTAACAATCAAATCAATATTTTTTTATTAAATTTTTTGGATGAAAATGAAATTGAAAAATTCTTTTATTGTAAGAATAATAATAAAATATAAATATATGTATGTATATATTGAAAAATGAAAAAGTTTTGAGGATTATGAATAATAGAAAGAATGATATTTTCAAAAAATCTATTTAATATTTTAAAAGAAAATAAATATATATTTATTATGAATTTTCCACAGCCAATGACTCCCCCACATTCTAAAGTAGGTTTTCTTTATCATTTTCTATTGGGGAACTTTTCCCTCCCTTTCCTTCTTTCTCATGTTCATGGTATCTCTCCTTTGTAAGTGCACTTTTTAATCATGACCACGACTCTCCACAAGCAATGAATCTGGACATCAAAATTCATTCTGATTCCAATTTCGGTCAATATAATTTAATTAAATAATAAATAAATCATATCTATTACTTAAGTGTGTAATTTAAAAAAATTGACTAACTATAAAATAAATTATTTGATAAAATTCTTTTGAACATAAAATTGTCAACAAAATGTTAAAATAAGGAAAAAATAAAATAAAATAAAATAAGGCGACCTCCATTTGATTGGCCATGTACAAAGAAACGTCCATTAGGAGGACTATAGCTCCATAGATTATTAATTTGGACAAATTGAGATTATAGATATCTAAACTCGTGAGTTACACTTTTCGATTTTGCTTTGATTCGATAATAAAATTTATTTAAAAAATATTAAGAATATTTGGTTTATTATATTTATTTATATGATGTTTTGTAAGTGGTTAATTGTAGGGGTGCAAAAAAGTCGAGCCGGCTCACCAGCTGCATGACTCGAGCTCGAACTTTAATTCGAGTCGTCTTTATTTAGGCTTGAGACTCGCAAGCCAGTATGTAATTAATTTTTTTATTTTATTAATAAATATATATTATATTAATATTTTTTTCATTTTGAATTCGAGTTTAAACTCGAGTTTTAGCCTATAATTTTTTATAATTTATTTGTCAATTCGAGCCTTATTGAAGCGAGTCTAGTTTAAAATTTTAGGCTCTTTGAGTTTGAGCCTAAAATATATATTTCGAGTTCATACTCAAGTTCAAAAATTTTACTCAAACTTGGCTCATATTGTACTCTTAGTTGATTGATTAGACGACAATACCCTCACATCCAAACGTATACTAAACTTTAAGGGGTCGTTGTAGTTAGTTTTTGGTTAAAAAAAAAAAAAAGAAAAGGAAGAAAAAGAGGAGTACAGAACCCTCCTTTCTTTTTATGTACAATTGAAAAGGACAAAGATTCTATATTGGGCCCGCCAAACGAGGTGCAGGTTCGTTAACCATCCGTTGTGTACAATTATTTGTCCACCATTTGCTTTTTCTTATTTGTAGGGACTAACCGATTAGTGGGAATTTATGTAGGAAAATGAAAATGGAGTATTTATTGAGAACCAGTTGGCATTTCTACATCAGCCTCGCGAATTTCTCAATGTATATTTTTCCATTTGGTTCTACAAATGAATTATTTTTTCAATATAATTAATAATAATTTAATTGAGTCATATATTGTTAAGATTTCAAATTTTATTAATATAAAATAATTATTATGACAGTTGACACTGTATTATAATATAAGGAACTATAATTTTTTAATATATGTAGCATTTTTAAGAACTTTAATTTAATATCAATTTAGTTATATATTTACTATAATAAATATACTACACAAAATTAAATTAACACGTACTTTTCATACAAATACATTTTTTTATTTTTTTTCCTTTTGAAAATCTAAATTCAAATAATATTATCAATTTTCCTTTTTGCCCCTTTGTTAAGGGTACAAATGAGTCGAGCAGAGTTTGAGCTCTAATTCGAATTGATTTGAGCCATTTGTATCTAGGCTCGAGACTCGCGAGCTGACTCACAAGGTAGTATATAATTAAATACAATTTTTTATTTTATTAATAAATATATATTATACTATTATTTTCTTATTTCAAATTCGATCTGAAACTCGAGTTCAAAATCAAGCCTGCAGTTATTTATAACTCATTTATCAATTCGAGTCGAGTTTGAACTCAAATACAAATTTGACTCTCTGTATTATAATATAAGGAACTATAATTTTTTGATATATATGTAGCATTTTTAAGAACTTTAATTTAATATCAATTTAGTTATATATTTATTATAATAAATATACTACACAAAATTAAATTAACACATACTTTTCATACAAATACATAATTTTTATTTTTTTCCCGTATGAAAATCTAAATTCAAATAATATTATCAATTTTCCTTTTGGCCCCTTTGTTAAGGGCACAAACGAGTCGAGCAGAATTCAAGCTCTAATTCGAATCAATTTGAACTGTTTGTATTTAGGTTCGAAACTCTCGAGCTGACTCGCAAGGCAATATTATAATTAAATATTATTATTTATTTTATTAATAAATATATATTATACTATTATTTTCTTATTTCAAATTCGAACTAAAATTCGAGTTTGAAATTAAGCCTGCAGTTATTTATAACTCATTTATCAATTCGAGTTGAGTTCGAACTCAAAAATTTCGCTGAAGCTCCACTCAATTAGACTCGACTTGATTGCAGTATTGCACTATTAGCTGTCATTTTGCCTCTTCAAAATAATATAATAATTTCTTCTGTATTGGCCTATCTATTTTCTTCAACGTCCACGTCGCATTCTTTTTTCGACCTTTCCTAGAATGGGGCCCACATACATACGGTGGTGGCAAATTTGCATCGCCACAGTAATGAAGCCATTTTCAATATTATGGAAACAATACATGTGAACATCATTTTCATATATATATATATATATATATATTTTATTTATACACATACATCAGAAATTCGTTCGAACTCGAATTTCTATCCTTCCATATTATATGAAAAACTTATGTCGTTGGGCCACGAGTCATTCCACATCATTTTCGTGATTGTAGAATGGTATTTTCTATTTTATGATTTTCTCCATTTACTTATGCATTTTTCCAATGAAAATCTTATTGGTTTAAAATTTTATGGTAATTATAATTTTTAAAACCATTACAAATCCATCAACAAAAATTTATCAAATTTCTCATCCATTAATTATCCAATTAATGTCTGACTCCTGAATTGTCGAAATTCATATGTCGTATTTGTCAACATATTTTAGCCATAGTTTTAAATTTTCTTTTTGAATTTCATTTTCATTTTATGTATCGATAGTATACTGCCCGGCATAAATAACAATAATAATCATTATAAAATTTTTGAAGAAAATTTATATTGTCAATACTTAGCATGAATTGACTATAAATCGTTAAAAACCATTTAGGATTTAGCCCATCCACTCATTGTGGGCACCCGTATTAAAAGCCTTCTAAATTTTTTAATGTTCTTTTCCTTTATCTAATTATAGATAATATAAGATGTTGAACAGGTATAAACATGAAACTCTGAGTGGTCAATTAGGTCAGTGACACCGTTTTTACATATATAAACATGAGGTTTAGAATTCGAACACTAACAAATTTATGCAGATATACGTAAATAAATAGATAAATAAGTAAACATGAAACCTTACTACAAATGATTTGATAGGTGTTATCATCTAATAAATAGTCTACATAATGACTTGAATTTTTGAAATTACTATATATAACTTGGAGCTAAGCTGTTGTTTTATTAAAAATTTTATGTGACTTGTATGTATTACATTTTGTTTTATTAAGAGTTAATTCCATATTTTGATGAAAAATAATCTATGAAACATCATGATTTTAATTTATAATGTAGTTAATTGATTTCAATCTTAATTAGTAATAAGTATTCTTGTTAGTGTAAATAAATCAATGTTCCAATTGCTTTGCCAGAATAACTATTTGATTTTTCACATTTTTTTATGTTTACTTATTTTTCTATCATTTCAAATAAATACCTTTCAAATATAGCCAGCCATTTTTTTATTATCATCTTAATTTTGATATGAGAAAAAAAATCACACTTTATATTAAATATATATCATTTAGAGCTCCACACATAAATTTTATTTTAAAAAAAATCCATAATAAAAGATATAAAATAATTGACCGTGCATGTAGGGATGACAAAAAATTCTCCAATTTCAAGGTCCCGAATTTGGGGAGTTTTTTTTCAACGGGGATGGAGATAGGGATGAAACTCCTCCTGAAACAAATTTGGGGATGGGGACGGCGATCATACTCCCCGCCCCGCGGAGTCGCCGGCTCTTCATATTAATTAAAATGCCCTTAATATATATACTTCTAACATGGGGAAGTAAGACGAGCCCAACAGGCCCAATAGAACCATCCCAGGCCCAAGAATAGATCAACCAGAGAGGTCATGCACTTGACCAGAGTGACCAGAAAAGATCGACCAGAGAGGTCATGCATTTGACCAGAGTAACCAGAAGAGATCAACCAGAGAGGTCATGTATTTGACCAGAGTGACTAGAAGAGATCGACCAGAGAGGTCATGCACTTGACCAGAGTGGGTGGAAGAGATCGACCAGAGAGGTCATGCGCTTGACCAGAATGGGCAGATAGACCCACGGTTGAGGAGACATACTGACTAGAATAGGTCGATCAGAGAGGTCATGCATTTGACCAGAGTGACCAGAATAGGTCAACCAGAGAGGTCATGTATTTGACCAGAGTGGGTGGTGAGGCCTACGACCGCGGATATCTCGACCAGAAGAGGTCGACCAGAGTGGTCAGAGAGATTCGGTCAGGGAGATATCTCGACCAGAAGAGGTCGACCTACGAGACAGAAAGGTTTCTCTCACCACCAATCGCTGTCGTATTTAATGTACTCAACCACTATTCTGCCACATTAAATACACTGACATGCGGCTTGCCTCTGCATTCATTAAATGTGAGATCTCCACCATAGCCCAAAAGGATGTGGGGGCGCCAACTACTCTACCACATTAAATACACTGACAGGCGGCTTGCCTCTGCATTCATTAAATGTGAGATCTCTACCATATCCCAAAAGGATGTGGGGGCGCCACCTGAAAAGAGGATTTCAGATAAGGAAAAGACCTAAAAACCCTCACGTAATGACAAAGGTCCTCCCTGCAAGAGCAAGGGTACCATGAACATTTTGATCTCTTACTTGGGGCTATAAATACCCCAATTCCAGCCTTTTAAAGGTATGCCATTTTATACTACAAAGCCCCCACTCTGCTGCTCGTTATATGCTCGACCTCATACTAACTTGAGCGTCGGAGAGCCTACGCCGAGGGCACCTCGGCTAGCCTGACATTTGCTCGTGGTTGCAGGACTCAGCCCAGGTATCTGTGGAGCTCATTTACTCGGCCAAGCAAGTCGATGCACCCAGATTCCGTCCCATCTAGCTATACGCAGCTTTTACCCTCATCATTTGGCGCCGTCTGTGGGATATAGAGTCTGTAACTTGAGAAAGGGTAAACACGAGACTAGCCCGTAGTCAACCTTTAGTGGACCCTACTGCTAAGGTATGGTCAAGCCGATCCCGTAGTCACATGATCAAGTTGGAAGTCGACCTGCAGTCGACCTTGCTGCTAAGGTATGATCAAGTCGACCCCGTAGTCGCGTGATCGAATTGGCAATTGACCCGTAGTCGACCCCGTAGTCACGTGATCAAATTGGCAGTCGACCCCGCTCCTAAAGAAAGATCAAGTCGACCCCGTATCGCATGATCAAATTAAGCAGTCAACCTTCAGTCGACCCCGTAGTCGCATGATCAAATTGGCAGTCAACCTTCAGTCGACCCTGCTTCTAAAGAAAGATCAAGTCGACCCCATAGTCGCATGATCAAATTAGCGATCAACCTTCAGTCGACCCCACTGCTAAGGCATGGTCAAGTCGACCCCGTGGTCGCATAATCAAATTGGCAGTCAACCTTCAGTCGACCCCACTGCTAAGGTATGGTCAAGTCGACCCCGTTGCTAAGGCATGATCAAGTTGACCCCGTAGTCGACCCTATTGCTAAAGAACGATCAAGTCGACCCCGTAGTTGCATGATCAAATTGGCAGTCGACATTCAGTCGACATCACTGTTAAAGAATGATCAAGTCGACCCCGTAGTCACATGATCAAATTTTGCAGTCAACCTTCAGTCGAACCCGCTGCTAAGGCATGGTCAAGTCGACCCCGTAGTCGCATGATCAAATTGGCAGTCGACATTCAGTTGACCTCACTGTTAAAGAATGGTCTAGTCGACCCCGTAGTCGTATGATCAAATTGGCAGTCAACCTTCAGTCGACCTCGCTGCTAAGGTATGATCAAGTCGACCTCGTAGTCGCGTGATCAAATTGGCAGTTGACCGTAGTCGACCTCGCTCCTAAAGAAAGATCAAGTCGACCCCGTAGTCGCATGATCAAATTAAGCAGTCAACCTTCAGTCGACCCCGCTGCTAAGGCATGGTCAAGTCGACCCCGTAGTCGCATGATCAAATTGGCAATCAACCTTCAATCGACCCCGCTTCTAAAGAAAGATCAAGTCGACCCCGTAGTCGCATGATCAAATTAGCGGTCAACCTTCAGTCGACCCCGCTGCTAAGGCATGGTCAAGTTGACCCCGCTGCTAAGGCATGATCAAGTTGACCTCGTAGTCGACCCCATTGCTAAAGAAAGATCAAGCAGACCCCATAGTCGCATGATCAAATTGGCAGTCGACATTCAGTCGACCTCACTATTAAAGAATGATCAAGTCGACCCCGTAGTCGCATGATCAAATTTGCAGTCAACCTTCAGTAGACCCTGCTGCTAAGGTATGATCAAGTCAACCATTAGTCGCGTGATCAAATTGGCAGTTGACCCGTAGTCGACCCCGCTCCTAAAGAAAGATCAAGTCGACCCCGTAGTTGCATGATCAAATTAAGTAGTCAACCTTCAGTCGACCCCGCTGCTAAGGCATGGTCAAGTTGAACCCGTAGTTGCATGATCAAATTGGCAGTCAACCTTCAGTCGACCCCGCTGCTAAGGCATGGTCAAGTCGACCTCGTAGTCGCATGATCAAATTGGCAGTCAACCTTCAGTCAACCCCACTGCTAAGGTATGGTTAAGTCGACCCCGCTGCTAAGGCATGATCAAGTCGACCCCGTAGTCGCATGATCAAATTGGCAGTCGACATTCAGTCGACCTCACTGCTAAAGAAAGATCAAGTCGACCCCGTAGTCGCATGATCAAATTAACAGTCGACCTGCAATCGACTCCACTCCTAAAGAACGATCAAGTCAACCTCGTAGTCGCATGATCAAATTGGCAGTCGACATTCAGTCGACCTCACTGTTAAAGAATGATTAAGTCGACCCCATAGTCGCATGATCAAGTTGGAAGTCAACCTTCAGTCGACCCGTAGTCGCATGATCAAAATTATCAATCGACCTGCAGTCGACCCCGCTCCTAAAGAACGATCAAGTTGACCTCGTAGTCGACCCCAGTATTGAAGAACGATCAAGTCGACCCCGTAGTCGCATGATCAAGTTGACCCCGCTTCTAAAGAAAGATCAAGTCGACCCCGTAGTCGACTCCGGTATTGAAGAGCGATCAAGTCGACCCTGTAGTCGCATGATCAAATTGGCAAGTCGACCCCGTAGTTGACCTTGTTATTTAAGAATGATCGAGTTGACCTCGTAGTCGCATGATCAAGTTGGTTTTCAATCAGTCATTGAAGAAAATCAGCTACTCCCCACTCTTTCTCATTGCGAGCTCGATTAGGACTCGGGAGTGGGGGGACTCCTGATATGAGGAAGTAAGACGAGCCCAACAGGCCCAATAGAACCATTCCAGGCCCAAGAATAGATCGACCAGAAAGGTCATGCACTTGACCAGAGTGACCAGAAGAGATCGACCAGAGAGGTCATGCATTTGACCAGAGTGACCAGAAGAGATCGACCAGAGAGGTCATGTATTTGACCAGAGTGACCAGAAGAGATCGACTAGAGAGGTCGTGCACTTGACCAGAGTGGGCGGAAGGATCAACCAAAGAGGTCATGCACTTGACCATAATGGGCGGATAGACCCACGGTTGAGGAGATATACTGACTAGAATAGGTTGACCAGAGATGTCATGCATTTGACCAGAGTGACCAGAATAGGTCGACTAGAGAGGTCATGTATTTGACCAGAGTGGGTAGTGAGGCCCACGACCCCGGACATCTCGACCAGAAGAGGTCGACCTACGAGACAAAAAGGTTTCTGTCACCACCAGTCGCTGTCGCATTTAATGCACTCAACCACTACTCTGCCACATTAAATACACTGACATGCGGCTTGCCTCTGCATTCATTAAATGTGAGATCTCCACCATATCCCAAAAGGATGTGGGGGCGCCACCTAGAAAAAGGATTTCAAATAAGGAAAAGACCTAAAAACCCTTACGCAATGACAAAGGTCCTCCATGCAAGAGTAAGGGTACCATGGACATTTTGATCTCCTACTTGGGGCTATAAATACCCCCATTCCATCCTTTTAAAGGTATGCCATTTTATACTACAAAGCCCTCACTCTGCTGCTCGTTATATACTCGGCCTCATACTAACTTGAGCGTCGGAGAGCCTACGCCGAGGGCACCTCGGCTAGCCTAACATTTGCTCGTGGTTGCAGGACTCAACCCAGGTATCTGTGGAGCTCATTTACTCGGCCAAGCAGGTCGATGCACCCAGATTCCGTCCCATCTAGCTATATACAACTTTTACCCTTATCAACTTCATATATAATATTTTGTATATATATTATTTTTTTATACTTGTTTAGTAATTTCATATAATTTATGAGAATTTATTAATTATAGAATATAAATTAATAAAATATATTAATTGAGATCTAGTTAATTTTTTTTTTTTAGCCCATTTTATGGGCACACACAAAAAAATGTTTACTAACTATTTTGGGGATCTTTGTAGGGATTCAGGAAACGGGGACAAGGGGAAAAACTTCCCCACGATGGGGATTGATGATGGAAACGGGGGACAATGTGGGGTTTGGGGATAGGGACAAGGGAGTAGCTCCCCACCCCATTCGGGTGCCATCCCTAATTGGCACGGGCGACAAGCTAGTTCATTTCCATATGTAAGCAGCCGTCACGCACGGTGCATGTATAATTTCTTTTTAGCACGTATTTTCCTTTTTAGTGCATAGTATGCATATGATTTTTCGAAGATGTTAAATTTATTCTAAAAATATGTTTTTTTAAAAGTATTTGAATAAAATAAAAATTTAACTTTTATCAAATATAGATAATAAAAATTTTATAATTAACATTCATACTATATAAAAGAAAAAATCTTTCAATGCACTTAAAATGGCAATTATACTATGATATATAAAATTTTGCATTATCAATTATACCCATAATTTTCAGTTCAGTTTCAAAAATGCATTTGTCACTTGATATAAAATGAAAAAACATAAGTAATACAGTAATTAAAAATATAATGAAAATTTTTATGAAATATGTGAAGGTAGTTATTTTAATATTTTTGAAATCTTGATATAGAAATTATTTGCTACATATGAATTTGTATTAATGAATAACTAATATTATATATGTTATTCAAAGTGATTATTGCTATATTCTACTATTATTTGTCCATGCTATATAAAAAAAGAAGAATAGCAATTTATTATTTAACAATATAATTAACATCAATAATATGGTAAACTAATATGTAATAATTGAAAACTATAAGAATTTGTTAAAATTTTAAAAATAAGTTAACAATTCATTAATTTTTTAAATAATTTATAAGATCTTAATATTTTATTTTGCAAATTTATAAAAAAATTTTAAAACCACCAAATATTTTACAACATATTATAAATTCTCAAATATATTATTGGATAGTTGAAGAGTTTATAAATTAATCCAAATATTTGATGAGGTAGATACGCTTGACATGATTAGGTGAAAGAAATCTTGTTCAAGAACACTTTTCAAATATAAAATGATATGTATGTGATTATTATAATTTATACATAGTTTAGAATTTTCATATCTAAGTACAATAATAATAAAATCCGCCGAAACCTATTATTAGGATTATCAATTACGCATACACAGACTCAGATTTTCAGATCATAATGTAATAAATAATGCAATCCACCGAATCCCTAAAAATATATATAAATTACAAAAGGAATGTTTGGTTATGTTTTTTTTTTTTTGTTGATTTTATTATGTGTTTATTATGTATTTTGGGAGAATGAATTATTGAAAAATATGAAAATTGTATTTTGGTATGCTTGTTTATATTTTGGGGGAGACATTTTTTTTATTGTAATAATTAAATCAATGCTTTTTTTATTGAATTATTAGAGTAAAAATAGAATTGAGTGATTTTTTTATTATTAGAATAATAATAAAATATATATCTAATGCATATATAATATATATATATATTAAAAAATGAAAGTTTTGGAGAAAAAGTGAAAATATATTTGGTTATGTTTTTTCAAAACAATTTTGTTGCGAAGAAACATAGGTTGTATTTGGTTATGTTTTTTATTTTATTTTATTATGTATTTATTATGTGTTTTGAGAGAATGAATTATTAGAGAATGTGAATGCTGTTTTTTGATATGTTTGTTTATGTTTTAAGGGAGATATATTTTATTGTAGCAGTCAAATTAATATTTTTTTGTTGGGTTTTTGGGGTGAAAATCAAATTGAGTGACTATTTTAATGTTAAAATAATAATAAAATATAATATATATATATATATATTGAAAAATGTGAGTTCTAGAGGAAAAATAGATTAGGGATATGTTTGATTATATTTTTTCAAAATAATATTGTTTCGGATAAATATAACCAAACAAAGCCATAACTAAATACGCCCGAAATTTCCCAAGTCAATATTTCACAAAATACACAAAAACAGAGAGAAGAAGAAAAGAAAAACCAGCGGTGGTAGGAAGGAATAAGAAGTGGGGGCGAGGGCGTGGCGCGAAGTTGAACGATACTTCTTCAATGTTGTCAGCTTGACTCATACTCTCAGCTGTGGCGCCTCGGAACCGTCGGCCCTCCTTCCTTGCCTTCTTTGTTCTTTCCCTGCTTAGATTTCCTTTTTCTTCTTGACGTACGCCATATACGAAATTACGAATCTTGTGAAGAACAAGATCCTCGGATTTAACACGTTCTCCCTTCGGATTCTCCCTTGAATAACAGAAAAATAAAGAAAAAAACTCACGACTGAGAAACCATCCTCGTGTTATTGTTCGATCTCGATTTCCATATAGGTGCCGCTTCCCAAGGCTCTACAGATCCATTGTATGTCCTTATTCTTGATACCAATGAGTGTTTTTCTTTTCATTTCCTGCTTCTGGCGTTTTCTGGGGAGTTTTTGGTTTTGAATTCTGCATGTTGTTTGTTAAGTTTAAGTTTCAACAAACGGGTAGTTGTGTTGCTGCTGCGTTTTCATGTGAAGGCCTCTGCTTTCCATGATGGTATGGGTTGATTAAGTGGATTGCTGCTTAGAAATGCGTGTGCTATTTCTTTCTTTTTTGTTTTCCCCCCTGGATTTCTAACTTTCCACCAGTTTCTTTTCCTATGGCTAACATTTATCATCCGTCTGAAGATTGAGGTCTACCTTTTATATCGAGATCTGACTCCATTGGAGGTATTGAAAGAAAGGAGAGTAAACTTCTAAATTTGGAGCAAAGATTTTGTCCTTGCTGAATAGTATTTCTTTGTTTTTCATTTTCTTTTTTTCTCTTTCTGTTGTATGTTTTATAAGACCTATGTTCTGAGTTTATTCACTTAAGGTTGTTAGATACCCAGACCAAAATTTCAAGTTTACAGCTGCTTCTGGAGATTCATATGAGTGTAGAACATGTCTTTCTTTCCCTTGGAGCTATATCTTTTTTAATTCTTCAAGATCTGTTCACTGCTCATAAATATTCTTGTGATAACAATAGGTTCAGTATGTTTATTTTTGGAAGTGGCTAATTAGAGATCAAATGAATATGCACCTTTTTTTAGCAGATTACTTGATGGCAACCAGCGTTGCTTCGGGAAGCGGCCAGCTGCATTTTAAAGACGCTATTTATAGGGGACAGAGTTGCAGGCAGGCTTATTGGGTTCACAGCATAGCAGTCCCAAAATGCGTGCAAAAAGAGCTTTCTTGGTTCGTAGTACTTGTACTCTTACAATTTTTGATGTGCTATTGTGGTCTGTCTGGGGATGTTGGACTGATTTTCTTCCTTCTAGATGATATCTCTTGTTGTTTTAGTTGATTTTTGTGAAAATTTTATGTTTTGAACACGGAAGATTTGGACGTATATGTTCTGTTACTCTATGCAGTTGGCATCAAAATCATTTCTGTTGGGAGAGTTCTATAAAAAAATTTGGTCCATAGTATTGAATTCTAAGTTAATTCTTGAGGCTGTAGCACTAATTATTTCCACATTAACTGCTTTGCACACTGAATGGTATTCAGTGTGCAGTTCGATTTTAGGTTGGTGTTCGAGTATAGACACAGTAGAGTTTCCCTCCCTCAATTGTTTTTCTTCAGGTTTGTTTATTAATGGCACATGAACAGGGATGTCTTTGTGCACAAAAGTAAAAGATAATGTGCTAATTAGCCCAAACTTCATTCATTCTTCTGTTTGCTCAGCATAGTCAACAATCCTTTTGATTTCCTTTTGTAGATAAGTTTTTTGTTTCTTGTTTACTCAGTCCAATTGGTTAATTTTTATGTGTTTCTTTTAAACTTTATGATCTCTGGATGTTAGCATTTCAAAAAGGTCATTTAATGTGACACATCCTTGTTATTTGAACTTTTTTATGACTTTCGATGATAAAACTGAGAAGCCACCGGTGTGGAATAAAGTGTTTTACTCTCATATGCTCCTGATATCTGGTGATGCAATCCTCAGGTCTCATGGGTTCTCTAAAAGTTTGCGGATCAATAAAAATAATTGTTCCTATCCTCAAACTAAGCAGCATTTTAAGCAAAACAAAATAGTGATCAAATCAAGCTTGAGAGATGGTTACACGAAGTATTTCGATTTTGCTGTAATTGGAAGTGGAGTGGCTGGCCTTCGTTATGCACTTGAGGTTGCAAAGCATGGAACTGTTGCAGTGATAACCAAGGCTGAGCCCCATGAAAGCAACACCAATTATGCACAGGGTGGTGTGAGTGCAGTGTTGTGCCCATCAGATTCAGTGGAGAGTCACATGAAGGATACAATCATTGCAGGAGCTTATCTCTGTGATGAGGAGACTGTTCGAGTATGTTACTAAAGCTATGCTGTTTCCTACTCCCTTTTTTCTCACTTGATTGGCTCAAAAAATGGTGAAAACATTCTTTACGCTTTTCCACGTAATGACTTTCTCCATAAGATATGTTATAGATAATCTTAAACAATGAGTTTTGTGCCTCTAGATGTGGTTATGGCAATACATGGATGTCCACTGATGTGATTGATATAATCCAGAAACAGAAAGAAACCAATTTAAGATTATTTGTATGTCTAGACTCTACAGTATCTGCTCAAATTTGAAGGTTGTTTGAAATATTTCACAGGCTTTATCACATTTACCAGGTAGTGTGTACTGAGGGACCTGAAAGAATCAGAGAGTTGATTGCAATGGGTGCTTCATTTGACCATGGGGAGGATGGAAATTTGCACCTGGCAAGGGAAGGGGGACATTCTCATCGCAGAATTGTGCATGCCGCTGATATGACTGGCCGGGAAATAGAGAGGGCACTATTGGAGGCTGTCCGAAAAGATCCCAATATTTATGTGTTTGAGCACCATTTTGCAATAGATTTGCTGACTTCACAGGTTCAGTACAGTCCTTGAGTGTGTTTTTGTGCTTATAAACTTTACCTAATTATATGCCTTGCATAGGTAGAATTTGCATTGTATTTACCATTACATTCAGTATTTCAACTTCATTGTTTAGAGAAAAGATTATGACCATGTAATTCAAATACTATTAACACTAAATTCTCCATATGATGAAAGGACCGTACCTTTCTTTTCTGAAGTATCACTTATTGTTTATATCAAAGACCTTCTTTCTCTTATCATTAGACTTAAGATTACAAAAAAGCCCATCATTTGGCCTATAATTCAGTGATTAGTATTATATTTTATGGAAGAACTGAAGTTTTGTTTTCATAAAATAAAATAAAACATAAATGCTCCACAGTACTCCAATATCATTGTCTAACATAGTTATACCTGCTGGCTTGCAGGATGGTTCTGACACTGTTTGTCATGGTGTTGATACTTTGAATGCAGAGACACAAGAGGTTGATATTTTTTGTATGTAATTTCTTTAAATATACTCTTGAGGACCAGCTCACTGAAGGACAGAATATTGATGCTCTTGCTTCCATCTTTTGAAACTTTTAGGTGGTCAGATTTATATCAAAGGTAACTTTACTGGCATCAGGAGGGGCTGGACATATCTATCCAACTACTACTAATCCTCCGGTAAAACTTCACTTTCTTTTTCCTTCAAAATTCTATGAATCTACTGTCTCCTATATGAAATATTCAAGGTAGCAAGAAACTTCCATTTGAGTGCTTTTATTGTTTACGGTGAATCTCATTTTATAAGCTAGATACACAATCTATTGACATTAAGGTGTTCTCTTGGTATTTGAAGCTTTAAAATGCTGATGCTTGCTGACATAAACTTCATAATTAACTCTATTTGGAAACAACAGAGTAATGTTTTCCATGCTCTTCATTGCTGATTTTCTCTCAGTTACTGAGCCATATGAGTTGATGTTGTCTGTGCCTGCAGAAAAACATTGAAATTTAATTCCTCACGACTGGAATACAATTTAATCAATTTATTCGACATTCTCCTGCAGGTCGCAACTGGAGATGGAATGGCAATGGCTCACCGAGCTGAAGCTGTTATTTCTAATATGGAGTAAGCTATTGTCACTGTACTCAAAATCATGAATGTATCTTTTCTTCTTGTCCGTGTGAACTGATTCTGCCATATTTTGCTGATTCTGTGGGCATTTGGGGAAAACATAGAAAATTTATTTCATCTCGGATTTGCTACAGCATCACGAAGCAATTGGTTATTGATGCCATTACATAAGCCTAGCAAACTGTGTTCTATGGAAATTGAATATGTCATTTTACTCATTGTCTTTTGGGTATGGGAGAAAATTATTTTCCCTAGTCTTGAATTCAGCAGCTTGAATGTGCAACAGCTTATACTTGTCATTAACTGGATAATAATCGGTCTTTTACTTTCTCGAAGTTTGCATGACTGACTATAAAAAGTTATACATATGAAAGATTTGATCCTTACGTATAGAAACTTCCCTCTGAATCATGCACTATACAATAATCTTCTCTGTAAAGGCTGGTTCATGAATTTATTGCCAGAATCTTTTGTTACCAACTTAAATTGATGTATTACTATGGTACCAGGTTTGTGCAGTTCCACCCGACTGCTTTGGCTGATGAAGGGCTTCCAATTAAACCAAGGATGGCCAGAGAAAATGCCTTTTTGATAACTGAAGCTGTGAGGGGAGATGGAGGCATTCTCTACAACTTAAACATGGAAAGATTCATGCCCTTGTATGATGAGAGGGCAGAGCTTGCCCCAAGAGATGTCGTAGCAAGAAGTATAGACGATCAACTTAAGAAGCGAAATGAGAAATATGTGCTTCTTGACATCAGTCACAAGCCCAGAGAAAAAGTTCTTTCTCATTTCCCCAATATAGCTGCTGAGTGTCTCAAATATGGCTTAGATATTAGCACACAACCAATCCCCGTCGTTCCTGCAGCCCATTACATGTGTGGTGGAGTTCGTGCCGGTCTTCAAGGGGAAACAAATGTCAAAGGTCTCTTTGTAGCTGGTGAAGTTGCATGTACTGGCTTGCATGGAGCAAACAGGCTAGCTAGCAACTCATTGTTGGAGGCACTCGTATTTGCCCGACGGGCTGTGCAACCTTCAATTGATCATATGAAGAGCTCCCGGATTGATCGTGGGGCTACACATTCATGGGCCCGGCCCATAATGCCTAAGTCACTTGGGGACAGTGTGTTGAAAAACATTGTCCGAAAGACAAGACAAGTGAGGAGACAACTGCAGTTGATCATGTGGAAATATGTCGGAATAGTACGATCCACAACTAGGTTGGAGGCGGCTGATAAGAGGATTGGGGAGTTGGAATTGGAATGGGAAACATATTTATTCCAACAGGGGTGGGAGCCAACTATGGTGGGGCTTGAGGCTTGTGAGATGAGGAATCTGTTTTGCTGTGCCAAACTGGTGGTGAGTAGTGCTCTTGCTAGGCATGAAAGTCGGGGCCTTCACTATACCATTGATTTCCCTCACGTGGAGGAAAGCATGAGGTTGCCGACGATCATCTTTCCCCGCTCAACTGTAAATGGTACGTGGAGTTCGCGGCAACTGCACAGGCAACAAGTATGTTAAAGTATATATATATATATATATCTATTCATCGATTCTTCCTCCCTCAACTTTAGGTGGGGTGCATTTGGTGCTCTTATTGGAAAACCACAATTAAGAAATCTTTGGCAAGATTGGGTTTGTGTGTTGTTTTTAGAGACCACATATGGTCTTATATTCTTTTTCTTTCCTTATTTTGAACCATTATAGTCTTGAAATTAGAGAGGTCTCAGTTTGATGATCTCCTAGTTAGTTCTTACTTCTGTATACCATTATCTTTTGATGCATATTACCTTTCTTGAATTTTACATAAACTCAAGCATTGTTTTTTCCTCTAAATGGCAAAATTTTGCTTTCATGTAATTTGATTGTGTTAAGACTATGAACTTCATAGGTATATTTGAATGATTATGACTGGAACAAGCGCAGCAAAATGACTTGCAGTGATGTAGACGATTGTATTGTTTAAATTATATTAATTTTAGGGTTTGAAATTTGAAGCTTTCTGGTTATATTTCTTTCCTTTTTTCCCCTTTTGAATGATAAATATGATCAATTTTGATAATATGGACTGCATGTAGTCATGAGGAGATGAGGAAAATTGACTTTGGATGATGAGAAAATAGGTTTCATCAAAGGGGAGGAGAAGAAACTTCTTTAATGTCATTGCAATGGAGGGAATGAGTGTAAGGTCGGTTTTGTCCCTGCAAATCCGGCACCAATGAACATTGCAGGGGTACAACAATGCCAAGCTCACCTGTTTTTACGGATGCAAAATGTCAAGATTGCAATTTAAGGGTACAAAATACTGGTATGGATTTAGAGGCCACAAACCACCAATTACTTACATGAATTATTGGGTGTCCACATACAATTCTGCTTTGGATTTGCTTCTTTTGAAGTCAAGAATTGTTCTTCCACCATTTAATGCTTGTCTTAAGGCTACTTGCATGAATTATTGGGTGTCAACATACAATTCTGCTTTGGATTTACTTCTTTTGAAGTCAAGAATTGTTCTACCACCATTTAATGCTTGTCTTAAGGCTACTTGCATGAATTATTGGGTGTCCACATACAATTCTGGTTTAAGTTTCCTTCTTTTGAAGTCAAGAATTGTTCTCCCACCATTTAATGCTTGTCTTAAGGCTACTCTTTTGCAAGCAAACATTTGGCAACTGTTTGACCATCTGATTCTGTGGTCCACAATCTATATAGCAACCCTTTGTAACAAAGAGGCTGGAAATTTCTAGGCTTGAATAATTCATATCCAAACAGCCCCTTTGCCATACACATTTGACCATGTTAAGCCCATCCAATTTTTGTGATGAATAAATATTAGAATGCAACAAGTTTCTTATAGGAAAATAGGCAGATGGACAGAGTGTTAACAGCTATGCATGTACTAAAAGGGTGTTTGGATAAATTTATTTAAAAAGTCTTATAAACTCCCACGTCTTATTAAATGTTGGAATTTGTAAGATGTTAGATTTTTATTTTTATTTTGAAAAAATAAGTTCTAAAAGTATTTAGATAAAATAAAAATTTAGAACTTATAAGATGTTGGTAATAATAATTTTGTAATTAACATCATTAAAATTAAGGGATAAATAAATTGAAAATTTCTTCTTTTTTTTTTTTTTTTCAAAAAAAGAATTTGTAAAATTCTAACATCTTATTTAAGAGCTTATAATTTTCAAAAATGAAAAAAAAAAAACAAAAACCATCAAACATTTTTTTTCATCTTATAAATTTTCAAACATTTTATAAAATGTTTTGAAAAGTACATCCTCTAATTCTCTGAGACTCACAACCCAGAGATGGGACTTGGATTTCCAACAGAGCACACATTCCAACCAATCTAAACTTACCAAGAATATTTCCTTTTTCCAATCCAGAAACAAATGAAGTTGGATTCTTGTCTAAGATCTTTGCAGGCTAATCAAATGTTGGACTATAACAGGTCATCAATTTGTGGATAGGATTGGTTCACTGAATAAGATGTCTAATAGTCTGGTATTAGTAAAGAGCATTTTTTTTTCTTTTTCTCAATTGGGCAGGGATAGTCCCAACCTCGAATCCACCCCTAATTTAGGATTAGGATTAATACAATCGAGGTTGCTTCGATCCCCATGTTACCCCACTAAAATAAAAAAAGAGCAATTATTAGTCAGGTCCTATTTGACGTGAGTTTGTTGGTTTTCTCCTAATATGGATTAAGCTTGGGTTGGGTACCAATTTCAATTATGTTTTGAAAGCAAAGACAAGTTAGGAAAATTCTCAAATGCCTGAGTGATAAGGTTCAAGAAAATAATGCTTAGGATAAAGTGTAATATATTTTGATTATTAAGTAACCTATCTGAATGCATAATAAAATTATTTATAAGTTTAATTTGAACCCCACAAGGATACTTGAATCTAATAATGTAGCATGCTTTGCCCAGTGGGAGCATTGGGGGCTTTGGAGCAAGGGGACGAAAATCTAGTCTTAATAATCGAGGATTTTTTCAGAATACCACATTATTACTGATTTTATATTTATTTTGATTTCAAACTATTTATTGTTGTGCTCATAATAGGTTAGCGAACCACGTAATTTAATTTGGGCCTCATCAGGTTACTTGAATATAATAATATAGCATGCTTGGCCCAGTGGAAGCACTCAAGGGTTTAGAATAAGGGACAAAAATTGAACCATGATAGTCGAAAATATTTTTAGAATACCATATTATCAGTGACTTTATATTTATTTTAATTTCAAAGTATTTTTCAATTTTTAAAATTCTACTAGTAATTATTCTATAGGCTGCTGTCCTTAGCTAATACAAGTCCAAAGTCACATCATATAATGACATTAAAGAGACAAGGTTAAAACTTGAAGCATGTTTGTGTTTTGTCAAAGATTGCAGTTGAATGTCTGTAATCAAGAACTGTTGTAACAGCAGAAGAAAATGAAATCCCATCTCTTTAACTTTTACTTTCATTAAACCAGAAGATATACAATAGTACAGTGACAAAGAAAATTCATCAACCCTCTTTAGAACTATGCAATAGACAGACCACCTCAAAAGCCTCTCATTGTCTCTTAATCGACCCATCTTTGTCTTTTTCTTTTTTATTTTTTTATTTTTATTTTTTTTAATTTCACTCCAACAGGGAATCCAACAACTAAAACCTGTGCAATCAACTTGTACATTAAAGAAACAAGAAGGAAAGGTAAAGAAAGAACATCTGAGTATGTTTAGGACACCTCAAAGTCGAAAGGTTTAATGGTGTGAGCGTTCTTGACAAGCAAGGTTTCCAGTGATCTTGATTTTCTCCTCCTCACCATTCCTGCTTCTTTCAGTAACAAAGCCAGCCTGCTTTTCTCATCTTCCACGTCCGGATTTGCAGTTCCAAGCTTCTCCTCTCTCATCTCAACAACATATTCCAAGATTTCAATTGCATCAGCAGTTCTGTACATTGTGACAGATGAATTGGACTGAAAATCTTGTGGAAAAAAACTTGTTCTTTTATAAATTTAAGAAGGGATAAAGCTTATATATATATATATGATCAAAATAATATGTAGCAAGATATTAGTAGAGTATGAAGCAGTTTTACCTCCCCATAGCATCATAGGTTCCTGCAAGATTGCCGTAAACTCCTAAGGTATCAGCATGGTATGGTCCACATTCTGCCTCCAGAATATCTCTAGCTTCTTCAAACAAATCAGCAGCCTCATTTATTTGAAAGAGTTGCACACAGGCAAGGCCCATTTGATTCAGAGCAATACCAAAAAGGGCTGATTTCTTTTCTCCTGTCGAGCGAAACTTTGATACGGCACTCTTCAGGGAGTTGTAGGACTCAGAATAGCTTCCCAAAATATAGTACAAGACTCCCATTTGAGCTTCAATTCCTGCAATTATGCTCTGTTGCCCTGGTGCATTTCCATATACTTTGATGGCCTTTTGTAGTAGCTGTAGTGCCCGGTCAGGTTCGTTCATAGACTCATAGATAGCCGAAATATCCACTAAACCACTGGCGATTTCTTCTGGTGGGCTGCAATTTATAGGCTTAGCATAAATTCGAAGAGCATTTTCACAGTAAGATTTGGATTCGCTGAATTTTCCTATCTTGTTGTACAAATCAGCCAAACGAACAAAGACTGAAGCAACTGATGGATGATTCTCTCCTTTGCATGACTTAAACATGTTGAGAGCTTTCTGATAAGCAAAAATAGCCTCATCATATCGTGCCAAAGATAGATATGCATCCCCAATGTTGCAATCTATGGCTGCCACCTCTGTGTTCTGGCCGTTAGCAGCCATGGCCATGCTTGCAAGAACATAATGCTCAAGTGCACCTTCATAATCTCCTTTGGAATCACAAATAAGTCCCAGAAGTCTCCTATCTGCTGCTTCCTCTGGAGAAGCTGAGTTGCCATTCTCTTTATGGATGTCAAGGGCAATCAGACAAAGCTTCTCAGCCTCATCAAATTGTATAGCTTGAACGTGGGCTTCAGCCAGATACCTGCAAGTCTCACCAAATCGAGGGTCTTTTTCTCCCAGCACTTGCCGCTGAATCTCCAAACCTGCACTGTAAAACAGTATGGAATTCTCAATCTGCCCAAGCATTGCATAAGTATCACCCAACTGCATGCACCCTGCAAATTTAGCAAGAGCATGATCGTGGCCTAAATCCATTGCTGGAATTTCGATCGATCTCTCAAGAACAGGAATCGCCTCACTGTACCGCCCAAGCCTGCAGTATAAGGCCGCCACAACATGCAGACACATAACAAAATCTAAATTAGGCTTTGCACCTGCTGATGCCTCAAAAGATTTCATTGCTCTCAGAGCAAACTCAAGAGCCTTTTGAGTATTATCCCCCGATGCTATCATGTCCCTCGCCTGTTTGAGTAAATATGGCCCGAGATATCCTGCTTCACCATGATCCTCTGTTCCAGTCTGAGATTTAGTCCCTACAAGAGGAGGGCTCTTCTCATATTTCATGGAGGAAACTGCATTCAACTTTCTCGAACCCTTGACGCTTTGCTTTCCATTTGGAGGCCTCCCAATTGAAGTTTTGCTTCTTGAAATAGACTTTCGGGAGGCTTCAGAAGACAACTGCAAGTGAGAAAGTCTTTTCGCCTGTGCTGGCGAGCCAGGCTTAGTACCTGCAGGATGAACCTTATTTTTATTTCCAGGACTGTCATTTTTAGATAACTTTTTCCCCTCGGGAGTGCTGTCTCCTCCATTATGCTCAGTCAAAATCTCCCTTTTCACATCCATCACACCATAATCTCCTCCAGCAAGAAACCGCAATTCAGAATCAATTCTTGACTCCTCACCATATGATAAAAAACTACGCCTCGATGGTGATTGATCCGAGCTCTGCATCTCACATACATTGTGGTAGAGCTGCTCGATCGATGTGTCAACAACCTCATCAATGGCTAGATCAAGAGAGTCACTCTCAGGGCTCATTGAGCTCAAGGGTGGACTGCGTGTGCTCAACGGGCTTCTGGGGGACATCTCGGTGAACATTTCTTTGTGAGGAACATAATATTCCTCTCGCTCTTTGGCAAAATTTTCACCATTTGATCCATTCACGACATATTCAGGCATCATAAACACAAGTTCAGAATCAAATGCAATCTTGGATTTGCTTGCTATTGCCTATACATGTGAATAACATACAACAGTGAGTTTTATAGCCCCTAAGAATATAGAAACAAAGAACATATTGCCAACCCACAACTTCTAATCCATAATAATGTATTAGAAACACAACATAAACGATGTCCAACACATTCTAGCAATGATGCATTTCTCCTCCAACAAATTTTCACATCCTAAAAACAATTACATCCCATTTATCATAAACTCAATAAAATCCAGCATGGCAAGAGAAATACAAGTCTAAAGCCATAGCAACATGGAAAATTTCCATTAATTCAGTTTTCCTCGGCAAAAATTGCAGAAAAAATACAGAAAAATCAAGCAGGAACGAAAGGCGGTAATCATATCTCTTTTGGGATTCTATAAACAAATAAGAAGTTATAGCAAAAACAAAAAAATCATTACCAAAAATACTTAATGCGCCATGTGTAACAAATGAAGGCAACAAATTCATCCAAGCTTTCTCGATATCAAGAACAAAAACATGATCATACCTTGATAACCCTTCAAGCAAAGATTGCTAATATATCTAAAGTTATGCTTATTTGTATCTCCACCCTTTATTTCTCTTGTTCATAAACACCTATATGCTATATATATATACACACGCATATAGATTAATGGGCAGAGAAGATGCAGAGAAATGGAGGGGTGGTTGGTTTGAAGACGAGAGCAGGGGCAGAACGGGATAATCAAGAATCAAATATAGAAAATTATACTGATGATTGAGAATCAAATGTATGGAAATCTTGACAAATGTAGGTAGATAAATGTAAATATATATAAACAAATAAAAAAAAATAAAAATTGTAAATTATATATGTGTGTATATATACGTATGTATATGTGGGGTGCAGAGAAGTTGGGATGTTCAAGCATGAAGGGGACTTATCATCTTCCGCCAATGCCACCACCGTTTGCAACCGCCGAAATTTATTTTTTTTTTAAGCTTTTTTTTTTTTTTTTTAATTTTATTTTCTTCCCCTTTTGTCATCTCCTTTGTTTATTTTATATTGCATTGGGACCAACAAAATCATGCTATCATGTAATTATTGACTATGGTTATTACATCATTAATATAGTACTCTCGAAAATGGTATAATTAAAAGGCACTTTAGGAGTAATCATTTAATCATATTACTATTTTGTAATTCTTGATTGTTAGTAATTCTTTTTGGAGTTTAATTAAAAGACACTTTCAGAATATATAATTCTTGATTATAACATTACTTCCTTTTTTTCCCCAAGGCCTCGTAGTTCATATAATAAATTTAATGTTAAAATAGACACACTAAAAAAATATTTCTTAATTTTTTTTTTAGTGTAAGGAAATTATTTAGGGTTTTTTTTTTTTTTTTTTGGGTTTGTGATTTTATTATGTGTTCATTATATATTTTGGGAGAATAAATTATTAGAGAATGTGAAAGTTGTGTTGATGAATGTAATTAATTTTTTGTTATATTTTGGGGAATAGTTAAAAATTGATTTTGGAGAATTTTAGTATGTTTTTTTATGTTTTAATCGGAGATATTTTTTTACTGTAATAGTCAAATCAATATTTTTTTGTTAAATTTTTGGTGTGAAAATAAAATTGAGCGATTTTTTTTATTGTTATAATTATAAAAAATATATATGATGTATATATAATATATGTACGTATATATTAAAAATAGAAAAATTTTGGGGATAATGAAGGATAATACAAAGTATTTTGGACTTTTTTTTTTTTTTTTGTGTTTTGAAAAAAAGAGAGAATATATTTGATTATGTTTTTTCAGAACAAAACATAAGCAAACATTCCCTTTAACTTTTTAGCTAATTTATTACATGCTATTTTTGGCAATTTAATGTGGATATATTATATAGCATTTGTTTGATTATGTATTTTTCTTTTAAGGATGCATATATTGCTCCTTGAAATTTGTTTACGTGGCACTCGGTGATTGGTTGTTCATTCATCTGGAATGCGATTAGCCTGATTGTTGCCTATGAAGGCGGTTGGACTTTTGAAACTGGACGAGGATAATGATTGGTGAGGGTGGAGTGGGGTGGGGGTGGGTGGGGTACCCACGTCTTAGAAAACAAGCTGTAATTGACAGCTTTTATTCTTTGGACCAATAAATTTGGGTGAAATTGATAAGAAATGAAAAAAAAATAAAAAATCATAGACTAGGGTAGCAAGGGTTAAGGTTTTTTCTTTTCTTTTCTTTTCTTTTTTTTGTGAAACTCTTTTTTTTTATTTTTATAAGTGTAATATAAGAAATTTTGATTGTGATATAGTATAAGACAAATGTCATTTCATTCAATTAATTGGTCATTTGATTTTTGTTTTATAAGTAAACGTGGATTGCACAAATTTATCGATTTTTTATTTGAATTTGTTGAGTTGGGGAGAAAAAGTAAAATTAGGGTTGAGATTTCTAGAAAGTTCTTGTTTAGTTATTGATAATTTTTATACGTTTCAACGTGTTGTCATAAATTTAATTGCTTCCACGCATAATCGATAGAAGGAATTGGCCCTTATTTCATTCGTATGTGTGAATTCATTTGTATATTTTTTGTTCATACACACATACTTGTATTAAGAATTTGTTGAAAGTCAAACTTAATTTATACTCTATTTACATGATTTCAATAACGGGTCGGTATCACTAAGTGGCATCCGTCTCCCACTTATAAGTGGGAGATCTTGTGTTCGACCCGTAATGGACACGTGCACTTTATGTGCTTTGTATGTTATTTATACTTTGATTATTTGATTTGACTTTTGAGAATAGAAATTTATTTGATTTGAAAATATAAATATATTACTCTGTTGAAAGAATAACATTTCGTCATTTATAATGCTATTTTTTAAAAAATAAATAAATAAATAACGAGTCTGTATAAATTTTCGTTGGACAATTTTTATCTTTGATTTGTTTAATGCATGATTGTATATCCCAATCTCCAATTAAGAAAATTGCTTGATTCAATTGTAAGTCATCAATTTCTTCAATGTTCAACATTAATTTTGTATGTATATAATATATGGTATCATGAATATGAACGAAAATCTTAATTTATACAAAAAACAATATCTTTTTGTTGACTTATTTTTCTTCATTAATATCACCAATAACCTTTTTACTTGTTAAAGAGAAGAAACGATCTTTATTTATATCCTAAGCAAGTCCTTATATTTTCAAGATGGAAGCAACTTGGCTAATTTTCATCCTAAGCAAAGGGTATAATTGTTCGCAAAGGTATCACATGACGTTATGACCCCTAGGTTGATTAATTATTAGCAATTGTGATGTTACGGTATTTATTTATAATTTTAATTTATTTATTTCCTTTATAAACTAGACTTAGGGGCGTGGGGAGTCGTAAATATTTGTACTAGGATCTAGTTGTCTAAGTGTCCGTTTGATTTTGTTTTCAAAATTCATTTTCATTTTCTCCTAAAAATAAAAATAAAAAGCTATCAACTTCTCCTATATTTTTATTGATATTTTCATTCTCAATATATTTTTTCAAATACACTCTTACAACTAGTGTTCGAATAATCGGAATGTTCATTAAATCGAAAAACTTACCGGTTCACGGTTCACTGATTCAATCGTTGGTCGGACCGTAATTGAACCGCAATTGAATCGTGATGTTTTAATTACGAAATATATACATATTTATATTATATATATTACTTAAAAATTAATAAAACACCAAAATATAAAACATAAAGAGTTTAAATGATATTATCTAACATCACAATACAAATTTCACAATTCATATTATAAATGATCACAATAATTTAAATATCTCAAGTTTAAAGTCGAGAGTATGTGAGTTAATTCTAAAATCTAAACTCTAAACCAAGATTTTTTTTTTACGTTTAGATAACTTGTAAGGTATACCTTAACCTTCAAACTTTGTACTTAGGCAAAAAAATTAAAGAAAAATTAATTTCATTAAATATTAAATGAAAAGACTGCTCTGCTTCAATTGAACCGTGAGCGGTTCATCGGTCTAACTAGCCGATCTGAACGGTTTTAATAAAATATGATGTTTTTTTGAGTTTTTTGTTTTTCTGAGAAAATAGAATCGGTTCACCGGCTAGTCTGGTCCCATTTTTTTAACCATGCTTACAATTTCTCTCTATTTTCACATTTTATTTTCTTCTACTATCATTTGTATGATTTTTAATATAAAAATACTACAATATCCAATATAACTCATTTTTAACTCCATACAATCATTTCATTTTGGACAAAACATCCAAACAATATTTTATTTTCAAACTCACATTTATAATTAATTTTTCACTATTTTTTTCACAAAAAATAAAAATACCTCAAAAAAAAAAAACCCAATAGACTTTAAGTCCAATCAAATTGTACAAGTCATGCTACTTTGTCAAACAATTACAACATGGCATTATTCCAATTATTTGACCCTAAATAACACGGCACGCACAATTGAATCTCGTGAAATGCTACTTTTTCAAGCTATCTATCCTCTATATACTTTTATATTTATTCTATGTCTACATGTATCTATATTTAGTTTTTTATATTATTAAAATAAAATAGCTTTGACCTTTTTTTTATATATCTTTTTTTAGTCTTTTATGATAACTGAAACAATCTTAAATATTTTTTATTAAATAGTAAAAGAAAGTAGTGCATGAATAAACTTTCCATGTTATCAAGTATATAATTTGAGTTTATTTATTTATTTATATATATCTGCACCTTTGTTGAGATTCAAATTCTAAACCTTACAAATTGGCGATATTATTGAATTAATTGATTAATCAATAATATTAAAATTTGAGTACACGATATTATTTCATCTTTAACCTTAAACTTTTTTAGAAGTGACACTTTGTTTTATCTCAATTTTAATTATTGAAATACACAGAATGCAGTATTTTTACTAAATTTAAAAGAAATAGAAAAAATAATATCCATCAAACCAAAGATGCCAAAGTTATTACAATGATATCTAAAATTTATTGCCAAATCCTAAAAGAGATGCCGATGATTAAGCAATTTACTTTCTAATCTCACTTTAATCATTTCTGTCCTCTTTCTAATATAATTATCTTAGATATAGGATCACACAAATAAGATTTATACCACATTGAGAATGTAATAATTGTTTACGTAGTTGTGAGGAGCAGAATATCACTCGAACAAGACGGGCAAAATTTCAATCTCTCTCAAAAACAGAAAAAAAAAAAAAAAAAAAAGTTCATATAGCACAGTGGTATTAATTTTCCATATTATATGAAAAGTTTTATGTTCGAATTTGAATGGACTGCTTTGTACCCTTTATGTGCATCTAATTGTGTAGTTTATATTTTAATTTACTTGATTTAAAAATAAAAATAATATTAATTTGTTGAGAAGATAAAATTTCATCATTTATAATATTCTCTCTCTCCAAAAAAAAGGGGATTGGGGGGGGGGGGGGGGGGGGTTTGGGGTTGGTGCAGAATTTCAAGGCCCAAGTCAAAATTGCACTCGATTTTTCTAACATAAAAATGACTGTCAAACTAACTCCATAGTAGCCAAAAGTTTTTGTAAAATTTCTATATTGTTAAGAATATAAGATGGATAAACAAAACTTGATAAACTAAATATAAATAAATAAATATCCCAACTGTCAACATATATCGCGAGAAGAAATAATATCTGACTATTAATTTTGTTATGAAAATAATTTAATAATCTAGTAAAGAAAGCAAGTATGAGAATTTAATTATCAAATGAAGAAAATTGTCTTTACAATAAATTAATAGAATTCAATTATCAAATTAATTAAATAAAAATACAAACTCCACAATCAAATGCACACATAAGATACACAAAGGAAACTATTTGAATTTGAATACGAAATCTCCCATATAATAGAAAAATCTGATATCACTGAACTGAAACCACTGGACATTTCTTCTTTTTATTTTATCTTAAGTAATCACTGCTACCAAATACTAGTATATGTATTATAATTATAATTATAATTATAATCATGACCACAGTATATTCTGATGGTGCAACCTCTTGCTCGGTGGTTGGGTCCCTAGTCCGAATATTGTGGGTCGGTGCGCCTTTTGAACCGGCCCATGATTCCTAATCCCGTGGGGCAAAAAAAGGTTGGGCAATAAGAGATAAGGAAAAGTTGGTTTTAGAATCCATAAACAGTACCGGGACTAATCTTATTTATATTAGTTTGGTTCAATTTTTAAGTTATCTCACGATTGTTTATCATATGATTATTTATTATTGCACTAATTTGGTGTGCATGATTATTTTTATGTGGATCAACATAATTGTTAGTTGTTGTGTTTGGTTCAACATTAAAACATCTTAACTACACCTAATAAATTATCTTTTTGTCTATTACTCAAATATAAAATCCATAATTTCAAAAATGAAAGAGTAGACCTATGAATAAATAATCCCATGAGGGGCGGTAGATTATTTTATCATGTGAATTGCACATATAAGCATGTACTTTTTGGTATTTGTATACGCCTGAGTGTTTATTATCACTCCAACCAAACGAATAATATAATGTGATAAGAATACTTTATCCCACTTTATCACCTAAACCAAACAAACACTTTTTATTGGTTATCATTATTTGTTTGTTTGAACCATTCAGGATGATATCATGAATTTCTTTTTTGTTGGTTCCCTAAGCTCGGATGCTAAGAGAAATCTTTCCGATCTAAACTACTTCTCTATTAATCATGTTCGTCATAGTGCTAATTATTGTGCCCATTTCCTAACTAAGAAGGCTCTTTCTGTTTTCCAATTTCAATGTTCTAGAGCTGATGTAATTGTTTAAATTTTGGCTTTGAATTCCAATTAACAAAATTTACCGTTTACCTGAAAAAATAATAAGATGTTTGAAGTGTTCTTATTTTTATATTTTAATCCCTCACAATTGCAATATATGAAATACCTATCATTTTACCCTATTATCATTTTACTATAACCTTTTTTAATTTTTATAAATATATTGAAATGATTAAGAAAATCTTACAATTTTAGCACATGAATAGACAGTGCCAAAATCATTAAGTTATCTTGATTTCTTATTTAATAAGAATTATATAATTTCTTATTTGAAGTGCCAATTCAAGTTCACTAACTTAATCCAGAAATTTTATTATCATACACTCAATCATTGTACTTAAACAATTATTGACATCCTAATCTATTACTATGCTCGGCTGGGTCACTTAATTTACAAAGAAAAGAATATGGAAGAGGACAAAATCTTCCTAACATAGCAATTACATGATTAAATTGAATCCACGAATTATCCAAAAGCTACACTTAATCTGCCTCCAAACACAAATTTATGACAAATTTAAGCCAAGATTGGTGATTAGGGACACAAAAGTTGGTGCGACTGCCCAAACGTTGAATGGGAAGCAGTCTGATAGCTCAATTAAAAGATGTGGACATTGTACCTCCTGTAATAAAAGATTTTCTTTGTTTCCCCCACAACCTACCCCACCCCCCCCCCCCCCACCCCAAAAAACCCCACAAGCTCAAGTTGGGCTTTGGTATTCTTTTTCATTTTTATTTGGTCTTTTATTTCGATCTAATATATGTCAAATATATCTAATTTTCAATAATTACTTTTACAAAAAAAATATTTAGTACGTATATCATATATTTATAAAATAAAATATAAATTGAAAGAAAAAATTTAAACTACAGAAATTGTGCATCATCAATTGAATATGATGATGGCCACACTTTGAGCATTTTTTTTTAAAATAATAATTTGGGGTTTGATGGGATATTTTATCCTTTATTCATAACTAATACTCCCAATTATTTGTCATTATCCTTTATAGTTCCCACTATCTCAATCAGGTTGGTGGCAAGTGAAGACATTGAATAAATGATGGAAAAATCCTAATTCTCATAAAATATTAGTTGGTTGGTGGTAGAAGATTTCATAGTCTAATTCTTTTGACTGTGTGCCAAATGCACTCACCAAACGAGACAAGGGGAAAAAACAGTCATAACTAGAATAAATTAATGCTTCCGAGTAGAAGTCATTTTTTCAATTAGTTACATATATAATCAATTAATCATCATAAATATCAATTTTCAAAAACAATAACGACTATTGATTTATGCTTCACAACTATAAAAAATTTAGAATCAACTAACAATTATGATAAAAATAAATAAAGCCATCATAAATTTTAAAATCTCAACTCTTTCTTGAGTTGAAGGGCAACAATTATAAATTCATCATTTGGTTGTGGAATATTCATGCTAAATTGGCTAAACTTGAAAAAAATAGCATTAGATGATTTATTTTAATAAAGCGATTGTTTTTATTTATTTATTTATTTATATACATGCACATTAAAAATTCGTTAGGACTCGAACTTCTAATCTCCCACATTATGTAGAAAATTTATGCAGCTGGATCAAAGATCACTTGGCTAATAAAACAATTGTAACACCTTCTAGGTGAAAAGTAAGGGGAAGGTAGAGAAAGGAGGGATAAGCCAATCCCTTTCACATGCATAAACTCAATTTCCCTTGGTGGATTCGTCAAAAATCCTTAACCCGTCCTCTTCCCATCTCCCTCTCCCTTGTGGTACCAATGCAAAGTATTTTTTTTTAATTAAGAGTCTATTAATATTCGAAGTTCAAACATCAAATCTCAGACTTATATATGTGAGGGTGATGTCTCTGAACTAATTGGCTACTCAACTAATCCTAATCCGTCCTCTTCCCATCTCCCTCTCCCTTGTGGTACCAATTAAAAGTATATATTTTTTTTAATATATACACACATCAAGAGTATTAATATTCGAAGTTCAAACATCAAATCTCACACTTATATATGTGAAGGTGATGTCACTAAACTAATTAGCTACTCAACTAATAAGATGAACTCGGCCAATTCAAGACATGATGTACTCTTGACAGCTAATAAGATGTTTCACCTGAACTTAATCAATGACTTGAAGACAAATTGCAAAAACTACTAAGTTCACACTTGCCATAGAAAATAATTACACAGCCCTATGAAACAACCTTGCTCCCCCTTCACACACACACGCACACGCACACGCACACGCACACGCACACACACGGACAACACCAACAGATGAAATAAAACACCTGAACAAACAAAAACTATAATGTCGAAAAAGAAACTAAAGCAAAACAAGAAAAGCAGAAAGTATGAAGAGGACGAGTTTTATCTGATAATATTATCACTTGCTGCTACTGAATATATGAGAAATAAAATATCATTGTGGCCTTTTCAGCATTTAATATTTTCACACTCAATACATACGACAATATATATTTCTCTTCATACCATAAAGAACATGATTGATATATAGATTAGAGACAGCCATTATGCCTATAACATAAAATTTATGAGAAGCCAATGAACAGGATATATTTCTGTCACAAGCCTAGAATTTAGCCTGAATTAGCATCATAACTTCTCGACAACATTAGAATAAAACGATCAAAGAAGAAAAGAATTTCATCTTGATAAAAAAGAAGAAAGAAAGAAATTGAAAAAGAAAGTATGCCCCTCATCAGAAATTGAAAAAGAAAGTATGCCCCTCATCTGTCCTCGTTTTCTTTATCTCATCGTTTTCATAAGAGCATCTTCTCCATTTAGAAAAAGGATAGCTTTTTCATTCAGTTTGACTTTACTTGTGGCTGGCTAATAGGTGAAAGTTCAAGTGGATATACTACAAGAAAAAGCAACATGGTCAAAAATTTGACCACAATGATTTCCCAATCATGTCCCCATCCATGACCAATTGATCCTCGTTCGGTTACTTTCTCTGTATACCTTTGCCAAAGTATGGAGGCAAAAAAAAAATGGAGGAAAGGAACAATCCTTTGCATGGACCCCCATCTAATTTGATTACCTTTGGAGTTTATATACATATTAGCTCATCAAAAAAAGACATGTTCTCCTTTTACAAAAGAAAAAAGGACAAAAACGAGGAGAAATTTTTGAATTAATGTTCATCACAGACTCTATTCCTTTTCTTTTTTTCTTTTTCTTTTTTTTTCCCTGTAAAATATCTCAAATACATTTAACATGGTGCCATACTTCCTTTGGCGACAAATCAAGAATCATTCATATGGACCTCAGTGATTCAAAGACGATTTTGAATTTAAGCACATGCTAAAGAACATGGCTCCTACGGAATTTTATGGATTTGATAATTTTAACATGGTTTACAGATGTTTCTTCACCGTTTATGTTTATGAATTAAGGTGTGTTTTGGTTGAAAGACTAGAGATTCTCTTCAGATCATGACAACAAATTTATTAGATCAAATCTTTTAGTAACGATGGCCATGGAATCACCAAATATAAGAGTAAATTTGAAATTTCTGGTTCCCAGTTCTTCCCTAAATCCTTTTCTTAATCCAAACGCAACCTTAGAAAGGCTGTGACCTGCTGAGTTACCACTCTGATGCATTTTAGAGTTCAATTCTTTATCGAACTAAAAATGTTTAAGAGATACTAGCACCTGAAGACAGATGAATCACTCTCTCTTTATCATTATCAGATACAGATCAGTCTTAACGGCAGCCATATTCCCCAGAAGAAAGTAAATATAAATCAAGAATATAATCCAGCATACATGGAATATACAGATCATAGTTGAAAAATTAAACAACTTACAATCGATTTTTTAGGTCCCTACCAGTGCACATAGTTGTCCATACACTCGTGCAAATCTATCTCCTTTTGACCATTCGACGTTTGAGAATCATATGCTTTCCTTTTGCAGTATCTTTTCCTGTGTGTTGGAACAAAAAGAGAGAAGAGAAGATGCTATTGAAATGTTCACATAAAAAACAACACTCTATATGTTTTTTTGGCCATCTACTCTCCTTTGTTTTTCGCATATTCAGATGAGTCGCTTCCCACCTTGTTAGACGAGGTTTCCTTATGAACACACGTGTCAATGAAACCTACAACTTAATTTACTAAGCAGGTTGATTTACTAAAAAATTTACACAAGTGCTAGGGCAAATAGAGGATAGGTGCCTGGTATCAATTAAGAAAAGTGTCACTGAATCAACTTGCTTATTTATGACTCGGTGGTACAGTTGATAATACATAGTCAAAAGGAACAAGAAGAAAATATTACTGAATAAGGTTCAACAATCAAGGAAGTAACAACGTTCTCCCAGGAAGAATCTACTACAGTTGTCATGACTCATGTCTTGTAAAAATGCAATTTTGATTACAGTTAATACAACTCACAATGAGGTGAAGACATGACTGTAAACCATCTCAATACTAAATAATCTTCTCTCATTATTTTCATCAGAATAACTTTGTTACTTCATTGAAGTAAAAATTGAAATCAAAGCACAAGAAGTGCTTTGGTCTCTGTAGGATCCCTAAGATGAGACATTTGGTTTGACATTCCAAAGAGGATGATGGCAGGAACAGTGATTTGGCAGTGAACAGAATCCTTATACGCTAAGAATGTATTTTCCAAAAGGGTATCTAAATAGGCCCTACTTCAGTCAAAAGATAATGCTCCCATACTTCCCAGGTCAAACTCCTCATACTGGATTTCTCCTTTGCTTGCTTCAGGAATGAACTCCACAAAAGACAGCAAATGCAAAGTAGAAAGAAAGGATTACCTGCCATCAGCTGCTTGAATACCTTATCCCTGCTGACTCTACATGCATTATTTTTTCATTTGTTGAGTCAATATATAATAGCACTTTCTGTTCAATACATTGCCCATAACAAGGTACATGCAGCATCACAGGACTTGCATGAAGGGCACACTGCAAAGTTTCACATCCACACTTTGAACAGCCACAACCATTGGAAACCAATGTGCATGAAATCTTTTAGCACATTGATAAAGTCAGATTGGGCAGCAGAATTATCATATTGTGCCATATCTGTACTTTTATTGTAAACCTGGACATGACACCATGAATTACATCAATTTATCCAAAATTTGCAGCATACATGAAATAAACAAAATTTATGACACATTTTCTAATTCTTTTTCAATCTCATAATATATAAATAAAGTAGCATAATGACTGTGAATTATTGACTTCTCTAATTACTGACCAAAATATTCAAATAAATTCCTCCACATGCGCAAAGATAAAAAGTAGCTTGCAGACTTCATATTTACAAACAATAAAGTGCAAGTTGCCAAACTCCAAATGTGAGGAGAGGGAGGAAATGATGGTATACGGTAGCATGGAAATATTCCAGCAGCTAAAATGTGGGCCCACAAGCATTTGGATTGCCACGAATGTTTTGCATTAGCCTGTTGTGCGTAGTAATAGCAGGTGAATTCTAGAGAAGATGTCACCAACACACATGTAACTAATGGCCCTGACGAATCTTTCAAACCTCACAGGGCCAAAAATTCCCAACAGCAAATATAAATACCTTCACATTTCATTTCTTTCCCAAGTGCTTCAAGCTCTCAGGTTAGGCTCCACTTCAGTAGGACAACAATCAAGCCTAACTTCAGTAGGACTACAATCAATCAATCATGGACAGCAGAAACGAGTCCTCAGAGAATCTAAGGTATCCTTTTTATTTCATGCAATGACAGCCACCATCAAATATGCAGTTTGGTATATTGAATATAATAATCTTGCCCTAATAGTTGTAGATACTAGTAATCACATGTTAAATGTTAATTATTTTGATGCTCAGGAACAAGTGTGCTGCATGCTACAGACAGTTTAACAAAATGGAGCATCTGGTTGAACATATGAGGATATCATATCATTCAAATCATGAACCTACATGTGGAATTTGTCAAAAGCATTGTCGTTCATTTGAATCTCTAAGGGAGCATCTAATAGGTATTCTTCAATCTCCTTGAAACAATAATGCTATGCATCATTTACATTCAGATTCTTATATGCATGATTTCTTCTACCAGGACCTCTGCCGAAGGCAGAATGTGAAAGGATATTCAAGGAACGGGGATGCGACCTTTGTTTAGCTATCCTTAGTAGCCGCTATGCTCTTCAGCTCCACCGAGAGAGATGCCAATTTTCACGTGGAGACAATGTAAAGATGATCAAACTTGAAAGAAAATACCTTTCTACGCATCCTCGTCTTTGTGTAACATCTTTATAATTTATCTTGACTGAATTAGGGTGTGCTATACCGAATGGCTAACTTGGGCATTCAAGACGAGTTGAGGATTGATAACAGCAGAGGAAAAGTGGTTTCACTTGCTTGCAAAATGGTTGGCGGTGGCAGTGATGGCTCCTTGGATCTTTGTGCAAGGATCTGTCTCATTGATGAGTATGAAAAGATAATCTTTCAGACATACATCAAGCCACACCTTCCAGTAACAAACTATAGGTAATGAGTTAATGCTAGAAATATATCATATTATGTCTAGTAATAGATTCCAACTAGAACTAAAATTTCTCAAAATGTTTTCAGGTACGAGACAACAGGCATACGACCAGAATTTTTGAGGGAAGCAATGCCACTTAGGCAAGTCCAACGAAAGATTCAAGACTACTTATGCAATGGTGAACCAATATGGCAAATCCGTTCTAGAGGTGGAAAAGCTCGGATCCTTGTAGGCCACGGATTAGATCATGATTTGAAATGCTTGGAAGTGGAGTATCCAACAATGCTAATCAGGCAAGCTCTTTCATCCGAACCAGCATGGTGTTAAAGGCTTTCTGTCACAAAAATGTTATACTTAATTATTATTTCAGGTTTTACAGATTAAGAATTAACATGTTAATACTTCAGTTTTGAAGGAAAGAGAAAATCAGCCTATCTCAAATAAATAAGTTTCCAACTGTCACATTATGTTCTACAGGGATACAGCTAAATATCCTCCATTGATGAAAACAAGCAAGCTCAGCAACTCACTGAAATATTTAACAAAAGCATACCTCGGGTAAGTAGCTTTGACTGATATTTTGTCACTTAACTTGTAATAATCCTGAGATAGTCAGTTTTCTTTACATATAATGATGTTAAAACTAGTATAAGGAGCTTTGACTCATATTTTTGTCATGTAACTTCAAACAACACTGAGATAGTCCATGTTCGGCACATATAGATATGACATTCAAACTGGTATACAAGATCCCTATGAGGACTGTGTTGCAACAATGAGGCTTTATATGAGAATGAGATCACAAGCTCATAAGGTGGAAGACTATCCTATGGCTTCAGACCAACAAAATCGGAACAATTTTGCATCATGGCGGCAAAGCGAGCTTGAGAGAATGACTCCAGAAAAGATGTTGGAAATATCAAGGTCCGATTATTATTGCTGGTGCTTGGACTCCAAATGAAAGAATTCTGACTTATTGAAAGAGGTTCGCCGGCATGGTACTGGCATCACAACAAAACATGGAAGTTTATGCCACCCAATGGAATTTGTTATCAGTATTTATGCATTTTGAATTAGATTTTACCAAACGGATTTATCTGTAGTATCATAAGTTACAATAATGCCATAACTATGTGCAATTGATGAGTTTTATTTCATTCACAGTAGTAACCCTAAAATTCACAAGTTGATTTTGTTTTGAGATAAATTATGGAGACTCGGCATGGTTTATATGTTCCAAAGTATTTCTGAACATGAAAATAACTATTATACAGCATGTTTCAGAATTAGACATATTTATCTTTTGATATATGTTTGCATCGTGGAGCTCGTATATTTGCACCAATATTACTTTTACCAGAGTACAGCACTACAGATAAACAGCAGCACGTATGTTATCTTTGGCCTTCTTTAATCGTTTTCATTTGCCTCTTCGATATCAAGAAATATATTTCATCACTCTAAGACCCAAGTATGATGAGATCTGCAACTGATTTAATCTCAGGATAGAAAAAATATTATTTCCACCTATAACATGTAAATTTTGTAAAAGTAACACATAAATACCCAAAGTGTACGATATTTTGAAGCCCCAACAAATCATCTGGTGCAGTTCAAATTTTCCTGCCTAGAGTTTTACTTCTAAGTTCATACCCATGCAATTTGACAACCTAATTGAGGTTTATGTATATCTGACTTCATCTAAAATGCAAATGTAAACTTTCCATCATTTGCTTTGTCTATCAGAAAACAACAAAAAATAAATAAATAAATAAACAAATAAAAGAATTAAAAAGAAAAAGAACTAAATCTACAAAGTTGTCTTGAACCAATCCACCAAAGATGACCACCTCAATAATATAGCATGTGTCCCTTCTTTTCTAATTTCTATGATTGATTCCTTTCTTCAAATACCAATATGCATATAATTTCTATAAGCACAACCGAATGACTAGTTTCCTTCCCCACAAATATGTCTATAAACAAGGAAAATTATATATAAACGCACACAGAGATAGTTCCGTATATCATATTTCATGCATCCATAGCTCAAATTTTCCCTGTGCACCGTCATGATCCCACCCCCGCCATGAATAACAACACTAGTTTGCTCAACGTCATATGCAGCCACTACACTTAACGGCATACACACAGAGAACAAACACAAAAAGGAATGCATCGAGATAACAACAGTATTATCGCCACGAAGTGTACACTCGACATTATTTTTGCACCGTACATAATTGAAAAAATGCAGCGGATGAACTAAACCGCTTGGTATTTGTACGTTATAGCGCGCACCAAAACTGTAGAACTTGACCAGCAAAAAGGAATCTGTTGCCTCTGGACCATAAAATCTGCAAATCCAATGCCCGCGGCCTCCGTAACTTTTGCCTATAATCGAAATTCGCCATAATCACTGCTCAAAATGCAATTCGAGTACCATTAAGAAGAAAAACACACGCAAAAACGAGAGTTTCGGCTGTATAATTACTATTTGCACGATCACGTGAAGAAAATAGAAAGAAAAAGGTGAGTCGAGGGTTTGATGAAAATGCAGAGCTTCTGAGTGATGATCTTGCGCGCGATTCGTGGAGGTACAATTTACGTCCTTTTTGAAACTCAAGAGGAAATGTGGAATATTATTGTTTTCATTTTTCTGCACCCAAAGCAATGACGGGCTTGGGCCCAATAATTCGGCCCGCAAATATTGGGCTTTAAGAGTAGCTCAACGTTAACAAGGAGTTCAGTACTGTTAGCGTTGGATTTGGGCTGAAATTACATAGACCAAATCAGAGTGTCATGGCCCATGGGACAACTTTTAAAATTTCAATATTATAATTGAATGGGTAAATGGCACTTCACCCCCTCAAATGTAATAGTTTTAGCATATTACCCTCTAAAGATAACTTAAAATTACTTCCCCCCATCAACTCAGAGTCATCGTAACACTTTGCCCTCCAAATACAATTTTTGATAGGTCTCATGACTGGATAAAAGGTTATTCTTGTCATTTTACTTTTTCCCACCTTCCTCGGTATATTTGTGTGATGCTTTTACATAATATGTTGTATATATATATTCCCTTAGAGGAATGATAAAATTAATGAATCTGATTGTTTGAAGGTTGATTAGATAATCTTAGTATTACACAATGAAGTACGAGATTTACTATTTCCTGAAAATATCTTTTATAAAGTAAGAAAAAATTGTTTTAGAGTAATAATGAAAAATTAAAAATACTTCTAACTAAAATACGCATACTAAAACTTATTCAGTTGTATTTCAATCAACAATCAATTCCCTAAAATGTAGAAATGACAAAAGTAATTGGATTCCTTTTTTGAATGAAAAAAGGTGGGGAAAAGTGAAAATGACAAGAATAACATTTTCTCCGGCCACATTAAGGGGGTGAAATGGGTTTAAGTTATCTTAGGGAAGTAATGTGACAAAACAATTAAATTTAAGGAGGTGAAGTGTCATTTACCCTAATCGAATTTGGATCCCAAATATTCATACAAGAACTTTAAGTAAAAAACCATGTATATTCCACAATGATGATATCTAGATAATTATAAATCATATTTATTTGTTTGTTTTATTTTTTGGTTTGGATCTATTTATATTTAGATACTTTAATTGGATTTTTTTTTATAAGGGAAAAAAATATTATAATTGGATTTAAATTCTTAATTTGACATAAAATTAGATGTTAATTTTGAATTTGGTGAAGCTTATAGACGTGGTCTACCCAAGTTGTGGGCTGGTAAATGCTCTGTTCAATTTCGATGGGACTTGATTAGAGCCATCAATCAACCGATAAGGACCCGTTTGGTTATGTTTTCATTTTCATATTTCATTTTCAACAATTAAAATTTCAAAAGGTAGTTAGAGAAAATGAGTTGAAAAAGAATTTATATTTTGATTCATTTTTGGAAAATTATTTTTTTTATATATACACGCGTATCAGGAGTTCGTTAGGGCTCGGACTCCTGAGTTTCCACATTATATGAAGACTTATACTGTTGGGCCACAAACCACTCAGCCATTTTTTTTTTTTAGAAAACTAATAATTATATAGAGTTTAATAGGTTTGATGTGGAGAGAGATTGTAACAACGAAAATAGAAAGAAAATATATATATATATATATATGATATTGAGAGAAAATATATATAATATTGGAAATTAAGAAATATGTTTTGATAATATAAATAAAAATATGTATAAATTAATGTGTTTTAATTCTCAAATGACAAAAAACATGAAAGGGGCTTTGAGAAAGAAACCAAAAAGAGTTTTCTTGCTCTTTTTCTATAGAATATACATATATCAAAAAGTAAGCTAAGTTTTATAATTAAAAATTCATGATATCAACTTTATCTTATCCGATCTTTTTAATTAATCTATTTGGTTCATTTATCTTTTTTTTAATTCTTTTACCAAAGTGTCCTTTATAATCTTAATTGTCCACATCAAATTTATTTTTGTAAAATGACATACTAACTAACATCCATAAGCATGCAAAACATAAAAGAGATGCGTGTATGTATGTATGATTTTATAAAATTTAAAAGCTAATTACTTTTTCAAAATAAAAATAAACTCTTTTCTAAATACTAATAAATTATAAACTATTAAGAAAAAAATAAAAATAGAGACCTACTCACTACAACACAGTATGAATTTAAATAATTTCAACGAGAATAATTAACAATATGAGGATATAATTGATATTCCTCACTTATTATAAGTTACAATTATGAGTACCTAAACAATTTAGTGTATTAAAATTAAAATATCTAAACTAATAATCCAAACAAACAAACAAACAACGTATTATATGTTATTAATATATTTTTTAAATAATAAATCATACATTTATCAGTCACATCTAATCTTATTATTACATACAAATTACCCCTTAAGTCAATTTATGTTCTATGCTAATGGCCAATTGGGTTCGTTTTATTTGCTTTGTTTTGTTTTGTTTTCTTTTTTTTCTTTTAAACACATATAAAATAAATTTCTTCTAAAAATGGCATGTTTTGCCTGGCCAATCATGTTCCTTAGTTCACCCACGAAATTGAAAACAATTAGGCCTGTGAGCTTTTAATGCAAGAGAGATCATAAAAGCAAATCTTAAAAAGAGATTGAATATATTGGAAAAAATGCAATACATTAAGCGTAGGTTTTTCCACAACTAGCAATTGTTGCACACATAAAATTATTTATTGAATTATTTAAAATTAATACATGAAATAATTTAAATTATGAGTAAAGTTAAAATTGTGTAAGATGTTTTAATATGATAAAGAAAATAATGAAAGGTAAAAATTTGACAATACGAATTTGTGGATTTGTAAATTTTGTAAAATCACAATTGTGACCTTATTGAACCATCACTTATAAAGGGCAACTTAAAGGATAAATTTGGTATTCAAACCACCTTTTTGTACTGAATTTTCCATTTTATCCTTCAAACTGCATTATCCATTTTAGTTGTTGGAATAATTGAAGGGTAAATTATGTAAAAAATCACAAATAACTTTCACTTTAGACACAAAACAGCTTTTATTTTTATAATAGTATATAGATTTTGAAGGTTGTATCCACCAATATCTGAAGCACTGTGCCATATTACAACTCTCTTGGACAGAAAATTCTATGGGCTTGTTCACTAGCATTTTGGGCATTTTCTAGAAAAAATTTTGGGAGAAAACTTTAAAAAAATGTCAATTGGTTGTTTATATTTTGAGAAAATAAAGAAAATAGATTGAGAATGAGTTGTTTGTGGCTTTTTTATAAAAAAGTTGCAAAAAAAAAAAAAAAATCCAAAAATACCGCACTATTTGGAGGGTTTACAATTTTATAGTAAGTTGCACTTCCCGAGTGCAACTTTCAATATTAACCGAATTTTGTCCCCAGCCGCGGTTTTGACCGAATTAAAAAATTATGGGTACTGTTGAAAGTTGCACTCGGTGAGTGCAACTTTCAACAGTACCCATAATTTTTTATTCTAAATTTTTTTATTTCTTTGTGTATAAATTCTTTTAGGGCTTGTTCTCCTATATTTTGGGGACACAGTTTTCAACCCCCAAAATATTTCAAAATGCATGCACATTCTCCAATTTTTTTCCCAAAATACTACAATTTTTTACCAAAAAAATTCTCTCATAATTCACCCAAAAAATCCTACACCCTAAAAAGCACACATATCCTCTCATTTTCTCACTCCATCTTTCACATCAACCATTCATTACTTCACTTATATATACATATATATACACACATATATATTTTACATGCATGAAAATATTAAAATTTTGCTATTTAAAAAATTCTGAAACTTATGTTTATCTAAAAAATATTTAATGTAATAATTAATTAAAAATATTAAATATCTTATTAATTTTTTTAAAAAAATATTCTAAATTTTTTTTTTCAAAAGAAATGTTAGTTTAGTAGTAATAAAAACCGTTGTTTCATTTTTATTTCATTTCATTTGATATGACTCAGGTAATCCTCCTCCTCCTCTCTTCTTCCTTCTTTTTTTTTTTTTTTTTTTTTTGTTTGGTTTCTGTTTACCAGCAGCCTGCTGGTGCGGCCAAATGTGGAAATTTTATTTATTTATTTATTTTTAAATTAGTTATAATTTTAAAAAATTAAAATAGTTGTTTGGGTTATTGTTTCAAGTTTGAAGGGTGTATACTTGTGTATTATTTCGCTTGATTGAGGTAATTTTTTTAATTATGCTAAAATTTAATTATGTTTTAGTTATGTTCATTATGTTTTGATTAATTATCTCCATTAATTAAAATTTGATTTATGTTTTAGTTATTTGAAATATGTATTATATAATTTGTCTCAATTAGTTAAAATTTATTTATGTTTTAGTTAAAATTTTATTTATGTTTTAGTTTTATGAAATATGTTTTATATAATTTGTCTCATTTAGTTAAAATTTAATTATGTTTTAGTTAAAAATTGGTTTATGTTTTAGTTTTATGAATTATGTTTTATATAATTTGTCTCATTTAGTTAAAATTTAATTATGTTTTAGTTAAAAATTGGTTTATGTTTTAGTTTTATGAATTATGTTTTATATAATTTGTCTCAATTAGTTAAAACTTAATTATGTTTTAGTTGAAATTTGATTTACGTTTTAGTTATTTGAAATATGTATTATATAATTTGTCTCAATTAGTTAAAATTTAATTATGTTTTAGTTAAAATTTGATTTACGTTTTAGTTATATGAAATATGTATTATATAATTTGTCTCAATTAGTTAAAATTTAATTATGTTTTAGTTAAAATTTGATTTATGTTTTAGCTTTATGAATTATGTTTTATATAATTATAAGTTGTTTAATTGAAGTAATGGTTTATAAGTTGTTTTTAATTGAGGTAACGGTTTACATTTTGTTGAGTCTTGTTTTTTAGGCAATTTCAAGTATTCTATTTAAGGGATTTTTTTATAGAATGTATCATTAATCATATTAAATATTTGGTATTTTTGTCTACTTGGATATGTTTGATGTAATGATAAACAAATTAAGAATTGGACTGTAAATGGGCTATAAACATTCCAATCCTCAATTTGTTTGCCATTCACATTAATATACCAATAAATATTTTGGATATACCTAATCATATTATTTTTATTTATTTTTGCAACAAATATTTCAGGATGGATATCAGAGATACTATGGTCCACATGATCCTAGTGTCTTATACATGCAAGATGACCATCGATCAGAGAGTGTATTAGCTAGAGATATAGATAACACTTTAGTTGTTAGACGAGGAGATAGAAGATTTTGGAGAATTATAGGACGCCAAACTCTACATCCTCGTGTATTATCATTATTAAATGAGATGGGATTCTATGGTGTCTATATTTGTAGAAATATTGAGACTGATGTTCATGTGATTACGGCTCTGGTCAAGAGGTGGCACTCAGAGACTCACACATTTCATTTACGTGTAGGAGAGGCTACAGTTACGTTGCAGGACATAGCAATTATTTGGGCATTACCGATAGATGGTATTGCTGTTACAGGTATAAACTATGTTCACAACCTCATGCAGTGGCAAGATTATTGTCATCGTTATCTCAAATTCATTCCGGAAGAGCGAGACCTTAGGGGGTCACAACTTCATCTTACTGCTCTTACGGACCATGTTCATAATAATAGAATTACGGATCATAACACAGTTTTTGAGGTTCAACAATACGCACGTGTCTGTGCGTTGATACTTCTTGGAGGTCTTATGTGCCCAAGCTCATTAGGTTCTGCAATATTAATGGTTTACTTACAGCATATGGAGCAAATAGATGAAGTCCATAACTTTAGTTGGGGTAGCGCAGTTTTATCGTTCATGTATGGTGAGCTTTGCACTGCATCACGTAGAGGAAGATCAAACTTACCTTTAAATGCTCCACTAAAATTAACACTGACAAAAGATTTCCACCAAGTCAAGATAGCCTACATCATTAGGCACGTGTTATAAGCGCACATATTTATTAATAAATCATAATTCCACAAACTGAATGAAAACTTAAAATTTTAATACAATTCAATATGTAGTACCAGAAAATTTAACTCAATAATAATTCTAATAAAATTTTTAATTCAAATAAAAACATAACTCTAACAAATATAACAACATATAAAACTAACATAAAATGTAATCCAAATTTCAACAAATACATAAATCATTATTTCTGTTAAATCAAATTAATATACCAAAATTAATAAATTATTATTTGAGTTTAACCAACACGTAAATCAAATTTCAACTAAAACATAATTAAGTTTTAACTAATTGAGACAAATTATATAAAACATAATTCATAAAACTAAAACATAAACCAATTTTTAACTAAAACATAATTAGATTTTAACTAATTGAGACAAATTATATAAAACATATTTCATAAAACTAAAACATAAATCAAATTTTAACTAAAACATAAATAAATTTTAACTAATTGAGACAAATTATATAATACATATTTCAAATAACTAAAACATAAATAAAATTTTAATTAATGGAGATAATTAACCAAAACATAATGAACATAACTAAAACATAATTAAATTTTAGCATAATTAAAAAAATTACCTCAATCAAGCGAAATAATACACAAGTATACACCCTTCAAACCTGAAACAATAACCCAAACAACCATTTTAATTTTTTTTTAATTATAACTAATTTAAAAAAATAATAATAATAAAATTTCCACATCTGGCCGCCGGTCCGGCAGCCAGATCTGACCGGCCGCTGCCGCTGGTGCGGCCAGCAGCAGGCTGCTGGTAAACAGAAACAAAAAAAAAAAAAAAAAAAAGAGAAGGAAGAAGAGAGGAGGAGGAGAAGGAGGATTACCTGAGTCATATCAAATTAAATGAAATGAAACAATAGTTTTTATTACTACTAAACTAACATTTCTTTTGAAAAAAAAATTTAGAATAATTTTTTAAAAAAATCAATAAGATATTTAATATTTTTAATTAATTATTACATTAAATATTTTTTAGATAAACATAAGTTTTAGAATTTTTTAAATAGAAAAATTTTAATATTTTCATATATGTAAAATATATATGTGTGTATATATATATGTATATATAAGTGAAGTAATGAATAGTTGATGTGAAAGATGGAGTGAGAAAATGAGAGGATATGTGTGCTTTTTAGGGTGTAGGGTTTTTTGGGTGAATTATGAGAAAAAAATTTTGGTAAAAAATTGTAGTATTTTGGGAAAGATTGGAGAATGTGCATGCATTTTGAAATATTTTGGGGGCTGAAAACTATGTCCCCAAAATATAGGAGAACAAGCCCTAAAAGAATTTAAACATAAAGAAATAAAAAATTTTAATCCGGTCAAAAACGGCGGCTGGGGACAAAATTCGGTTACTGTTGAAAGTTACACTCACCGAGTGCAACTTAGTATAAAATTGTAAACCCTCCAAATAGTGCGGTATTTTTGGAATTTTTTTTTTTTTTGCAATTTTTTTTATAAAAAAGCCATTGTTTGTTTGTTAATGTTTTGGTGGTGAGACAAATTTTACTGTAGATGTCAAATCAATTACTTTTTTGTTAGGTTTGTAGGAAGAATTTTTTTTATTTTTTTTTATTTTATGTAATGTGTGTATATTTATACTTTGATGGTGCGTATATATATGTAATTGAGTGTTAGTAGGGTAGGGTAGTATATAGGATTTTTTTGAGATTGAATTTTGAGGGTTTTTTGGGTATAAATTTTTTATATTTTGGGAAAATGATTGGAGAATGTGTATATTTTTTGGGATTGTTTTAGGAGTTGGGAAATATTTCCCCAAAATGCTAGTGAACAAAGCCTATACTTCTCTAGTATCATCCAAACAAAATCTCAAGATACTGAATATGTACATCTACATACAAATAGGACACAACTCACATGAATAAGTTGTCTGGTACAGACAAATTTATTACAGTTCTTGAGGTAAGAGGCAAATGGTATTCAGACAGAAGGTTGTAACTAAATGGATTTGGATGTGCAAAGAGCATAGCCAGATATGAGAGAACTGGAGGCCAAGGCAACAAACGCAAGGAAAGACATCGATATGGAAGCAGTTGCTATATTTGGGAACTTGTCCTTTCCCCAGTTGGATTGCCAGTCGTCGATCCGTATGGTTGCTGATGAAGAAGCTGATATCAGAAGATAAGCAATCATCTGCCACCACAGAAACCAACATTGATGATAATCTAGTAATTTGTTCATCTGATGCATTGAGTCAGTGAGTAATAGGAAAAAACCAGACAACAAACTTATCCCACAAACTACAAACATGGGATGTCTTACATTCTACAGTGTAATTTCTTAACTAGATTGTCCAATTATTACTACTATTATCTTTTAGTACTGTGGTTTTGTGCACTAATCTTGCATCACAAGTTCTGGAATCTGGCTAAGAAGTTGGTTTCTGTGAGTATATTTTTGGGACTTGTTTGCTTGAGCATATAGGATTAGGTAGGATTCATATACTAGTGATACTAAATTAGAAATAATATTCAATACCATGTAATCTATTATGTGCTTTGATCTTAGAAATTGGTGGTATCCCGCACTTGACACTATATAATGTTTGGTTGACAAGATTGCTAAATATGATTACATGTTGTAAAGTCCAAAATTTCCTAATTTCTAAGAAAGTATATTTCCAAAATGATAATTAGGGTTTTCATATGAAGGGTAAGAATAACTTTTTCATTCTTTATCATATCAGATTTAAAAGGATGAAAAATGGATCAAGCCATCTTGACCTGATCCATAAATCAACTTGACCCATAATACCATGTTGGGCCGCAAAGATATCATGGACCATAAAAATGTGAAGCAAACAAAAAATAAGACTTGAAAATATATTTATCATGCCTTATCATGTAAAGCAAACGAATCCTTAATTTATCACCAAAAAGACTCCCAACTAACAAATGAAAGCTGTCTGAGAACAAAGAATGATTTGTCAAAAGAGTTAAAAACTACTACCCAATACCCAGTAAGCATTGAATGTGAAAAGCATAGTGTAAAAATAGACAAAATATGGGCATTCGGTCGAGGATAGATATGGACGGTGGTGAATGGATTCTCTAATTTTTCTCTTTATCTCGTGCTAGAAATTCCCCATCGCTTCACAAAAAATAAAAATGCTTTTCTTTAAAGCACAAGCGCGAGTAGTTTCTCTGTTATTCTTCAAAATGTAAACGGTAATGGACAGACTGTCAAAGTAAGGCAGGTAGCTAGTGGGAGGAAAAAGAACAGAATGTTAGCAAAAAGTATTTCTAGAAACAGATAGCCCTTCAGTAATTCCTCCCTTGGAACATGACCAAAGTCAGGCCCACAATACCATAAGAACTAGCCTTTTAGGCAACACCAATGGATGAGTTTCAATTAGAAAACAACCTTTGAACATCATTGCAACCTAAGAAACACGAGATTCAACAGTTTACAGTACAGAATCAAACACTTCATCATCACTAATTGTCTCCTCATTCCATCGATCCAATGAAATCTCCATAAAGGGATTCTGGTGGTGTTCTTTTTCTCCCACTATGTAAGAATATATTGGGGCAATTGTGATTGTCAACACCAATAATGGACTTTTGTTGCTTGTTTTAGTTCTTGTAATAATGGATCACAGTTCTTGATGATTATTACAAAACGACACTGAGAGAAATAACATCACAACCGTGTGGTCCCCTTTAATCTAATGTCATTTACAAGTTATTACAAGAAAGAAGCATGTGAGGATTCAAGCAAAAGCAAAGGTCTATTTCTTCATAAACTAAGGGCCCGTTTGGTTTTATTTCCATCTCCAATTTTCATTTCCATCATTTCTAAAATAGTGAGAATTAATTATGTGATGTGATGTGGAAATAAAAATTTATTTGGATGAAATGTTTGAAAATATAATGATTATGTTAATTTTAATAGATTTTAGGTAGAGAAAGATAGAAATAATGGAATAGAAAGAAAAGATATATAGGTTATTGGAAAATGTTTTGAAAATATAAATTGAAATTATGTTGGGTGAAAATTTTTAAAAAGTGATGATTTCTATTTCTGAAATAGTAAAATTAGTGAAAATGGGGTTTGAAAATAAAAGCAAACACCCTCTAAGAGAATGTTTGGTTATATTTTCCCAGAATAAAATTATTTTGGGAAAACATAACCGAACATATCTTTATTTTTCCTCCAAAACTTTCATTTTCCAATATATACATATATAATATATATTTTATTATTATTCTAACAATACAAAATACTCTCATTTACATTTTCACCCCCTAAAACCCAACAAAAAAACATTAATTTGACTGCTACTACAGTAAAAAATATCTTCCCCAAAACATAAACAAACATACCAAAACACAACTTTCATATTCTCCAAAAATTCATTCTCCCAAAATACATAATAAAATCACACAAAAAACATAACCAAACACTCCCTAAATATTCAGTGAAATTCTTAAATACATAATACAGCTAGAAACTTGCCTGATCAGCTGCAAAATCGAAGTAATAACGGAGTTGCTGTTGGTGATGCACAATATACTTTCCGGTGGCCAAACTGTAAGACGAGTCGATAGCCTGAGCTGCCGAGTATGCAAATCCTATTACATTCACAGACATACAGTACCTGCCAAATCCCCATTTCAAATGTAAAATGCTAAAAAAAAACATAGTATTCCACAACAAAATTAACGAATAGAATCAAGAACTGAGATTTCAAACTATTGTACCCAAGAATTGAAGCCTACTGGTAATAGAAATTCATCCATCTCAATTCAACGAGTCTAATTCTAAGAATGCGAAGATATTGCAATCATTCTTACCGGAATTCTTTGTAACGATCAAACGAATCAAGAGCCCAGCCTTGATTTCTATCAGCTGCCATCACTGAAAACGAGACCAAGCAAAACAAGAGGCCAAAAACCCTGAACCCCAGAGCAGCCTTTTTCACCATCTTATCTCTTTTAGCTCTCCTCAATATCGACAGCGATGGGCTAAACCTCCGCTGCCGCCCACTTCCGACGCCACCACCCTCCGCCGCTCCGGGGCCTGGATCCGCCTTAGTCGCCACCTCCTTACGCTCCTCCAGTACTGGCTTGTTCACTACCGCCATAGGCTCCTCCAATACATCCTCCAATACAACCCTGCTCACTACCGCCATAGGTTCCTCCAATACAACCCTGTTCTCCATAGGCTCCTTAAACACATCCCTGCTCACCACCGCCGGCGGAGGCTTCTTCTCCGGCCAGTGAGCTTTTTCATTTTCCGGCGAGGACCCATAACTGTGATTGATAGTGATATGATCGGAGGCAAATGATGAACGCCCAGGTGAGTTCCCCGGCGAACCCACCGGCGGCGAGAGTGATATATGTTCTCCACTGCTATGTTTCGAGTGAAGCGGAGAGGAGTAACTGTCCCGCGGCGAGTTCCCCGGCGAACCCACCGGCGACGAGAGGGAGATGTGTTCTCCACTGCTTTGTTTGGAGTGAAGCGAATAAGAGTGGGGAACTGTTACTTCCTGTGGAGGAGGAACGACGGAATCAGGGGGAGGAGATTTTTCTTGTTTATTTTGGTTTTCCATATTTTGGTTTTTCAAATTTCAATTCCCTGTGCTGATTGATGAGAATGGTTTTTCTATTCGAAGGACAAGTGTTGCTTTTTTCAACCTTTTTCCCAGTCTAGTTGGGGTCAAGTTTGGGAAGAATGACATCAGGGCGGTCATTTTATTTCATCTCTCCATTTTTTTATTGGGATGGGCGGTGGGCGCAGGTGGCGACGGTTTCGGAGGTTTATTATTAGGACAGGACCAACAGGAGTTCAGTTCACGGTAATAATAATACGGGAATTTGAGTTTTGACTGGTGTGTGTATTATTAGGAATATAAACGACTCAAGTTTGAATATATCAATGTCAATTTCGATTCGTTGAATAGATGAAAGTTCGAATAAGATTTATCGAATTTTATCGAGTTCACAAATTAGCAGAAGAACTCAATTCGGATGAACTTGGACTCGTATAGGTTTGAATGAATTCGAACTCGTATAAGTTTGAATTAATTCGAACTCCTTTAGATTTAAAATAAAATTTATAATTATAAATTTTTCAAAAAATTCAAAATACTACTACTACTACTACTATCATCATCATCATCACTACTACTACTACTACTACTACTACTACTACTACTATCATCATCATCATCATCATCATCATCATCATCACTACTACTACTACTACTACTACTATCATCTTTTTGTGTATAACTATATACACAAAATATAAAAAAATTTGTTTAGACTTGTAAGCTTTTCGAGCCAAATATTATTGAGCTCGACTCGACTCGTTTAGCTGACGATATCGAACTGCTCACGAATAGTTTCGTCTCATTTATACCCTTAGTGTATATTTATATATATTATATATTATATATTTAGAGAATACTACAAATAATCAATAAAATTTAATTATCAAATTAAGAAAATTATCCATATAACAAATCAATAGAATTTTTTATCAAATTAATTAAATAAAAATATACAAACTCCACAACTAAATGCATACATAAGATGCACAAAGAAACTCATTCATATTCAAACTAAGAGACATTTCATATAATAGTAGAGATTGATGCTACTGAACGATAAATACATCCTTATTATTGCGCGATTGTGTGGATCTACAATGAGAAATGCTTCCTCTCTCGATCTATATTGTCTCTTTAACTAATTTTTGGATCTTACTAGAAGTAATGAAAACATTTTACTAAATTAAATATTGTATTAGTTCTTTTTCATTTGGGGTCGGGGGGGGGGGGGGGGGGAGGGGGGCGGGGTCGGTATTCCACAGATCATGTTACTTTCTACATATGAAACTTTCGATTGTTATATGTTTTTAATATATATTTCAATCAATATTAATAACAAAAATATTTTTAATCAATACATTAATATAATAGTTATATAATAAGAAAAGGTTGTGTGACATTTGTCTTAGAAAATATGTTCTCCTAAAAGAATAAATCCACCACTCTCGAATAAATGCATCATATAACCATTTCGGAAAGAGTAATGACATTGGAGCTCCTCTTCCAATTCTTTTTCAACTACATGATAATTTCATCCTTATTTCCAAAATCTTATTTCCCTAAACAATAGAATTCTGACGTATTCTTAGAAAAGGTTCTTTCTTCTGTAAAAACAAATTAAATAACTAATACTTTCCTGAGTCGAGTGGCTCATAGTTTAGCAACATAAATCTCCCGCATAATGTGGATGGTCAAAAGTTCAAGTCCTAACGGACTCCTAATGTGTGTGTGTGTGTAAAATACTAATACTTTCCTGAAAAAAAATATAAGAAATAACTAAGAACATGAAAATAAATGAAAGTAACTAATACTTCCCTGGAAGACAATATAAGAAACATCAAAACTTAAAAATATATCTCTAGAATTGTATGTGCATATTACTATATTCTACTCTTTTATCTGCCTCATCTTGAGACAGTACTATCTTCCCGCTACCTGGACAGCCTTAGCTTATCAATAAGCATGTGAGATTGCTCAAATATTTATATAATCTCAAGAGTTGCAGCTATAGTTCCATCTTTCAACTGAAACTGATATAGGAAACTGTCGTGATACAAGTAAAAAAACTGTAAATGCTAATTTTTGCCTATGATTTAGCAAAGAACTCATATGCTTCAAGATATTTGTCTAAGACAATGTTATATAGAGGGTGAACGGATTCTAGTAAGTTGGAATAAGGACCCATTACATCCTTGGGCAAAGGTGGGGAATCAGCTTCTTTTGTGTTGCTATGCTGGCAGATGGACAGTCCACTTAGAACATAGCATGTGTGGTAGTGGTCTCGACGTTTCCCAGGCTTATCTCTGAAACCTGCCTCTTCCTGCATCAACAGCATCTTATAGAAAACAATATCTGGAAAGTTGATTGTGTGTGGGAGGTGTATATTTGTGCTATGGGAGGGAATCGTGGTTATATCAACAAAGTGTAAATAGGACAGAAGTTGCTGAATGACGAGAATGACAACTTCAAATCATTTAGCCATCAAGAGGACAGCAACTTGGAGAAATCGGATTAGGAAGAAATCATAATCATCTGAGCAATCGGAGTCCAAGAGGACCAGTAACAATTACAAGGTTTGGACAAGAAAGACAAGGGGCCGAGGTGGAAATATCATATTCCACCAAATGATGCATTACAATCTAATTATCTTTTACTTTTTTGTTTTTGTTGTCATTTATTTTCATGTTTAAGTTGCTTGCTATTGGAGAAAGAAATAAAGGGTTTCTCTTTTTGACAACTCTCAAGCAGACAGACACCAGTGATGGGAGAAAATTTTTGAGCATATGCTATATTGCTACAGGAAAATACCTGTGAACAAAGAAGAATGTATTGTTGCAAGGCCATACTGTTGAAAAGAGGTCTCATGCCTATGGGTCCTTTGATAAAATTGTAACCATTATTGTTCAACTCTACTGGAGGAGAAGCATTAGGTTTTCCTGCATCAAGGGGGATGAAAACGCAATACAGATAGACATGTTAATGAGAAATGAAGTTCAACTGACATGAAAAAGATCTCAGACAGATACGGAAGGAAGAAAATCGAGATATAGGAAGTATATGAGAAGAACGAAAAAGGCAGCTGGATTACTGCCAACACCACCATTATAGGAACTAAGAAAAAAAACATCCCAGAGACAGTCTGCACTCGAACTTTTGCATACCTTCTTGCACAGGTTGGCAGCTGTCACCTACTGGGGAAGAAGCTCCCTCAGAATCTCGTTCTCCATCAGAGTCCAAAGAATCATCATCACTTTCTGTATTCGTCTCATATTTAAAGGTGTTTGGTAGGCCCAGTTGTTCCTTAACCATCAAATGTAATCGTTGAACTATTGCAGCAACTCCTCCCTGGTTACGATTTTGTATCACTGACCATATATATACATCCAATATATACATACATGTACAAACAGACAAATGGCATTTGATCAAATCTAATCTTCATTTACCTGCCAAAAAGAGTAGCAGCCATCAACCAACTTATTTGTTCTGCCTTGAAATCCACATTCTACCCCTTGCCTGAATACCACCCAATTCTGAAATATAATCGATAACAAAGATATCACATTTGTTTACAACTGATAATTAGTCAAAGATATTACCAAAAATTGCTACAGTGGAAACTGCCCTCTCAAAACAAAGCAAATAAGTCAGTGTCCATGCAATCTATTCTACTTTTTCTTGCAAATAAGTCATTGTCCATGCAATCTATTCTACTTTTTCTTTTCTGAGGTCAACTCAGAAAAATAAGAACCTAGCAAAGAACAATAACGCCACAAGTATGTTGAAGATGATAAATGTATACATATTTCAACACATAGATTCAATAAATATATTTGGAATTCTACAATGATATAGCAATATTTGAGACTACCAGAGCTACATAAAAGATGTAAATTTATACACCATAAAAATTCTGGACAGCTTATCCTTGTCATAGGTGCCTGAACTATATATGTGAAAAGAATTAAGTTCAAAAACTTTAGAAAAAGGGAATACTTACAATTAATGCAGGCAAGTCCAAATGATTAACCTCGTTGATGAGAACCATTGCAGCCAAACCACAAAATGTATACCTAACAAAACATGATCAGGCTGACACAGCTACGTTTAACTATTTTGCACCACAAGAGAAAGCAATTGCATATAGATGCACTAGAAGTGGGATGAATATAAGTCATTTTATTGTTGTACAGCACTTACCCACCATGAGCTTCTGAGCCAGGTTCACCAGCAATTCCACCTTCATAAGTCTGGCAACTATAAGAGGTAGTGACATTTTATACCCTCAGTAAATGAGTAAGGTCAGAGAAGACAGAACTTTTGCAATTACCTAAAGAGACAATGAGAATGCAAGTCCATTTCTTGTACCATAGTTTTGACATAAAGAATGCACAAGGAAGAAGAAAGGTGAATAAGCTTTAGGTGAGGGGAAATATATATTAAATAAGCAATCAAAACAAACCTCACGATATAATCTCCAACACCTTGAATCAGCCTATCATCCAAAATGTTAAGAACACTGGCAACCTAAATGAAGCAATATACTCGAATAGTAAGAGGACGTGCTAAAATGAATAAAATATAGCAAGTAAACCTTCTTATGGTATGATACTCAATATCACAAGAGTTAAAAAACTTAACAGCCTCGACTAAGGAATAAAACAAAAATGTAGGAAGCCAGTTTACTTGGCCTGATTTAAACATGATTATAAGCCCAACAAGGAAAATTCAGTAGGAATGAAGTTTAATAAAGCCCCAAAGACAAGAAAAACCGGTCTAATTTTCAGATCTCTGGCCAACTGGCCATATGTATTTTCCACATAAGAAGCCAAGCAAACATCAGCAAAAGCCTCTTTGTAGTCTCAAGAATCGAGACTTGTGAATATAAGCTAAGCACTAAAACTAGTTACCATCAAATATGCTTGAAACCTTTTCTATTCAACAATTAGACTTATTTGGTGAGTAGTTTGTTAATTGATGTGTCTGCTTCAAGTCTTTTCCTAACCAGCTAAACTATGATAGAATATATGTGTGTTAACTTTCAAATCGTTCTTAGTACTTCTTACATTTCAGAATACTTACAAACAAATATATAACTTCAAGCCTTCACTAATTTGGCATGGCATGCATGCAATTTCATCAAAATACATTTGGAGCCACCATTTAAAAAGCAGAAACAATATAATAAATACTAATAGCCCAGCCAGGGGCCCAATGCACTTATGCAACTTTTCTTAATAAATAGTCACATGTTTAATCATATCTTATTTGAAGTGTTCGAGATTGTGCAACCATGCAAGTCAACGACATTCACATTCAAAGTAACTTCAACTTACAGATATAGCAGTGTAGCAAGCACGGACATCTACTTCTCCACCATCATGCATCCTGAAAAAAATTACAATTGAGAGGGACACATACATCAGACTCAATACGTTGAACAAGAAGGAAATCCACATGCATCCGATCATTAGTCGGCAAACACCAATGGTCCATTAAAAGATTTTCATATGAAACAACTTAAAATATGCTAACACTCCTCTCCAGTCAAAGCAACTACTATCACGCAATACACGCAAAGATACAGTGCAATACCTGAAGCCACCACTTGCGTCTTTCATACGCAGAAAAAATGCATATAACTTTTTTCTGAAACCCAAAAAAGATTTAAAAGTAAAAATACTTTAAAAAGATCCAGGTACATAATGAAAAGGTCATAAATGGAATGGAATGATCACCTATTTATTGATGACAGAGATCTATGACCACCTACAGTAATAAGAGTGTTGACTGCAGCATAAGTTGTTGCTAAATGAGGCATCTGACGGTATCAGGAAACAATCTATTAGTTCTATGTCAATTGAAGACATTAAGAAAGAATATACACAGTAAATCTCATTTCTTTGTCAAGAATTCACTTCCTTTATTTTCTTTTTGAAACCAACTCATGTATAAAGCAAGTTGAGAGATTCTGAATGCTCATTAATGAACCAAAAAAATAGGGAATAAACACATGAACAATATAAGAAATGCAAATCTGTCATATGATTTTGTCACCAAGTTATAACAAATCTGCATTTGTTCAAACTGAAGCTTATGCTTCCTCCATAATCTTTCTCTGAAAGTTAAATGCTAGCTACAAGCATGTTAGTTCAGGTAAAGGGTGTAAAACCTCTCACATATCGTATGGATAGTTTATTATTTCAAGCATTTCCTATTTCAATTAGTATCTGTTATATCGGCAAGTACAGGAGATCATAATATTGCCACCGGAGAAAGTGTATTGTCCTCATTACTTTACCAGTTCATTTGGTACAATTCTAAACATATCCATATAACTTCGTAGTCTCAAAAGAGGCAGTCACTAGAGAAATTTTGTTTCATCGATCTTTCCTATTCTCTACGTTCAGGATGGATATTGAGAGTGGTGCTTAACAAAATTCCTTCTTACTTCATGTTCTATTCAATTCATTCATATTTCATGTTTTCTACATATAATTGCTGAGCAACCTCATATCATGGAATTCTAACATGTAATATTCTAACATGTAAAAGGCCAGAAAGGACAAAAGAAGAGTGCATGAAAGGGAGATAACGAAATTAAAAGAAAAGAAAATATAACAAAGATAAACAATTAAATCAAAAGATATCAGTATTAATAAGATGTACGAAAATAATCCAAACTTGAGAAATTTATCCCACCTGACCTGGTCCACCGCCATAACCACCATTTGGATCCTGTCAGTAATATTAGACCAAACTAGAATCAGAATGAATTCAGTATAGTCCTTGGAGATAAAATAAAAACAAATAAACAAATCAAAAGCAAAAAAGAACCACAGAACTTTTGAATTTATCGAAATAATCCTGAAGGTATCAGCTCCAAGACAACCGTAAGAGGCAACACAGAGTAGATAAGAACACTAAATTTCAAGGATCCACCACCCCATTAGAACTAGGTGGATCTTGTTGCAATAGTAAGACACTACACAGCAACTAAGAGAACATAGCTGAGTTGTTAATCAAGGCATTATATCCAAAGCCTGTCCATGCCCCATCGGAAATGCATAGTCTGTTACTTTGTTTCATATTGCAGTTAAGTACTTCTTTTTCTATGACCATTTTCCAATTCTTTGATTTCTGCATGGAGATGTGCCATGATTTTAGCTTCAGAAATCTTTTTGTCAGCAAATCTGATGTGTAGTAATAAGAGGATCAGACTTCAAAATATTTCAGCATAGAAATTGAGAAGGAAGACATCAGTCATTATCAACTTGCTAGCCGGAGGAACATCACTAGGACACAATGCAAATTGTAGCTGAACCTTAGCTGGATGCATTTGCTTTCATAAGGGGGCATGCCATAACATAAACACATATACATTCATAATTGAACAAAGATTTTACAAGAAAACATCACAAGAACTTAAAGTAATTTAGGCTGCAGAAAACCTGGCACCGTTGGAGAAAATCAATCACGTCATTTTCCAGTTTGTCATCAACACAATCCCCCAACAAAGCAATTGAGTGCATGATCCAATAACAGAGCCAAGGGCGGCTGTGAATCAGCAAACCAAAAGGTTTAAGAAACTACACTTCAAATCATGAACCAAAAGTCCTCAACTCTTTCCTAGAGATTTAAGAAAATATGCTTAAAATCGTGAACCAAAACTTCTCAAATCTCCCCTGGAACAGTAATGATAGTACTGATCTCTACAAATACAGGTTTCGTATTCACAATTTATTGCTACAAGCAAGTTCTAATCCATAAAATAAACAAATCATTATTTGTTTGTCACTTTTTCTGCATAGTATTCGTCTATTTCAAGTGAAAACTTAACAGTATCCAAACTGAAAAAGAAAAGCACACTTACATATGCTAAAAATAAGGAAGAGAAACTGGTATTTGTAACTCTGTATATTAATAGAGATCGAGAAAGGGAGTACTTAGCATCCAAGACGCTAAAATTGGGGCCGAGTTGCTTAAGACTTTTGGTGAGATACTCTATGTGGTTTTCACGTCGAATCTCGAAGCTGTAAACTCCAAACACACAAAAAACCCAGTAAATTTTAAAGTAAGGAACTTCCAATAGTGAAATTCTACTGATAAAATTGATATCTGCGAGATAAAACCCTAATGGTAGTGATCAGTAGGAAGCTAACTTGACTGATTGAGCATGGGGAGGGAGGCGGCAGACGACATCGTAAATGTGAAAAACTTGATTCTGGACCATCCATTGCTCTTCCTGTGTTTTGGTGGCTCTAATATTCTCCATTTCAACCGCCGCCGGTCACTACGGTGGCGCTGCGGTGGCGTGTTATTTCACCGTGATTTTTTCTTTGGGCAAGAGAAACTAAGAAGCAATAGCGATTTTACAAACGCACTTCGGGTTACACTCAATGCGGCATAGAAGGAAAGTCGCGTTACCAACTTCAAATTCCAGAAAAACACCAAGTAGTATTGTCACCGTGTCAAACTTGGGTCAAATCAATCAAATCGAAATTTAATTAATTATATCCAGTAACTTATAATTCAAATATTATTAATATTCCCTATTATATGAAAGGTCTCGTGTCTAATCTGAATGGACGTTGTTTCTCTTTAAAAAAAATGAATTTGATTGTCAAAATTCATTTTCCAATCCAGCTATTTTTTATAATCTTTGTTTGTTATTATCATATTTGAATTTGATTAATATTCAAAATTCAATAAAAAAAATTAATTTGATTTAATATTTTTTCTTTTTTTTTTCTTTTTGAATTATATAAAAACGTTGTATTCACAAACTAAATTTATGTTATTTTAAAATTTGATAATTTTTATCATATATTAGCTAAAAATATCCAATATTTAAATAAGAAACTCTTGTTTCGTATTTTATTATTCATAAGTAAATTGTTATACATTATTACATTTGACATTAGTTTCAAAATTCTTTTATTTTTAGGTTAAGGTTCAATATCAATAGCATAATATAGACATTAATATATTTTTTATTTTAATTTTTTTATTAATATTGTAAGAATGTATAAGACTAATAATTTAATAGAAAAAATATTAAATATCTGGTTCGGATATTTAATGAATTGAATTGCTTAATCTCATATTCAATCCACTTATTCTACATTATGAATATTTATAATCATACTTATTTTATTGAATATTTTAAATAAATAAAAATTATAAATCGAATCAAATTCAAGTCGAATTCGAATTAAAATCTATTCTTTTGCGGGCCCTTTGAGCTAGGCCTTGAATTTGGCCTGACTTTGAGATTCAATATGAATTGGGTTTGAAGCCCATTTAAGTTGATCATGTTGCAATTGATAATCAAAGATCATTTTAAGAAAATGAGTAATTATCAAGTTTATTACAATAATAACTTCCTTTATCTTTGGCCAGTCAACTAACTGAGGAACAGCCCATTCCTCACTGAATCCAAGTTAGACTTAGACCAAAGTACTTTAGATAGAGTAATTAATAAAATGATGTATGTTATTCTGATGACTAGTTTTCTTGTTCTATAGATTTAAATGCAATAAGATATCAAAAATAATTCAGTGTAGTTTGATGAAGGGATTTCATAAATATCCTTGACAAATTAAATAATTTCTCAACACTTCCTAAATTTGCATCTTTTTTCTCAAATTATTTTGATCGTTCTGAATTCATTTGGGATTCATATCTTCTTACTTATTCGACTAATCGAGTTTATATGTCTCATAGTCACGTCAATTCAGTCATTACCTAACTTGTCAAGTAGCAAAGTATTACATGTAATCCTATGATTGAGTTTTCATACACAATTAAATTTCGTTGATTTGAACATTAATTAATTTTTTTTTGGTAAAAGTTTGATGGCCTTAGTTATCTTTGTATTTTTTAGACTCTTTGACTCGATTAAGTTTATATTCTATTTACTCCATTCAATTCAATCTTTGGACTATAAGAAGAATATTTCCAACTTGAAACTATAATCAATCTGGATTTTACAAGCATTGAATCCTCTTGAAATATAGATACATTCTTGAAAACACAATAATGCATAACTATCATTACTTCCAAACATAAATTCATGGGTTATGTATTTATACCAAAACATGTTTTTAAAGGGAAAAATCTACAAAATCAAACTAGCACTATATACTTTTTAAAAAGCTTGAACTCACCCGTTTGGTTTTATTTTCATTTCTAATTTTTATTTTTATCATTTTTTAAAATTAAAAAGTTAATTAGTGGAAATGAGTTTGTATTTGGATGGATTGTTGGAAAGGTAACGATTATGTTGGTTTTAATAGGTTGTAGGTGGAAAGAGATATAAACAATTAAACAGAGAGAAAAGATATATAGGTTATTGAATAATCTGTTTTAAAAATAAAAATGAAAAATAATGTTGGGTGAAAATGTATAAAAAATGATATGTTTTATTTATTTTATTTTTATTTTCATTTTTTTTAGAGAGATCATTACAAATGACGAAATATTATCCTTTCAATGAAACATTAAATTCCTATTTCAAGTCAAATAATCAAAATATAAACTATATACAAAGCACATAAAGTGTACAATGCATCCATTACGGGGTCAAACACAATACCTACCAATTAATAGGGGAGATGGATGTCACTTAGGCTATAAACAACTGGACTGATGTGTTTTATTTCTAAAATAATAGAAAATGTGAAAATGGCATTTGAAAATGAAACCAGACAGGCTCATAACTAATCAATTACAATGTATTATATATTCAACTTCAACTGAGTAATTACTTAATTCAATAAAAATTTAAATCCCAATGAATTCTAATTGTTCGTACACATACAAATTATAGTTCATTATGACTTCAACTTCAATAATTATGATTGGTAGTTAAAGCCTAAAAACGTATATAATTTGGATAAGAACGCGTCCCAACGGGACGATCGGCACCAGATAAGCACTGGCCCAGCTGCCGGTCGCGTCCGGGTTATCATCACTAGACACTTGACCACCGTGCTAAAATCCAAAACCATCAATTCTAGCACGCCTTTTTTGTCTCAGATTGGCATCCTTCATCCGCCTTTGCTACAAATTCTTACCTCAAGTGTTAGCCAGGGAAAAAAGGTCCAATTTCTACTTTCAAAATGGTTCCAATCAGCAGCCCTAAAAATTAAAGTTAATAGGCTGTTTTGTTTTTTATAGACATTTTTATTTTTTGATGAAAAATAATAGTGAAAAGTTAGTTATAAAAGTATTTTAAAAAATGAAACATTGTTTGGATGTTTTGTTTAAAATATAATGATTCATAATTATGTAGGGTTGAAAATGAGTTGTATTTGAAAAATGTAGTATTTTTGTATTAAAAGTCGTGCAAATGTGAGTAAAAAAATGAAAAGTGAAAATAGAGTTTGTCTAGAAGAATATTTTGAGAATGAAAATGCCTGTGAAAATAGGAAAAAATTAATGGCTCTCTATTTTTATTTTTAGCATAAAATAAAAATGAGTCCAAAAAATAAAAACAAACGGCCCTAGAGGCGAGAAATAAAATTTTAAAGAAAAGGTTTTGATAATAAAATTACTACATAGAAATTTGAATTATTTTTAAGATACACTTATAATTATTAGTAAATGCCACCACCGACAGTTAAACTGTAGAGGCAATACTTTTTTTATTATAATCCTAAGATTCAATCATTTTGAATGGATCGAAAATACTGCATCAATATTTATTTATTTATGCTTTCATTTAAATATTATTTGAGAAAAATATACAGAGTTGCGGCCCGTTTGATTTCATTTCCATGCCTCATTTCCATTTTCACCTGAAGATAAAAAATGAAAATTATCACTTTCTCCCTATCTCCGTCCAAAGTATTCCTATTTTTATTTTCAATCTCTTTCTAAACTTATCATAGTATTCTATTATTATATCAATCAAATTCAAATTTAATTTGACGTAAAGTACCCACTATCATTTTAAAATTAATAAAAAATATTATTTTTTTTAAAATATTTTTTTTTAAACATAAAAAAATATAAACCATCTATCTTTTTAACCTTATATATATTCTAATCATTACTTTTCAATAATTCATCCACACATTTTTATTTCTATTTCAAATTTATAACCACATTTTCAACTTTTCTGAAAATAAAAATAAGTGCTGAAAATAAAACCAAACGGGCCGAGTCGTGGATGGCCTCCGGCCCCACGGGAGGAGTTGGAGCAAAAATCGTTTTTCGCTTGTGATTGCTGGGCCAGTTAAAAGAGTGGCCGCCTCACGTCTCCATGGCCCAAACTGAATTCAGTTTGTGGGAGGAACACCGAACACACATGGAGAAAGAAATCATATATGGTTAATCGCTGATTGATAATCGCTGATCGTACACATTTTTTAAAAAAAATATTATAAATGACGAAAATTATCGTTTTATGATTTAATATTATTTTATTATCAAATTAAGTAAATTAAATTATAAATACACATAATGTGCACAAAATAATCCATTCGAATTCGAACTTAAGACTTTCCACATAATAGAGGAGATGAATGTCACTGAACTACATACTATTAGATCTTATTAGGGATGCAAACGAACTGAGTTAGCTCAAAAAGTGTTCAAGTTCGAGCCGAGCTCGAGCCAAATAATTATTGTTTACAATATCGCGAGCCTATATTTTTTCTTTAAAAAAATATTTATATATAAAGAAATATAATAAAATATACTAATTTTAATTTTTTTATAAAATAATTTAACTTTTTGAGTTCGAGCTCGAACCAAACTCGAGTCTATAGCTAATTTTAAATATAATAAAATAAAATATAGTAATTTTAAATTTTTTATAAAATAATTTAGCTTTTCGAGCTTGAACCTAAGCTGAACTCGAGTCTATAACTTGATTATAAGTTCGAACGTAATGAACCGAGCCGAGCCCGAACAAGTGCTCGAACCTCAATTTCTTAAGCTCGTCGAGCTTGAACTCAAGCCTGGAAAAATAGCCAAAGTTCGATTCAAATCAACTCATTTGTATCCCTAAACCTGATTCTACACAATTTTCAAATATATTTCATAACATAATACTAATATTTAATCGCAAGTGCGAACTATTATTGCAGATTTGCAGTCAATTTAGAATCAATATAAGTTATTGCTATCTTCAACTAATAGTGGATTAGCTCAATGATTTTCCTTTGACTAATAGCTACGGTCAAAACAGTTCAAATAGATTTGTCCTGATTCTTCTCTCACCTTTATTTTTTATTTTTTGAATTATGGTAAATGTCACTTTACCCCTCTTTTTAACTCAATCATATTTTGAGAGTGTTTGGTTATATTTTTCCATAACAAAATTATTTTGAAAAAATATAATTAAACATATCCTTATTTTTCTTCAAAATTTTAATTTTTTAATATATACATACATATATTATATATATTATTATTATTTTAACAATATAAAATCACTCAATTTCATTTTCAACCAAAAAAATCAAAAAAAAATAAAAATTGATTTGATTATTACAGTAAAAAACATCTCTCCCAAAACATAAATAAATTACAAACATACCAAAATATAACTTTCATATTCTCCAATAATTAATTATCTCAAAACACATAATAAAATTAAACAAAAACATAACCAAACATTCCCTTTATTTTTTAGGGCTCTTAATTCTGTCATTTAGTTTTTCTTATTTTAAAACACTCCAAGTACATTCAATATACATATATTTTCTTTCCCGAATTAATTTGTAAGTTTGTCACTCGTTTTTTATATAACTTTGATATTATTTTTAGAAAATGTACATTTTTTTCGCTTACAAATTCCATTTATACCAGGAAAAAAAAACTGATTTAGTAATAGAAAGCTCAAAACTTGCGTTTAAAGACAATAGATCATACCTCTCGCGCTACCTTTGCCAGTACGAGAGACTTGTGAAGTGGTTGGTTTATGATAATTTATATTTTTATTTTTGAATAATAAAAAATTATATACATTTATTATGAAATGGTATCCAAATTGTATAATCCCTTTCCACATGAAAGAAAAGAATTAATAAATCATGACTTTATGAAAGTGGTTGAGGAATAAACACACAAACTTAAAAATTTTAAGAAACTTATAATTATTTTATTTTATTTGAGTAATGAAAATATTATATAATTACAAGAAATTATAGTCAAATTGTATAATTTCCTTCACATAAGAGAACTAATACACCGTGAATTTAAAAAAAAAATGAAAATGAGAAATAAATTTATAAATTAATTAAATACTTGTATACGTAAAAAAATAAAAAAAACATCAAATTTAATTAGAATAGTTTTAAATTTTAAAAGAATAAAATGCTACTATTGATAGGACTGTTCAAATCAAATCCAATAAAAAAAAATAAAAATGAACTGATCCAAAAAATAAAAAATCGATCAAAATCGATTTTTTTTGAATTGAATTGAATTTGTTTTCTAAAAATCCATAGGATTGGATCTGTTTTTGGTTTTAATCTAAAAAATTGATCACATCCAAACCGAATCAAAATTTATATACTAATAAGATATAAAATATATATCTTAATTGTAAAATATACAAATAAATTAAAAAAAAAAGCTTAAGATTTTTTCACTTTCAAATATTAAATACATATAAATAGTTATTTTGAACTTATAACTTTATAATTGCGTGTTCTTACATAATTTAACTTAATTTCACAAATTAATGTGATATGATAGCTAAATGAAATTTATAAATCGCTTTATTAAATTAGTTTAATTATCAATAGTAATTTGTCAAATATTTTAATTAAAAAATTGAATTAATCAATTTAATTCAAATTAATTTAAAATAAATTGAATTGGATCGAATTTATAATAAAAATTTAATTAATTCAAATCGATCTAATATACATTATGTAATTTGAATCAATTAACTTTTTATCCCAAAATCGATCTAAATCGAATCGAAAACACCCTAACTATTGGCAATTGTGCAGGGTTGAAGTGGGATTTACTCTTTCTTTTCCACTATAAAAGAAGCAATCTCATGTCTACTTGCTGCACGTCTCTCGAGTCCGGCACCAGTGGGCACCATACAATTCTCTCCAATCTCATCTCTCAGTTTCCCAAAACTTTGAAATTTGATAACTTAAGATGGCGATGAAGCGTGCTGCTGCTTCTGCAGTTCGTGCTTTTACTTCTTCGGGGAACCCAGCTCCTTCTTCAGTTCTAGCCAGACGCCTTCACGTAAGCAGCCTTCTTTGATTCCGGGAAATCCAAAAATCCCCAACTTCAAGAGTTTCAAATTTCGTTTATGATCGTTTATTTATCTGATAATTTATTTGATCGCAGCATTTCTTTTTTTATTTTTCACTTTTCTTTCTTTAAATAACTTTGCCGGCGATGAACTCCTGAGCTATGGGCTTGTTTGTTTGTCAATTGGATTATTTTTTCAAAATATTTTGATAAAATAATTTTTGAAAAATGATATTGGGGAATGTGATGTTGTTTATTTGTGTTTTAGGTGATGGATGGAAAGTGAATTGGGAGAAAATTGTTTATTTATATTTTAGAGGGAATAAGATGTTACTTTTTTGTTGGTTAGTTATTAAGTAAATAGAGTGAAATTGATATTTTAAAAGTTATTTATGTAAGTGTACATGTAGATTGGACAGGGAACAAAAATAAGAGGATTAAATATTGGGAGATGGGTAAAAAATGAATTGAGAAGATATTTTGAGTTTTTTGGGGTGTATTTTGGACAGTGAGATTAGAGAATGTGATGAATTATTTATTTGTATTTTGAGAATTGGAAAATATTTTGACAATTGTAAATTCCTCATATTTGCAGTAGCGTATGTATTTTTCTTTTTCTTTTTTGGTACAAGTAGAATTATTTGTGTTGAAAAAGAAAAATTGTATAGATTGTAACGAAAAAGAAAGAAACCGAATTCATCATGGTCACAGCAAGCGTGTGAAAACAAGTACAAGTGTAATGCACCTTTCTCTGCCTTTGGCTAAGATCAAGTGTAGTTTCTGTTCTTATCTGTTTAATATCTGATACGTGGGCCACTGTGGGCCACTGATTACATAATATTGAATTAAGTTTTAAGGGTAAAACCCATTAAAAAAAAGAAGGGTAAACTGTGGCATATTTGTCGTTTTGTATTACAATGTGGGGCTTCTTGGGCCAATTTTGTCAATAAAACGTGGCTCAGAACCCACATCACATGTACCAGTTTTCGTTTGCCATCCTCTAATTATCAAATCCTAATTATTTCATTTTCAGGCCCGTGACTAGAGAAATAAAGATGATAGAACCCTTCGACGATAATTAAAAAAAATGTAGAAATGAAAGAAACAATAATTGTCCGTGAATTTTGATATTGACATGCAGTTTGATCTTTTATTTCACTGTATATTTTATTCTTTATTTTGAAATACATGTTTGTTGTTTTTGATTTTAATTAATTATTTTTCATAGGAAATATTTAGGCATGGATTGGTTGTCTTTTCATTCTCATTTTCTGTTTTCATTGTTTTAAAATGTGTTTTCACTTTATTATTGTTTTGCGTGTGGAAATGAAAATTTGATTGGATAAGAATTGTGAATATTTTGAAAAAATGTAGATTGATAATAATATTTTAATGTAATAGTGTTAAAAATTTTAATGGAATAGTATTAATTATTATTATTTAGTTGATTGTGGGCCCCATTGTATTGAAAAGATAGAAAAAGAAATGATTATTTAATAAGTTAGTGGATGATGATGTGATGAAAAATTAGTATTAAATTTTATGTGGGTCCTATTGTTTTGGAATGATAAAAAAATTAATATTTAATTAGTTAGTAGATTTTAATTATTTTTAAATTAGTAGGTATTATAGGTTTTTTTATAGATATGAAAATGAAAATGAAAATGAAAATGAATGGTGTTTTTATTGAAAATGGTACAAACAATGGTGTTTTATGTTTTTAGAATAGTGTAAAATGTGAAAATGATGTTCTAGAATACAAACAATCCAGCACTTAAGTTCTTGTTCACATTCCAAATTAAAATAGTCCTCAATGAGAGGGAAACTCTCCATCACAAAAAATATTCAGAGACAAAAGGCTTAAAAGGACAAGAGAAAGAAAACCATTGGATTGAGCCCATTTAGCGAGTCTATGAGCTGCCCCCATTGGCGTTCTTGTTGATGTGCTTGTACATCCACTCTGACCAAAAAGTTTCAATTTTCTTTTAAGTCATCAATCAAGACCTGATTTGTTCAATTAGGTAGACATCTTGAATGCAACATCATCACCCAAGCTTGGAGGCAATCTGTTATACCCATCCAACATGGATTAAATATTGAAAGAGTAACTAGTATATAAGCTTTGGTCAAAGAACTCATTTGTATCTATTGAATATTTCTTTTAGGCAAGTTGATCATAGCTTAATTGTAGGATGCACTCGGTGGATTTGGAGACAATTCTCGCGTCCAACGAGCTCACACGCTTGGGGCGTGACACAATCTATTAAAAAATGACTTGATTTTGTTTTCTTTCCACCAGGAACCAAATAAAATGGATTTAAGCTGCATTACATGGTTTGTTGTATGATATACTGTGACCATTTCTATTGTACGTACATATATAGGCTGGACCTGGCAGCAAGAAGATTGTGGGTGTCTTCTACAAAGCAAATGAGTATGCTGCGATGAATCCCAATTTCCTGGGCTGTGCTGAGAATGCATTGGGCATACGGCAATGGTTGGAATCCCAGGGACACCAGTACATAGTTACTCCAGACAAAGATGGGCCTGACTGTGGTAAGGAACATAAGAAGTGTCATCAGTTTTTTGTCTAAATACATGCATGAGTTCCAGTCAAGAGAAGATAAAACATTTTTATAATCAAAACTGATGGCTTTTGTCTCTGCTGGTTCAATGCTTATGTGCAGAGCTTGAGAAACACATACCTGATCTCCATGTGCTGATAACCACCCCTTTCCACCCTGCGTATGTGACGGCTGAAAGGATCAAGAAAGCAAAGAATTTGCAACTTTTGCTCACTGCTGGCATTGGCTCAGATCATATTGATCTTAAGGCTGCAGCTGATGCTGGATTAACGGTGGCAGAGGTCACTGGGAGCAATGTTGTCTCAGTTGCTGAAGATGAACTCATGAGGATTCTCATTCTTGTCCGCAACTTTTTGCCTGGATACCATCAGGTTATTAGTGGGGAATGGAATGTTGCAGCTATTGCTCACCGGGCTTATGATCTTGAAGGTAAGACTGTTGGAACAGTTGGAGCTGGACGTATCGGCCGACTGCTACTCCAGAGACTGAAACCTTTCAACTGTAACCTACTGTACCATGATCGCCTTAAGATTGATCCCAAGCTGGAGAGTCAACTAGGGGCAAAGTTTGAGGAAGATTTAGATGCAATGCTTCCTAAATGTGACATAGTTGTCATCAATACACCTCTTACTGAGAAAACGAAGTAAGTTTATTAATTTATTTCCTGATTTCCGAAATTTTGAGCTGATAGCAGTGTTACTTTCAGGAAATCATTACAGAACTTTCCAAAGAAAACTGCAAAACATATTAGCTAATAACCATGATGATGCATACTTTTGTATTACGACACATTGATTGTAGTGGGCATCCTTCTTTACTTTAGACCGTCAGAGACTTTGGAGAATATCATGACCTGTGTTCTATCTTTCTCAGAGGGATGTTTGACAAAGATAGGATAGCTAAGCTAAAGAAGGGAGTTCTAATTGTGAACAATGCTAGAGGTGCAATCATGGATACACAAGCAGTTGTTGATGCTTGCTCCAGTGGGCACATTGCAGGTATTTCATCAAATGCACTAAATAGACATCATTAAATGTCTTCTGAGCATTTAGTCCCCGTTTGGATTCATTTTCATTCTCATTTTCAGTTTTCAGCATTTCCAAATTGGTGGAAATTAGTTTTGTGATGTGATGTGAAAATGAAAATGTGTTTGGATGAAATGTTTGGAAATGTAATAATTATGTTGCTTTTAATAGGTTGTAGGTGGAGAGAGATAGAAATAATGGAATAAAGAGAGAAGATATATAGGTTATTTGAGAATGTGTTTTGAAAATGAAAATAAAAATGATGTTGGGTAAAAATGTGTAAAAAGTGATATGTTTTATTTCTGGCATAGTAGGATCGGTGAAAATGAGGATTGGAAATGATTCCAAACGGGCTCACTTTTCAAGCTAGCTTGAATTTCCATTTTTCCTTTCAAAATCTTTCTTCTCATCTCTTATTTAATTTTATAAACTTTAATAGAAAATTCAAGGAACAATATATATACATATATATATTACAAGAAATTCAATTTCATGTAAAGACATATAAACAATGGCTACTCGGACCCTTAAACAAGTGCTTCAATCGTAAATTTCAGGTTACAGTGGAGATGTTTGGAACCCACAACCAGCCCCAAAGGATCACCCTTGGCGCTACATGCCAAACCAAGCTATGACCCCTCATATATCTGGGACTACCATCGACGGACAGGTAACAATTATTTGGCTTTGACTTCTATTCTCTCATACGAAAACTTGTCCAACCGTTTTGCTATTTGCTAACAATATGAACAACTTTGATGCTGATGGTGGTGTAGTTGCGTTATGCGGCTGGAGTGAAGGACATGCTGGAGCGGTATTTCAAGGGCCAAGATTTTCCCCCACAAAATTACATTGTCAAGGATGGAGAGCTGGCTAGCCAGTACCGGTAGACTCGCCCTTCACCAACTGTTGATTCTGGCCTCTATGAGTGTTGCTATGTTTAGGGACATGCTACTTAAATAAAGCATCCCCTTTTTTGTGCGTGTAATTCCTGCTTTAAGTGGTCGCATGACTGTGCCAATTAGGCAGTAGTTGTTGGCCGGGAGCGGAAAGAACTAATGAATAAGATAATGAATAAATGCTTTGATCTGTATGTCTGGGTTCTTATATAAAAATAAAATTAGAAAATTAAAAAAAAAACTTCAGGGGCTAGTTTGGTTCGATTTTTAAATTATCTCATGATTATTTATCATGTGATGATTTGTGTGATTATTTAACATTGTATTATAGTTCGATTTGTATGATAATTTTTATGTGGGTACACATGATTATAGGTGGTTGTGCTTTGTTTAACACTAAATTATATTGATTACGCCTATTGAATGAGCATTTTGTCCTTCACTTCCTCTATTATAATAATAATAATTTTAGTTTTCAAGACAATGAGCAAATCCATAGGGGTGACAGGTTAATTTATCATTGATCTTGTACATATAAATGCAGACTTGAGGTATTAATTCGAGCCTTAGTGTCTATTATCACTTCGACCTAATGAATGATAAGATAAAATAAAAATAATGTATTTCATCTTATCATTTCAACTAAACGAACCATGGGGTTCTTATATTTTTTTATGAGTTCTTTAATTCTTACACATTTGAACAAGAAGAATATGTCAAGAGTTCGAATTCTTAACTTTACACATACAAATTTGAGGATAATGCTATGAAGCCAATTGGTTATCTGACTTGTTTTTCCAAGTATGAATGATGATGTGAGGGCGATGTCATGTCAGTTAATCACTCAATTTATTTTTTACGCACATTAGTAATGTAGCAAGAACGATATCATTGGATTAATTAATTGACTACTTAATTTGTTTTTATGTGTCTAAGCCAGAAAATTTGGGAACTTTGTTTGGAGCTTTTCCTATCTTGGGGCTTGTTTGTTTGGGCATATAAGATTAGATAAGATTCATATACTAATTATATATAAGTTAGAAACAATATCAAATACTATATAATCTATTGTTTGCTTTGATTTTAAAAATTGGTGATATCCCACACTTGACACTATATAATATTTGGTTGCCAAGATTGCTCAATATGATTACACTTTGTAATATTCAAAATGTCCCAATTTCTAATAAAGTAAATTTTCAAAATGATGGTTAGTGTTTTTATATGAAGGGAAAGAATGACTTTTATTCATTATCATATTATATTTAAAAATATGGATAATGAATCAGGCCATTTTAGCATAATTCATAAATCAGCTTGACTCATGATACCATGTCGGGCAGCAAAGATATTATGGGACATAAAAATATAAAGTAAATAAAAGATAAGGTTTAAAAATGTATTTATCATACCTTATCATGTGAAGCAAACAAGCAAGTGTTTAGTGTTTGTAGCAAACTAGCAATCACTACCCGGGCAGATATTTTTGCAATGGGCAGTTGTTTTGTAGACGTACATTTTATGTGCATCAAATAAATGTCAGGAACAGAAAAAACTCCGTATATTACTAATTGACGCTTATTTTTGGGTATCCTGAAGAAAGCGGTTCATTATTTAACAACGACTTTAGCTCACTGGATTTTATCTGAATTCACGTTTTAGAAGCAAAGGGCCGCACGGTGCCTCAAATTCGACGACTGAGATTCGTTGAGAAAATGTGGAAGATCGACGGTCAAAAACTAAACTGTTTTGCCGTTCAAAAGCGGCTTGGACGATCGCCTCACCAGACAAATCAGCTAGCGGCACACAAAAAAGAAGAAACAGAGAAACAAATTGCGAAAAATAGAATTTCCAATTTCGAAAGGTAATTTCACCTCATTCAATTCAGATCTGTGTTCTATCCTTTTAATTCAGTTTGATAGTATTTGATACAATTTCTCTGATTTCGATCTGATGATTAAGGTTTTAATTTCTGTTCCCTTGTTTATATTATTTGTCTAGTTTACAAGTCAGATAACTGGTTTGGTTCATGGAGAATTTTTTTTGATTGCTGCATTTGCGTGGCGATACATATTTGATTGGTGGTGGCTAATGAACTTAATCTTTTTTGTTTTTTAATTATGATTAATCCAATTATTTTTTATAACTCTGGGAAGTGTCAGATTCTTGATCTTTGGTTCTGAGTTCTGATCATTTCATACATGTCTACAGTTTGCTTACGACATGATCGATTTTGCTGTACCGATGTTATACCGACATGGGATTGTTTACTGGAAAAATGCCAATTCAGAATATGCGAACAATTAAAAAATTGTTAAATTCAAATAATTTTTTGAACTCTTATCATTTCTAATCATTCGATGATAGTTGACTACTTTGAAGACTAAGGAAAGGAAAATTATGAGTTTTACTCTTGTGAAAACTGAAAATCTATTAGGTAGACTTAGTCTTAGGACTTATCAATACTATGTCTATATAGTAGGTGTATTTCAAATGGCTGAAACAAAATCAGCTATGAGGAAGCCAGTTTTCACCAAGATTGATCAGCTGCGCCCTGGCACAAATGGTCACAATCTTGTAGTAAAGGTTGTTAGTTCCAAGATGGTATTGCAAAAGGGCAGGCCAGATGGGTCACAGCTTCGTCAAATGCAAATTGCTGAATGTCTGGTGGGAGATGAAACTGGGACAATCATTTTTACTGCAAGGAATGAGCAAGGTACTATGCTGTAATTTATTTTGAGGCTATAGCTATTGCCTGTTGTATTTATGATTCTACTCCATTTTATGGCACTTTGAATAGTCAGTTGTTGGTGGACTCCATTTGTGATATGCAGCTTTAAGTGGCTTAAACGAAATGTATTTAAGAATGCCATCGTATTTAAAACTGTATTTCTCTGTCCAATTGATAGAAGAAAAGGTAGCTAAACTATTGCAGGTGACTTGGATGTCAATCTGTGTCGTAGGTTGAGTTCATGAGTTGTTTGCACTTGAACCTAATGTTTGTTACATACCTATTTTCATGTTCACAGACACAAACATTAGTAGAGTGGAAATTATGTACACATGGTGCATCTTTTTTATTCATATAACTTGTATCTACAGTCTCTCCTTTTGGAGCAGAGTGAATACACATTTTTCTGTGTGTGTCCACATGTGCATGGTTTAGCAATAAAAAGTTGAAACATAGAAATTCCTGGCAGATGATGGCATAATTATGATGGTGACAATGGAAAGGAAAATGAGACATGCTTGCTCACACGTGCACTTTTGGGAGATATGAATGATATTATGACTATCCCAAGACTTCTTTGGCATCTTTATATATCAGTAGTCCTATGAGAAAGTCAGTTTTTGAAATCATGCTTAAGTTGAAAGGGCTGTTTCATTTTTTTGTTTAACTTGGGAAATTATAATATTTTTATCCACTTATCCCATGCAGTGGAAATGATGAAGCCCAACACTACTATAATTCTACGAAATGCCAAAATTGATATGTTTAAGGGATCGATGAGGCTTGCCGTGGATAAATGGGGACGAGTAGAAGTGACCGAACCTGCCAGCTTCAATGTCAATGAATATAATAACCTCTCACTGGTTGAATATGAATTGGTCAATGTTGTGGAAGAGTGAAGCTAGTGACTATCCTCGGCTCCCTTTTATGGGGGCTCAGTTAAACGAATCAGGAAAAGGTTGGATTTCTGTTAGAAGATTGGCAAGGTGATAATTCTGTTTTCAAAGTTCTCTTGTTTGTTGGGCGCACAAGAATTTTCTGGTTTAGAACGACTGGCACTGCAGCTAGCGGCAAAGTAAAGATCAATGCACCTGGTATAAACAGAAGGATAACTAATCGTTAAGCAACTTGGTTGTCTATGTTAGGAAACAATGTAATCGTGTCGTGGGCATGGCATATATGAGATATAGTAATTCCCTAAGCTCAGATCCTTGAAGTTGAAGGCTTCAATTTCAATGGATGTTCTTTATATCCACCTCTATATGGGTCAATGGAAAAGTTTGTATTTATCTCTGGCCTTCTGCATTTGCTTGATGCTCGCTTTGGATTACTGTTTTATCAATAAATGAATTATTTCATAGTACACTGCATGACAAAATTGCATTTCAGCTGTCTTTGTGTTAAAAAGTTCTTTTGTGGGTTTGAGATGGGTATACTGCATGGTGAAGCTGTCGACCAGCAAAAGATTAATGTCAAATTTGTCTAGATAGAATAAATTTTATTTATTAAATTTTTATTCCGATTCAAATCCTCATATAATCTAATATATTCCTAATGTTTTATTTCAATCTGAATCTGGTAAAAGTATGTGAAATAGAGAAATTTCACATTTAAAGAAAAATATGATTATAATTTAGCTTTAATTCAAAGACATACTAAAATTTATATGTCTTATGCAAGATTTTTCTATTTAATTTTCTATGTTTAGCTATTAATTTACAATTTTATTAGGATTTATACTGAATTGGGATAAAGCACCAACATGAAAGAGCCCTAATTTACTTAGTGGCTTGTGGTCAAGTAGCATAAATTTTATACATAATGTATGAGGTTAGATATGCGTGTGTATAAAATAAAAAGGTCAAAAAAAAAAAAAACTTGGGAGCCCTAGTTCTATCCAATAACGACGTATCCTGGCCTGGTCCATCAGTATCTAACTGGGCAGGCCCATCAACGCCTGACCCAGCTAACCAACCCGACTTTCTGAAGCCGGCAAGCGTAGTGTTCTACTTCTAGGGTTTAAGAACCCAGAGGTTTTGAATCAACGGCAAAATATGGCGTCCAATTGTGCAAGAAATCTGGTTCAACGATCTTCAAACTCCGTGAAGACATTGTTCATTCGCTGCCAACCATCTCGTTCCGTTTCCGCGGTGCCATCGAAGCTCACTGGAGTTGCACCCACCATACCCCGCCTGTCACCTCGCCATCGCCCCTTCTTCTCCTCCAGGTTCACCGCAAAATGCTTATGATTTTTGACTTTTTAGCTAATTACCTGTTATTGATGTTATCACAGCTATATATAGATATATAAACTAGGAATGTTGTGAATGTGTAGGCTGCCAGTGGAGCTAGGGTGCGGAGAATCGCTGATGCCTCTTCATTCAGTGACTGCATCTGCATTGCTAAAGTCAATGCTGTCTTCCAAAGTTGGCCAGTGGGGTTTTCTTTCTGAAGGTTTGTACTTTGTATCTTTTAGCAACCTTTTTTTTTTTTTTTTTTTTTGGGGGGGGGGGGGGGTTTTGTTCTAATATCGTTTTAATATTTTTTCTTGATATACTTGAACGCATTTGTGAATTAAGAGATCCACAGCTTTCAGCACTTAAATTCGAATTTCTCATGTGATCGCAGAGACAAATTCGGTCCACATCAACAATGATGTTTCAGTTTCGAATTTTCGGATTTGAATTTGTACCAACCTTTTGCTTGTGTGTTTGACTTCCCAGTGATATATGTAAATAATGCTATATGGATATAGATCAAATTGTTTTATGACTTACTCATATAAAATCGTATGCAACCTTTGTGATGATATGTGGTTGTGAGGAATTTTCCTTTTATTTCTGGATTTAAGCTTGTAATTTTGATGCATCGCTTTTCTCCTCTTGAGATTCCATTATTCAATGATTTAATTGGACTAGTTAATATCTAAATATTATTCCTAGTAATCTCTGAGAGTTGAAAATGTGTTACTAGTTAACTAGCCTCCTGGTATACACCTTAGGGAGCTTCTCATTTGGGTATGTGACTATGTGGGGAAACTGCTAGCAAAGAAGCCTAGCCTCTCTTTCACCAGTTCCTAGGTTTTATTACATCCACCTCGCCCTTTGTCAATGTTTTCTTCTCTGAGGTCTAACCAGTGAGGCCTTTTTGAGTGTTGTATGCACTATCAATGAGGATGATGTGAGCTCCCATGAATATTGGACTGATGAAGCATGTTTCTCTTTTCTTTTGGTTGCTATCAGGCTTTGCTACGCCGCTATAATAGGACCTTCAACAGAGATGCTGGGGAAGACGGCCCCAGATGATTCTATCCTCTTTACAGGAGAATAAATGTAACATCAACATGGTTGTATTTTTGGTAGAATATGATATTTTTCTATACTTGCTTATTAAATTGAAATATTATTCGGCTGTTTATGTTACATTTTAAGGGGGCTTAAATGGCAGACTGTTTTTGCTGATTGATGCAATCAGTTCTTGCTATATGCAAATTGATTGGTCGGTCTTAGTTCTTACAGATCTCTTTGAGGCAAATAACTATTTATAATATGAGATTCCTGGCAAATTGCTTTTAGGTCGTTGTAGCAATGAATCACTGGATTTTGAAAGGATCATTTTTCTACCTTCAGTCCTAGATGTTGAGGCAACCGATTTTTCTTTTGTTTAATGAAAATACAGGTGCTAATATTGCTATTATGGATGCTGGTGGCAGCATAATATGGGAGGTCAACTAACCTAAATCGATTGCTCATCTTTATGGAGTTTCTCCTATTGGGTTGGATGACCTTACACTTTTCTTTTGATAAGCATGAGTAATCAGTGCAGTTAGTGCGACAAAATATTTGCTTGATTACGACTTTTTATGATCTTATCTTGTTCCCTCTTCTATGTTGCTGATGCTCCCTCTGCCACCAGAAGGGTTAAATCAGCATGTTCAATGGTAATGCTGAATAGTATGCATCACTACTTGGAAATGTCCACATCTAAAAATGTTAATTCTTTAAGATTTTGTTGGCCTTTCTTCAATTCTCAGCTCCAGTTGCTGTTCCTGAGCCATTCAATGTCATATATTTTTCAACAGCATTTTTTATTTAACATCAAGACCAGTAATTTTTATTTTTCAGCAGCAGGTTCTTCGAGAAATTCAGAGAGTGTTTGGCTAAGCTTATTTGAAATATTTTATAAGCCCATATATTTTATAAGATGTTTTTGGAGCTTATAAAATGTTAGTAATGACAATTTTGTAAATAAAATGGTTAAAAATTAAATTAACATGTTAAGATCTTAGAAATAAGTTAGGGTTTCATTAATTTTTTTAAAAGTATAAGATGCAAATATCTTATTTTAGAATTTTATAAGCTTAGTTTTTAAAAAAAATTATCAAATATTTTTTATTATCTTATAGGTTCCTCAAAACATTTTATATGTTTGAGAAGTTTATAAGTTTACTCAAATAGGTTTGTAAATGGGTAGGGTAATATCCTACTCAGGTCCAAACCGTCATACTCATACCCATACTTATTAAAGATAATGTAATAGGTATAGGTAGGGTTTACATCCATAAATTACCCATGTGCCAATATCAAAAAATTACTCATTATTTTATATTTAAATTTAATTTATGAACTTAAAAATTGTCTATATCAAAATTAAATTTATATTAATAATAAGCTTTTTATATATAAAAATTACAAATATGTAAATGGACAGTAATAACTAAATAATTTTTTTCATTAAAAATTAAATTAAATTAAATTAATAAAGTTAATATATTGGGATAGCAATTTTTGAAAAAAAATAAAAATTGGAATAGCAATAGCAATAGTTGAACATTTTTCAGTAATAAAATTAATAGTGGAATAAATATTTTTTATAAAATAGTTAATAAAATAATTTTGCTAGTGAAAAAAAAATGTTATAAATTTTTTATCAATGAGTGAAAAATTGAAAATAAAGATTAATTGATTTACATTTAATGATTAAATTAAATTAAATATAAAAAACATTATTTTTTGTTATCGTATTTCAGATAATATTTTTTGTATATATTGAGAATATTAGTATATGCATTAAAAACATAAGTTCAAATTAGACCTAATGGGTCTTGGGTTAGATAGAGTATAATAAGGTTAGAGTCTCATTCTTTTGATTATTTTAAGGAATGATAGAATATATAAGATTTTTATTTAAGTATTTTAGGATATGAATATGAGTAAAGTGATGCTCTACCTATTTACAGGCCTACATCCAAACACCCTCTGAATCTTGATTTCATCAACTCCTTTCACCACGGTTTTGCCTTCTCTTTTACATTTCTTCTCTATCTGTAACAGCTGAACCGTTGGGAAGACAGCATTGAGCAAGACAGAATTTCCAAATAAAAGGGTAGGAAACCCAAAGTGCACGTTATCCTTTTTCGAATAGCTATTGTATGGGTTCTTTAATGTCATTTGGAGTGGGCCAATGGATTCTTAAAGTTATGTAAGTAATTCTGACACATTTGCTAAAATTTTACAATATAAATACATGAACATATTTATTTATTTTTTTATATAAAATTGTAATTGTTTAAAGACTTTAATGTATTTATTTGAATTTTTATATTAAAAAATTAGGATAAAGTGACAGCAGTTGGGATAAAAAGCGAAAATTGTAATTACGAGGATAAAAATTAATAATTAAGACGTTGATGGCCAATGTTTTCTGTATAGTATGGATATGTTATGCCCACGTTTAATAACTACCATAACTAATTTTTGAATATTATCAATTAGTTGACATAAATTAAAAAGTGAAAAACATAATCAATCTAATTAGTCAAATAGAAAGAACATAATTAATAAGCATTTTTGGCGCACGTGCGCGTTAAGAAAAATGAAAAAAACTCTTCCCCAAGGTATAGGGGAGCGGTTGACCATGTGCCAAAATAGTGAGGGGTAAGCCGGTAAGGTAACAATAGCCAATGATTGTTTTTAGGGATACAAACGAATCGAACTAACTAGGTTAGCTTACGAGCTTGATGAGTTGGCTCCAAAAGTATTTGAATTCGAAGAAATCGAGCTCAAGTTGAGTTTGAATCAAGTTCGAATCAAATAATTGTTGTTTGTATATTCGCAAACCTATATTAAAAAAAAAATATATTTATATATAAAAATTATTATAATACATTAATTTTTTATATATTATAAAATAATTTTATATTTTGAGTTTGAGCTCTAATTCAATCATATAACTTTATTCAATATTGAGCTTAATGAATTGAGCCTAAACATGGGACTCGAACCTTAATTTTCTGAACTCGTTGAGTTTAAGCTCGGTTCATTTAATTCAAACTCGAATTTGAGCATAAAAGAATGATGGTTCGATTCTATTATTTGCATTCCTAATCGTCTTAACCTAAAATAAATAAATAAATAAATAAATAAAGAAAACAAATATTTGCTGTAACCCACGTTTCTTTGTCGGCACTCCTGCACCATATCTCCACATTCCTTTCCAAAATTCCTGCCATTCCAAAATCCAAACTATATAATTCCTCAAGAAAAATAACGGTAAAACCATACCCAGCTCCCCTTAGTGCTTCCTCTTCTCTCTGTCTTATAGAACAAACGGTAACTAACACTCTCTCAATCATCCCCTCATTCTGCACAGCATCAATTTCCATTTTATCCGCTATATGGAAACCTATTAGGATATTGAAGAATTGCAGTTTCATTAGAGGTTTTCTGCTTCTCTTTGGTATCATTTTTAGCCTTGGGCATTCGGAACAAAGCAGAAGAGAGAGAATGGGGGCGTATTGCGATGACGACTTCACATTCTCATCAAATTGCAGTTTCGCGTGCTCTCAAGATACGAGATTCTCCAAGCACGTCCACGATAATGTCCATGGAAACATTTATCTTGATCCGGTAACGGTCTCATATGTGGCTATTTTATGTGTTTTTCTCTTATTGTTGCTTCTCTTATTATTTTCTTTTCCTGGTTTTTGTCTTTGATTCTTTGTTTCAAATAGGGTAAAATCCACTTTAACCATTATACTCAAATTTCATCTCACTTTACTTCTATACTTTTAATTGCATCACTTTACTTCGCTCTACTCTCAATTTACTTAAATTATCAATTCTATTAAATTCTCTTCATATCCTCAACACCCGTTAATTTTTTCTTTTTAAAAGACAAGTTATCCATAATTTTTAATTGTTGATTTAATAAATAAAATCATCTTCTCCACACACAAAAAAGAAAAAGAAAAATGTATTCTTGAAGATTTAGAAATATAAAATTACCAAAAACATAAGGGAAACATGTTTCTTATAGGCCGACTTCAAATGCCAATATGAAATCTCACTTACACATAGTTTTGTTGCTATTTTGTGCTTGTAGTGTTTCTTTTTTTATTTTTGATGAATTCATAGAGGGATGTATTGGGTAACAAAATATAGTTAGTAAAATAATTCTATGGAGGAAAAAATGGAGCCTGTATTTTATTAATTTGAGTATATTTTAATGGAAATCATTGTTTCATCTAGAGATATACTATTAGTATATCATGCAAGTTTTTGATATATTTGTAGTGCAGTCAATAGTGATGTCTAGGTTCACCTTTCAGCATTCAGTTTGAATCTTTTAATTTAATTTTAATATTATTTTTTATAAAATTTGTGTATTCATATAAGAGAAGATTAGCTGGGAGAGATTGGCAAAAAATTATTGAGATATAGACATTTTGGATATATAAATATAAAATATGGTGATCTAACAAATTTTGCTTGATTTGCTAACAGAAATTGAAGAGGCTTTAACGATGTTAAAGTAAGTGAAATAAAATTGAGAATACAATGAGACAAAGTGATGTAATTAAAAGTACATGGGGTAAAGTGAGACGAAGTTTGAGTAGAAATGGTTAAAGTGGATTTTACCCTTTCAAATATGAAGTAGGTATTTGTCATGATCGCCTCAGGATTGCAGTGTGTGTGTGTGTTTTTTGCTTTTCCTTTTCCCCCTTCTTTTTTCCTGCCTAAGTCAGTGGCATCCCCTATTAAGCAAGTGATGAATTTAAGTGTTTTTAATCTGGATTTTTATTCTATTCAGTTTTCTTCCTAGCCAAAAATCTTTAGTTTTTGTGCTCAGCGGGTGTATTGCAACTACAATCTTCAGACTTACTATGAACTTGTCTTGAACATTGTGGAATCTATGGTAAATGTTTCATTAGATTTACTATAAACTTTTCAAGAACATCTTGAAAGCTGTTGTAAATGTTTTTATATGTTCAACTATCTTATGGAAAAGTCTCTGTACTAGTATATTTTCTTATGCATTGCGTCCAAAATTTCGTTTAGATGCAAATCATTTCAACGGTTATATATTTATTTGCAGCTCTTTTTGAAATTCATTGACACGGAGCAGTTTCAGAGGTAAAAATTAGAACTGTTCTGCTTTCTTCATCCTTTAGTACTTCAGTCTGACTCTTTTACTTTTTTATATGTCTTTTTTTAGGTGTTTTGTGTATCTCTATTGATGTAGTTGTGACAACTGAGTTTCTAATATGGTGCTTGTTCTGTTGACAGGCTGCGTGATCTTAAGCAACTGGGTGAGTGCGCTATATTTTTATTTTCTCTCTCAATAATCCTTTCACCAATAGCTATGTTTGTTTTTTGAGACATTTATGTTGAGTCTAGGAAATAAAACTCTTTGGTTATTCATGAAGTAGAAATCTTTGTTTATTTTAATGAATGGCATGAGGAGTGCCGCATATGGTTGTTATCTTTTACTATATTTGGTTGTTAATTTTAAGGAAAATGCGTCCTATTGTTTGGTTTTTTCCTCACACTTGTGTAACAAAGAACAATGTGTATGTTAATGTAGAAAATTAGTAGTAACTGATACATTGAATACCTTCTTTCTTTGTTTCAAATATCACAAGTAAACAATTGCCGTCATTTTTTGGGCGTTTTCCATTAAAGCTGCTTGTGTTGTTTGAAGTCCAGTGACTATCAGGAACAAATATCATGATATTATAATTCTTTTGATTAGGATCCTAATGAGGCATTTGATTTACTCATGAAGCTTAGTTGCTTGCTTGAATAAGTCTGAATTGTTTGAACAGTTTTCCTCTAGTAAATTAACGTTGGGATATTGCAACCATGTTTTATGACTTGCTTCCCCGGATTTTTAATTACTTGTACTTGAATTTTTACCTTCTTGTTGCATGTAGAGAGCCATGGTTACCATCGTAGGGTTAAATCCTTGGTAATTTCTGGTTCTCAGAATCTCCATTCATTTAAAACTCATTTCAAAAGCCTTATTTTTGGTACATGAGGAGCATGTTTGGAGTCACTAACAGTTGCTTTCCTTTAGTTGTTAGGCTTCAATCGTTGAATAATTTATTTTTCATTCTTAAATTATCAGGAATGGCACACATGGTTTATCCAGGAGCAGTACATTCTAGATTTGAACATTCTCTTGGAGTTTATTGGCTTGCTGGTGAAGCTGTTCAAAAACTTAAGATCCAACAAGTATAATATCTGCCTGAAATATTTTCATTCAATAGTGTAAGTAAGTAATAGTTTTTTCTTTTGGGAAATTATGCCTTTTGCAGGGATTAGAGCTTGGCATTGATCGCTTTGATATGCAAACTGTGAAACTTACAGGTTCGTAGAAGAAAACTTATATATTCTAATGAAATTAATAATATCTATTTGCACTCCTCATAAAACTTATGTACTCTAATAATTTTTTTAATTTGCACTCTTATTCATCTTACCAATCTGCTATGCATTAATTGATAGGGCTTTTGCACGACATAGGCCACGGGCCTTTTAGTCACTTGTTTGAACGTGAGTTTCTTCCCAAGGTTCTTAAGGGATCAGAATGGTAATATTTTTTGGCTGACTCATTTTCATGGGATAATGGTTTTCCAGTTGATGACTACAAATTCTTCTTCATAAGTTGCTTTCTTGTTTTAATAAATAACTGCATTTGTTGTTGTGCGAGAATTTCAATAGTTGTTGTTTTGAATACTAATTTTTAGTTTTATAACTCACACTTTTAACCCCACACCTACTCTTGCTCCCCCATTCGTATGTTGTAAGACTTGCCTAGAAAACCTTGGAAATTGTGCTTGCAAATCTTCTCTATCTTGTGCAATGTAACTTGCCAATTTAATGTATTTTAAACTACAAGGAAACTAGTCCAGGTGTGTTATCTACCATCAATACTTGATGTCTTTTAAACTAGTATCTTTGGTGCCTTTATGAAAGTTTGTAAGAATTCTTTGATCTGGAAGCCCCCTCCTGTAGTTGAACTTACACATGCAATCATATATGTATGACTAGTTTATATTTGCTAGTTTTGATTTTTGCAAATTGATCAACCTTTGGTCAATAAGAGCGATTAATATCATGTTCTTTTGCTTTTAAACTTGATTTTGTACCTGCTTCTTGTGCTTCTTTTCTTCATAAATCTCATTTATGTTGTGAGATACCTGCTTAACTGTGGTAAAGATGGTTATAGGTCTCATGAGCAAATGTCTGGAGAGATGGTGGATCATATTGTCGATGAGCATCATATTGACATAGATATGGAGACCGTGAAAAAAGTGAAGGTGAGTTGGTGGTTATGCTTTACTGTAATTTGGTTTTGTTTGTGATCTACTTGCTTTTTTTCTCTTTCATAAACTTTTAAAAAACATTTTTGGTATGGTAAAGAGAACTGCTATAGTCACTCTCTTTTGTGGAGTATTAATTTTTGCTATGCATCAGGTGCTTATTAGGTGTATTTGGTCTAGTGAAGAGTTTTGTTATGTACCTGGATATTAACCTGACCTCCAACCTTTTCTTTTATCTAGATGGAAAGAAATGGATAGCTATTTTTTTTTTTAATTTCACTAAATGAAAAAGATCTACTAGCAAGTTTTTTTTTTTCTTTTGCTTTCTATAAGAATCTATTTTATGTTATACATATTTATTGCCTACAACCATATATATTTCTCTGTGAATCATGTCTGGAATTTCCTTGTGCCATCAGTAGTTCAGTTAGCTCGCTGATTTTCTTTTGTATTACGTATCTTCATGAGTAATATTTTCTTTAATAACGATCAGTGTTGATTTCTTAGTCTGAAACAAAATATATGCAACATTTGCCTTCAGGCAAGTATTTGCTATTTGATATAGCAATTCTTTTGACAAGTTTGGTTTGATGAAGGCATGTGACTAATTGTTGGAAAAATTCATACAACTAATTGCGATGGTCCAATATTATACCTTTTAGGTAGAAATGGAATTGGCAATAAAACATGTTGGATTTAGCTCAATTGCTAGCTTCCTAGTCCTATATACAAACTACTTTCCTCACAAACAAAGTTTTGTCGTTATTTCAAGATTACTTCCATGAGTACCACACTCCAAAACTTTAAGTTTTCAGGTGATTACCCAAGAAAATATATATAGAGTATTTACGAGAGAGCTATTAGGAATTTTGATAATTCTTTCAAACCCTTAACCCTTATTTATAAGGACGCGGTGAGGGTTCAAGAAGGAACCATTGACTTCTCATAAAGTGCCTTATCCCTGGCTTCTTGAGGAAGGCATTCTTTAGCTACAAGCTTGCCAAAGAGTTTTTCAGAAAGCTTCACTTTAACTTCTTGAGGAACCTTCTCAAGGAAGTCTCTCTATTGACTTGCCCTGCAAGCTTGCCGAAGCTTGTCAATATGAATGTTTATTTAGAGTATGGAAAAAACCCGACCTAATATATTTAGGTCATGCCTCATGGGCCAAAACTCGGTCTAAATTGCTATATCTCCCACTAAGACATATTTAGCATACTCTCCAAAAATCTCAGTCTTAAATATCTCATTCTCATGTCTTTATTTCATACATAAGGAGTCTTTATTTCAATCTTAAATAAGGTGTTTGACTGATTCAGAAAAGAAAAATAAGGAGTGTCGTATTAAGATGTCACCAAACTAAGACGGCACTACAACTCCAAATAGGATCTTAATGTTCAAACAACTTATTTAGCTCCCATGGTGGACAAAGAGACACGATGCTGTTTTTTGCTACACTAAGTGATAACAGTCAATAAATATGTATATCTCGATGTAGATTTATGTTCATCTCTATTCGTTGACCTATCAGCATGCTACTAGCTTCAAACTATCCACATACACAAAATTAGTAGTCCCCTTCAGATATCCAAACATTCTTTTGATAGCATCCTAGTGCTTTGGATCATAATTATTTTGATATCAACTTACCATACCAACTACAAAGTACAAGTGTTGTTGATTACACATTATCGCATAGGATATTGGTTAGACTTCCCACGTGTCACGGGTTGTGTCTTAGAGATCAAGTGGCGATCATGACTTGAGGAGGCATTAGGTGCAACAAGGAGTTGTCGTCTAGCATGTAAGGGCATAAACGACACATGAGTAGAGACTCTTACAAGGTATGGATTGTGAAATTGTTTTAATGGCATATTCTATGAACTATGAGAATGCTTCTTGCCAATTTTGAAGTCATTTCGTATTCTTCTAGGGATCAAACATTAAGGACGACCAAGAGCACTAATCTTGAGAGTAGTGGCAAAATGCATTGAGGAGAGGGTTCTAATGGATGAGTTTGGCAAAACTATTTGAATGGGGCATTACTTGGAGTGTTAGGAATATCTCCACCAAGTTTCACAGATAAATGGTTTTGATGAGTAGGAAATAGTGTCGTAGTTCTAATTTATTGCAGGGGCAATTCCTAGAGTTAGACGGCGTTGGAATTTTGTGGAGTTAATGCAGAAATCGGGAGTTACTCATTGATTCAAGCGATGAGTGATTTGTAGTTTGGATGAGGAAGTTACATAATGTATACCTCCTCAGCATTTTAATGTCTATTGTGGGCATAAGTATTTTTTTGCTTTACCTATTATAAGGGGACCATGCATGGTTGAGGATGGTGGGCATGAGCGGTTGGCCCTCATCGTGCTGTGATGGTACTAAGTGAGCAACTCTTGCTCTCAAGGGTCGGCTCTAGGCAGTAAGTTATTAGGTTGAAATGAGTAACGAATCATCATAAGGACTTGAGATAGATGTTGGGGGTCGAAGGTTGGGTGGAACTTGAGATGCCATGATGGGCAAATGGATATTCCATTGCAAGATAGAGTTTGTCCGTGACAGTGGAATCAGAGCATGAGTTTTGCATTGTGTGAGGATCCAGGTGTGGAAGTGAATTTATGCCAAGATGACCATCAACCTTTTGTAACCCTGATATTCTTTGAATAAGGAGATTAGCACATGAACTCTATACGAGGTAGTGGTTTTGAAATCTAGGACTTTTAACAGAATCATGATGTGTTATAGCCTATATTGGAGGTGTCGGTCATTGAGTTTGCTACTAGGTGGCATTCTGTTTGTTTGCAATGAGCAATTATGTTTAGAAACTAAGCTATTAGGGTAATAGCTCGGCTTCAAGAGCTTCGTTATTGATGGGTATTGCTTAGGCAGAGCTTACTAACTTGAGTTTTATTGCAAATGCTAGTTGGGCGAATTCCAATAACCTAAATAGTTAGTTGTGGTTGGTAGCATTCAAAGATTACTATTGGAGTACCTACCACATTATTGACATCTGTGGATTGGGTGAAGTTCAGTAATGAAATTACAGTTTGGTCATTGTAATTGGGTGAAGTGCATTAACCTGATTGTTTTATGCTTGTTAGTGATTACAATTTGAGCTCTATGTGCGACATAGAAACTTTGGGTTGGTAGTTTGTTGCGCTATGCGCATGGCTATTGAAAATTGCATGAGGTAAGAAATTGGTGAAAAAAATAAGTCATTTTTTGGCAAGTATGTTGATGTGTTGTTAACTATTTTGGGCTAAACTTTTTAGTACAAAATGAATACTAGAATTCATCTTGACTTCCATAAGGGGACTTTTCGGAGAGTTGGGTGGATTGAAGGTTGCGGGGATAAGCAACCATATTGCGGAGAACCACAAGTCTGGAGGTGATCAAGGCAATGAAGCCGTTTTAGTGGATTCCACCTTTAAGTTGAGTTAGAGAAGCTTTCATGTGGGCAAAATGAGCTTCTCTTTGAGACGATGTAGAGGCACTAACGCACATGAGGTGCATTGAATCAGACTCATGTGACAAGCGAAGGCCCCGAAAGGATCATTAACGAAATACCACATTTAGAAGCCCATTTACTTCGCAATTTAGACAAAAATGGAATGGTGGTGTTGTGATCTTGGGTAGAGACGGGTGATATTTTAGTAGGTAAATTAACGCCCCAAATGGTGATGTTCGATGCCGACGGGAAGGAAAAGATCTTAGAGAAGTGGGCTTTTATGATCCAATGAAGAATCAAACTTATTTAAATGTTCCTCTTATTCTATATTTCCTTGAAAAAGGTGCTCAACCTACAGGAACGGTTCAAAATCTTTTAAAGAAAGAGGAAGTTTTTAAGAAGTTTAGCAACCTTTGGGATTGTGAAGTGTGGATGTTTAGATCCTACTTTTGAGGGCAATAGTGTTGTTGAGTTTTAATTTGAGTAGTGTTTGTTTAGACATCGTGGGAATAGATATTTTGAGTTTAGAAACTAGTAAAAGTCTTGGATACTGTGTAGCAAATTTATGAGAATTTTGAGTTTTTGATTTGCAAAATGAGTTTCTTGAGTTGAGTTCTTGCTCCATATAGGGATGTATGCTAAGGTCAGAATTGAAAGCAATTTCAATTTCGTCTGTGACAAGTGAATCTCATTTTAGAGGCGGTCTGAGATGAATTTTGTTCCCAGCTTGTGGGGGGAAGTCAAGTTGTTTTGAGCTAACTTGAGTATGTTCTTCAAAGGGATGTCAACATCGGTAAATGGGCTTTACGGTCTAGGGAATTTTGAGAGAGGTAACTGGGTTTGAGATTAAGCGAAGCGTTGGGCTATACGAGCAGAATTGAGAGAAGCAACAAGCTCCATTGGATAGAGTTGAGTGGAGCATTGAGCTCTATGAGTTGATTCAATCGATAGGGTTGCCTGAGCTAGACATTTGGGTTGGTGCCACGAGCTGTGTGGTTTCCGTGAGATTGGGCATGGGCCTCAAGTTTAAGTTGTTTAAGAGTAGGCACTTGAAAGAGATTTTGTGTTTGTCGAGGACGACAACACCTGTAGTGGGGAAAATCATTAGAAATCCACACTCTTCCCCATTAGAGGTGTTGTCGTCCTCGACAAACACAAAATCTCTTTCAAGTGCCTACTCTTAAACGACAAGTTAGAAATCATTAGAAATGAGATGCTTCTTCGCAAGTTTGAAGTCATTCTATGTTCATTTGGACATTGAACATTAGGGGCGATTGCGAGCGGTCTTTCTACGCGGGAGTAGCAGCAAAGTACGTTGAGCAGAGGTCTCTAATAGATGAGTTTGGCAAAACTGTTATGATGGGGCATTCCTTGGAGTGTTACGAAAGTCTCTACCAAGTTCTAGAGATAGAAGATTTAGTTTAAGCGGGAAATAGCTTTGATGTTTAGAGTGTGGTAGTGTAGTGACATTGTTGTAATTCTAGTTTATTGCGAGGGCAATTTCTTTTCCACGGAGAATTGAATAGGCTAGAATCTTGCGGACCTAATGTAGAAGTCAAAGCTACTATTAGTGCAAGTGATGGGTAATTTAAAATTCTAACGAGGAAGTTACAAATTGTATACCTCAATGGCTATTGTAGGTATTTTTTTGGTCAGGACTATATAAGGGTGGCATGCATGCTTGAGGATGATCAGCATGCGCGGTGGGCATTAAATCGGCCCTTTGCATGTTGTGATGGCACAAAGTGAGCAACTCCTTGAAGGCTATGGGGAGCCAATGGCTTGCTCTATATATTTCAAAGGAGTGTTTAGAGTTCCTAGATGGGTTAGTAATTCAACGGATGCCATGCAGCTAGGAAGGCCTATTATGGATATAAGAGCGTGCCGAGAAGTTGCAAGGGGAAATGCAATTGTTCCATGGGCTTCGAAAATTATGGGGTAACACTTCTAGGCTGATTGAGTGATTGAGGTAAGCACCCTAATATGTGGCAAGTTGAGGTAACATGTTGGCATGCGGGAATCAACGTCATGCTTTGTGTGGGACTAAAGTAATATGATGACACATTACATAAGCATTGGACTTACATATGGCTTTACTCGAGCAAGGCACAAATGATGGATGGGCACCTTGACGAGCCATATACCTAGGCGTTTTGAGTTAGTGATAAGCACGAGAAATGCGTTGCAGATGCACGAGCGGCCCACAATGCTGTGACGGATCGACATTACTTCTTTGCCATCTATAGATTCACGTAGGAACTTAAGATTGAGGATGTGCATGCTGGCTAGTCGGGGATTGTTGAGGAAATATGCTCGGTGAGCAAGAAGCGACTTAGACATTATGAGTAGGTGAATGGGCGCAACATTGAGATATGTTCAAATGTTTGTTTATGTTAGTAAGCTATTTGGCTGAAATGAGTAATGTGTGGGTCATCATAAAGACTTGAGATGGATGTTGGTGGATTGAAGATTAGGTGGAACTGAGATGCCATTAGAGATAAATGAATATTTTGCTGTAAGATAAGAGTTTGTCCATGACACCACGACTTTTGTACATGGAACATTAGACATTTGCTTCTTTTCTTCCACAATTTTTGGCAAAATCTTTTAGTTAAGAACACAACTCTTATTCATTGGTGTGTTTATAGGATTGGCATTATACATATTAAATCACCCTATAATTCTCTTTAAATGTCACTTGAGATAAACTTAAAAGTTTCTCAGAACAATTTTGCTGAATCTTTAAATTGAGTATGTATTTAGCCTCTCTCATGTCTTTCATTTTAAAAATAGCGGACGACAACTGGTTGTCCTCTTAGTTGATGACACTATATATCGTTCCAAGTCAACAAACTATCATCTACTTATAGCGAGAGAATAAAAAAGCTCCTCCACTTCTCTTGATATACACGATGGTCTTCCTCGACCATTGCAAAGCTAATTAAGTGATACCTCGTTGAAATTGACTGTATCACTACATAGACGATTGCTTCAAGCTATAGCTTGTTGATAGGTAATTTTCCACATTTGCTTCGATGCATTTGTGGACTTTTTTCTACAAGTCTTCGTCGAGTAGAACACTTATACTAACCTTGGGTATGCTATTTTTATACTCTCCAATTGTTGGATAAGATTGTGAAACCTTACTTCACCGTATAGAGATACGCCTTCTTGATGATCTTGCACTTGTAGCATATATAGTTGCAGACTTGCAGGTCCCTTTGACTTCACAAATGCTAGAAAAATCCTCTTCAAGGAAATCTAATGTTACATGACTTAATCTTTGTTGGTTCCTTAGGGTGTTCATCATACATTATATAGCCATTTGAGTGCGCATAATACTTTATAAGGATATGCTTGCTAGCTGTAGGACCTAGTTTCCAATGCTTATGAGATCTATTGTGAACAAATCTCTCGAGGGCATAAGCCCTCCAAATAAGGCTTTGTGTTTTGCCACAATTCATTGGGAGTCAAAGGAACTAATTGTGAAGGCGCAAAGTTCGATATGTAGTCAAAAATCAAAATTACATCTTCTCAAAATGATGTTGGAAAATTTGCTTGCGCTATCATTAGTCTGGTCACATCCACATTTATATGACTCTTCCTCTGGTGCAACACTAGTATTGATGAGATAGGTGATATACTAAGCTATATTGTGAATAATTATTAATAAAAGTGAGAAAATAGGATCCAATATACTGTGCTTCTATATTTATTGGTCAGCATATGTTTGAGTGGACTATCTCTAAAGCATAAGTAACTCTTTTAGCCTTTCCTAAAGGCTTCTGGTAGGACTTGTCGATAGATATAATTCACTCATACGAAGGTTGATCTTAGTGAATTGGGCCAAGAGGTCTTCTATATCCTTTCTTGTCTCATGTGGTGTAATTTTGCATGCCATTGAACAGATTTAGATAAGAAAATAAATATCCAATTCCAACATAAAAAAGTCTATAATTTATAAAGCTTAAGCCATAAAGTTCACGATCAACAAAAAAGTTCGAATTAGTATTCTCTACTAGAAAACCTGTTCCCTAATCGCCCCTCCCTCTCCCTTACTTGTCCTTTGAAAGCCGTTCCATCGCTATGCGCCGCATTTTATGGCGAGGTATAAAGGACAAAAGCCCATAAAGTGCTAAAACTAAAAGTAGATTACAAATACTAGGTGCATATTTCAGATCACTAAGGAGTAATGCCTTGAGCTTGAGTTGATAAGTTCCAACTCCTAGAATCTCCTTGAGTAATGGTTGTCTTTTGGTACGCTATGATAATCAACATGTTTTATTACTCTAATGTCTATAATCCAACTATGGATTTAATTAGCAACCAAAACATGAGAAGAAATCCAGGAATGTGGAGGGCATTTAACTTGTCATACCTTATAAAAGCCGAGTGCAATTATGAGCAAAGTCACTACATTTTCCATAGCTGTCGCACTTGAGCTTCTTGATATCTTTCTTCTGCCCCTCTTGGTTTGGCTTTTTACCGTTAGGCTCTAGGCAAAAGTTCTGACTCTGGCTTCCAATGTAGTTTAGCACTTTGTCCCTATGCTTGCTCTTATTCAAGTTTGGAATTTTTGTTAGACAACCTGTGGGACAAGAGTAATTGCTTGTTCATGTTTAGACTCTTTACATTCTCATCCAAGTTTAATGTGGTTTGCAATGTTGTCCAACGTAGCATGCTCATTATGTCCAAGCACAACTTTATCGCGTCTCAAGTTTGCTCAAGTAGTGACCTTCCTAGAACAACATCAGGACATTAGAATCATTGCTCATTAATGGGCTATACTCCAACATTCTGAAGCTCTTCAATCATATCCTTCATTATATCAAGATGTTGGATTATCGTATGTTTCACCGCAAGTATGTATTTAATTTGCTAAGGTGCCACCATATAAGATCTTCAATGCCTCCCACATTATTGTGCATGCAACTTAACAAGTAAAACGTGCACTTCTATCTTAATCTTTTCATTTGTTATATGTCAGAGTCGCGTTGATCTTCACCAAGTGGCTCACATTCTGGCATTTAATCACGACTTTTCGAAGTGATCAAGGGTCTTTTCTTCGTGGAGTAGGCACTGAATTTTTGTATTCTAAATAGCAAAATTTTTGCTAAATTTATCAATGCCATGAAGATTAGAATAAGTAGCTTGGGAGTCCATAGGTGCTTGCCAAAACATTTTAACTCAATTAAATATACCTTATTTATTTTTAACCTAGTGAGAATAAAAAATTGCACGCTCAACTAGTTATCATCTCCCACCTAATTAATGTTTATAATGAAATTTACTAATCTTGAATCGCATAATTGATTGTCCATTTATTCATAAGTGTTAATGTCCCACATCGGTGGTCTCTATATATGGTATTAGACAATTCTCACTTCTCACCTTATGAGCTAGCTTTTGGAGGTTGAGTTAGACCCAAAGTCCATTTTTTAACATGGTATCAGAGCCACCAATTCTTGATGTTGGGCTACCCAGTATTGTTAGGCCCACCCATTTCATATCATTCCACGCTCCAGATGTTCATTTCTGGGTTTGCGCGGGGTGTGTTAGTGTCCCACATTGGTGAAATAAATAAGTCGTGGTCTGTATATATGGTCTTGAGCAATTCTCACCTCTTACCTTATGAGCTAACTTTTGGGGTTGAGTTAGACCCAATGTCCATTTTTTAACAATAAGCATGCATGTAATATGGAAAATTGTCCCATATGGGCTACATTGCACATGGTACATCATGTTGAGATAATTTGCCACATGATTATAAAAGTGAAATTACACCGTTTACATCACATAGTCTCAGATAAATACATGTTTCACAAATGAGAATTTACATGAGATATATTTCCACTAGATCAAACTAGTGGAATTAATAAATTGGGATGCCATACTATCATGCACCCTTTAATATCTCTCACAATTGTAAAGAAACAATGGAAAATAAACAATCAATTTTTCATGAGCACCTAAATCCCAATGTTCATTCATCCACCATTGCAACTTTTAAATCAAGAAAATGCATTATAATTTCACCCAAGTAATAGTATGCAATTATGAATTCACACTTGTAAAATATCAAAGTATACTCAAATATATACTAGGCCGAAACATAATTTTCTGAACACATAAAAATTTTGGCCATAAATTGATTACACAGCTAATTATAATCAATTTTCTATGCCAAAATATGGAAAGAAAATTATATAAAATATTTATCTTGGATAAAAAATTCCTAGAAAAATAATTGAAAAACTAGAAATTTAAAAGATGCAACTTCATTTAGCTGGAATAATTGAAATTTGCCTATAGGCATGTAGTTGTGCACCGAGTAAGCTGCGGTTACTAACTGGGTGTAGAGTAAGTGCCAGTTTAGGCGACATGTTACCCCACCTATATCAACCACAACATGCCACATAGGTGACACACGTTAGCTCTGTTTTCTATTTTACCACATGGTTGCCATGCTAGCATGCACATGACTTCCACGTAGGCGTTTTATCGTGTGAGTGACAGTGTGACACAATGCTGGCGTTGTGGACGTTATTGTCGCACTAGCATAGCTGGTTGTGTATTTCCCAATAGAAGCTTCAAATTAGCATATCTTGTTGTATTTATTGTGGTGGGCCAAATATTATACCTTTGAGGTGGCTGAGGAATTGACAATAACCAGGGTCATATTCAACTTAACTACTAATCTTCTAGTCACAAGGTTTTCTCGCTATTTTACTACCATGGTAGTTCTATTTACCACACTCCAAAACCTTTGGGTTTTTTCGTGATTACCCAAGAAAATATTATGAAAAGAATTCAATAGAGAGCTCTTAGGAATTCTCAATCTTTCCTTAAAACTTTGGCCCCTATTTTATAAGGGTAGGGTGAAGACTTCCACTTAACTTCTCATAGAAGCCTTATCCTATTTATAGAGGAGAGCTTCTTAAGGAAGCCGTTCTTTGGCTTCCCGAATAAACTTCCTAAAGCTTGTCAAATATGAATGTTTATTTAGAGCTTGGGCCAAAACCTAATTCAATCTATTTGGGCCTTTGGCTGATACCTAGTTCAGATTGCCACACTTATTATGCTACACATCATAGTTTCATGATGGTTGCAATATGACATTGACTGTTTTTGCTAAAAGTTTATTCCATGGTATGTCTTTCAATTTTTTGGGGGTTGATGCAAGTTTGTGCTGAGCTTGCCTCAAAACAATGGTTCTATTTTCTAATATATGTAAGATACTTTTATTGAGTACTTCTTATGCTCCTAAGTTCTGAATTCATTTCTTTCAACTTCTAACTTGTTGGCAGGAAATGATACTTGCAAGTTCTAAATATGCTACAGCCAAAGTAAGTCTAGTTTGTAAAGATTGCGGTGCTTTTTATCTTATCAGTGACAATGCAGCTTTACCGTATGTTGCACACATGTTCTGATTGAATCCTTTATCTTCTCTAATCTCCAGAACACAAAGGAAAAGCATTTCCTATACGATATTGTGGCGAATGGTCGAAATGGCATTGATGTTGACAAGTTAGTAACTTCAACACTAGAACCAGATTTCTATTTTAATGCCGTCCTTAGTATGTTATTTTATTTTTATGTTCTTGTTGTTTGCTTTTGTTGTTTGACTATGTGATTGATATATTTACTGTGCTGCAGGTTTGATTACATTGTCCGTGATTGTCGAGCATGTGGTTTAGGATGCAGCTTTCAGTTTCAAAGGTTTGTACTCAAATTTCCTTTATGATTCAGTTCACTTGCATGAGGCTTAACAACAGCTTGGGCGAGAAATTACTAAATACAACCAGAATTCCTGAACCATTGTTTTGCTATTTCAGGTTGATGGAGAGTATGAGAGTGATGGGAGATGAGATATGCTATCGGGCCAAAGATTGTAAGTATCTAAATGACAGGACTGAACATGAACTTTTGTTTGGTTACCTATCGTATGTTATTGAGTATAAATTTCAGATCTCACAATCCATAAGTTGTTCGCCACACGAGCTGATTTGTACAGAACTGTGTATACTCATGCAAAAGTAAAGGTATGGAAATTGTAATGTTCACTTCTGCAGTTTATTTAATTGTGTATTTGAAGCAGGAACACAAATTATATTGTGTGTTTCATGTCTTAAGCTGGTGTGTGTGTTTGTTTTCCCCCCAATAGATGATAGTCACTGATAAAATGGTTATCTTCAGGCTATAGATCTAATGCTTATAGATGCCTTGGTTAGTGCAAATGATTATCTACAGATAGCATCCTTCATTCAGGATCCTTCACAATATTGGAAGGTTTGGGAACTCTCCTATTTGTATTATTATTAAATTGCTTACTTCACGAGGCCATGGATCTCGGATTGAAAAAACAAGCCTGTCGATGATAGAAGATACCTATAGAGGTTTTTCTTTGTTGTAGTTGGATGACACTATTATCAAGACCATTGAGACTGCTCCCAATCAAGAACTAAAGGAATCTAGGGATTTGATCCTTCGCATTCGCCGGAGAGATTTGTATCAGGTCTATAAATTGTAGTTCTCAATGATTATTCGGCAGTATTACTCTCTATCTTCATTGTGTTTACCCCCAATGTATTTCATAAAAGGTGATGTGCTCACAAGCTATTTTTCTTTTGCAGTTTTGTAATGAATATGCTGTTCCAAAGGACAAAGTGGAGAATTTTAGGAAAGTCACTGCACAAGATATTGTTTGTTCACAGGTACACTGCATGTTTTTGGAAAATAATCTATGTGCTCTGTAAGCTTCTTTGTTAGGGAAAGTTTCTGCATTTTATATGAGGGGTGAGTAACTATTGATTGCATAGAAAAGTGGCGGAGTGACAATAAGAGAAGAGGATGTTGTGGTTGACAATGTTCGGATCGATTTGACTCGTGGCATTCATAATCCTCTTGAAAGGTACTTATCCATAATGCATGAAACTACTAACCCATTTTCTTGTGCACAAAGTTAGCAATATATTTGAGTGGCTATATTAACATTTCTCATTCTTTGCGTGCATGCTTCTTCCAGCATCAAGTTTTTCCAGGTATGAATCCTTTGTCCCAAATTTTAAGTGTTAGGAATTCTGACCCTTGTTAGATTTACTTCCCGATTTTACTTTCACTTCTGCAACTTTTGACAGCTCCATTTGTTCAGGATTATGATAGCGAGGAGAAGTTCTCTATTTCTGATGATCGCATCAGCCACTTGCTTCCAACATCTTATCAAGACATGATTGTGCGAGTGTATTCCAAAAAGCCTGAACTGGTCTCTAGAATCAGCTATTGGAAATATTTTATTTCATATGCTTATCTACTTGCCCATATAAATGCTGGCTTCTAATGCTTTTGCAGGTTGGAGTAATTTCTGAGGCTTTTGAGAATTTTCAGTTGAAGACTTATGGCATCAAAGCACAAGTACATCCAACACCAGAGAAGAAAAAGCGACGGCTATAATGCTTCCAGTATGCCCACAATATATTGTCTTTTCCTCTTATAACATGAAGCAGCCACGCACTACAATACATATACACTTATCCGGTTGAAAAATGTCCTATTTTATACATGTATACTTATTCTATTGCATATTGATATAAGACACAGGCGATTGTATTCTTCCTCGAAAACAATGTAAAAGGGCTTGAATTAAGATACATGCATATAATCATATAAACAAACCTGTGATTGTGTTGTTTGCTGGAAGCCTCATTTGACATTTAAAAAGCTTTTGTTCTAGATGTATATCCATATAGTGCCCTTGCATCACACGCATGCATCCATGACGCCTTGTTTCGCTTGAAAATTTAGTTTGATGTTTACAAGGACTCAACTTTAGAAGTATATCCATATATTAGATTTTTTTTATTTGCTTAAAGGAAGTATTGGATCTTTTTGTGTCTTAGTATGGAGCTTTTGAACCCTTGCTTTGTGAAGGCCTCAAATTTTAGAGGACACAGTGAAGGGCCAGGTGAAGTCACTTTTATGTGCTAATTTATCAGTCAGCATCTGTTGATTGCCTGGTTATGCTTTGTAGCAATTAAATTGTGAAAGGAGTGGTTCAGCCGTTCAGGCAAGTTTGTTTTTCTTATGTCTCTTATTTAGATAGACAGATATCAATTGCTTTTATGTTTGAGTTCATAAATCTTCATTAAATCATCATTTTCTTTGAGTTTTATGTGAAAGTCTTCATTTTCATTGCTTAAGATTGCTTTATATTCCCCAGCCCACCCCGCAGCGCCCAGTGCCCGTCTTCATTGCTTTATAATGGACGCCATATAAGAACTTTCCCCTGATTATTAGTTTTTTTCAGCTTATGAATACATGGAAAACATGCATTGACTGTTACGCAGAACTATGATACTGTCCATTTTTATCTCTAGCATGGGGGAATTATCTTAGAATATGCTTTGGCAATTCATAATGTGTGGACATCATTGATTTAAATTATATTTCTCTTTGCATTTTTCTAGTATTGGAAGTGGAATCATTATTTCATTGATTTAAATTATATTTCTCTTTGCATTTTTCTATTATTGGAAGTGGAATCATTGTTAGTTTTCTCTGGAGACTTTTGATTTAGAGGCAAATGGAATCATTGTGGAGGAAGTGGTGCTTTGCACTTGGTGGTTTTGCTTTAGCCCTGACTGTACTTTTATCCTTAACACTTGACTTGTGCTCTAAATAATTGCAGCAGTTGATACGACAAATTTCATGGGAATCTGGGCAGTTGCATCATCCTTGATATAATAAGAAGTTCTGGAATATTAGTGTTCTCACCAGGTGGTTGAAATAAATTGAATGGTAATATCTTTTTTAATTTTTTTTTCTTTTCTAGTGAACCGACAAATTACAGATATTATATCAAAATATTGATGGTTAAATTATTATAGGAAATAATTAGATAATAAATGTCACATCAAACTAGGAAGAAATTAATATATAAATTTTGACAAGCGAATAGTCGGGAAACACGCAATTCTTGGTGGGGAGGTTGTTGTAGGTCTGTTTCTATTGTAGAAAAAGACTCCTGAATAATTATGATTTTAAATATCAGCAATTTCTTAGGGCCTGTTTGGTTTCATTTTCAACACTCATTTTCATTTTCCCCTCAAAATAAAAAATGAAAATTATCACTATCTATACCATTTTCTCAAACATTTTCATTTTCTAAACATTATTTTATATATTCTCTCTCCATTTTCACCTTATTTCAAACCCTATTACTACCTATATCTACTTGTTTATCTTCCCAATATTTTTCAATCATCATTTACCACAAAAATATTATTTTATATTATTTTTCAAATAAATACATATCACATCATCAATTTAAATTTAAATTCAAATTCTTTCTTCCTTTTTAATACAAAAAATCCAACATCCAACTACAATTCATTTTCACACCTATATAAACCTATAATTTTAAACACCTCATCAAAATACAACTCATTTTTAAAAACGCTTTTCATAACTAACTTTCTACTATGCATTTTCACTAGAAAATGAAAATAGCCTCAGAAAATGAAACCAAACAGGCCCTTAGGTTAAATTTTCCTCCAAAATGCCAAATTAAAATTTTTTAAATATCTTCTTCTATCTTTCATTATTCCCCAAACGTCCCCATTTTTCAATATATATTATATATATATAATATTATTATTTTAATAATAAAAAAATCACTCAATTCAATTTTCACTTTAAAAATTCAACAAAAAGCATTGATTAGACTATTATAGTAAAATTTGTCTCATTTCAAAATATAAACATACTAAATTTTTTCAAAATAATTTTCTTACTACTCCCAAAATATAAACAAGCATACATCACATTCCTTAACTCCACTCCCAAAATACATAATTCCAAACACATAATTCATATCCAAACATTACCTTAATATCCTGTTCATTCAAGTATAAATGTTATAAATGTACAATTTCTTTATGCATGACCCTCTTGTAGGGTTTACAATGATTTTTTTCTTAAAAAAAATGGAATTATTTGCTTTGAGCCAATCATGGAAATTGATCATTTCGACTCATTCTAAGTTGAATATCTAATTGATTTGATTCACTTTTCTACACCAATCCGACAGGTGGAAGGTCCAAATAATAAAATAAAATTAAAAAGAAAAAGAAAAGAGAGTGAGTGGAGCGTACTTTGGTACTGGGACAAAGTTATGCATGGGTATAGCCTTCCTCAGATAAGACTCATTTTCATTATTCTCAATTACCTCAAATTTTGTGCAACACTTTTCTTTTCTACTTATTCGCTTGACCGTCCGATTTTTGAGAGGGATGGTCTTTAAATAATGATGCCCCTAAAACAAATTCCCAATCCCACCATTAGGTTCCATGGTCAAAATCTTGAGAATATTGGGACAATAATTTGCTAAAGTGCCCATTTGGTTTTGTTTTCAAAGTGTTTTTCATTTTCTCCTAAAAATAAAAATAAAAAATTATTAATTTCTCTTTTAGTTTTACAAATATTTTCATTTTCAATATATTTTTTTAAACAAATTATTATGTACTCTTTCCAATTTCACTTTTTATTTTCTCCTACTTATATTTACACTAATTTTAATACAAAAATATTATATTTTTCAAATACAATTTATTTTCAACCCTATATAATCATTACATATAAAACAAAACCTTCAAACAATATTTTATTTTCAAAAACACATTTATAACTAATTTTTTACTATTTCTTTTTACCAAAAAATGAAAATGCCTCCAGAAAATAAATCCAAACGGCCCCTAAGAATTATCTCTCTAATTTGGTTTTAAGAATTAAGTACAATAGGGTTATGCTTATATTTGTTTTACAGTTTATGGATACATGCCATATGTCAAATATATTAATTTTTTTTTTATAAAAATAATTAATTTGAAATAAGATGCACTTTTGCATCTATTCAGTAAATTGTAATAAGAGATGAAACACAAAATACTTATATATGTAGGGCTAGTTTAGTTCAATTTTTAAGTTGTCTCGTGATTATTTATTACGTGATAATTTGTGTTATTTTTTATCATTATGGTATAATTTTGTTAGCATGATAAATAATCCTAAGGGAGATGATATGTTAATTTATTATGAAAATTGCAAAAATAAATACGGGTTTTTGGTATTCATGCGGGTCTAAGATGTTTATTGTCACTCCTACGAAACGAATGATAAAGTGGGATAAAAGTAATCCATCTTACCTTCTTATTCCAACCAAACTAGCCTGTATGATATAACATTTTTATATAGAAATTTACACGGTAATGGAGGTTTTTTTTTTTTTTACAGGGTAATGGAGTTATCATCAAATGGTCCTAAGAATTTGCTAAAATTAGAATAATTGAAAATTTTAAACTACAATATTCGGAAAAAAAAAAAAAGAAAGAAAGAAACGAGCTTTACTTTTAGATATAAAATTGAGTATTAGCAAATGTTTATAATTTGTATTTATATATCCTATGGTTCTGAGCCCTCGAGCAGACTACCAGAGTTCTTGGAATTTTGACCGCAAATATATAAATACTTTTTTTGGCTGAAATTAATCATTTAACTAAATCACCAGAATTCTTTCGTTAAAAAATATTAAATATATTTGAAGGTAATCACATCACATCACATCACATCACATCACATGCAACTAACAATCTGACTGAGAAAGTCTCTGATAAATTAGTCCAAATCCCAACTGATAAAACTTCCCAGAGAGAGTGTGACAGTTGCTACCTGTTTCTATCTTCTTTTTACTTTAACTTAATTAATCAAGAAGAACTCCACCGACGTCGCATTGGCGGTGGCGCGTGACCGGAAATGACGGAGGATAATCGTGGAGGAGGCGGCGTAGAAGGTGGGTTTGTGAGGGCAGATCAAATAGATCTGAAGAGCCTCGACGAACAACTCCACCGGCATCTCGCCAGATCCTTGACTTTGGAAAAGAAAAAACAAGAAAATGGAGAGAAACGACAAGAGGAAATGAGAGAGATTCCGGTGAAGCATGAGTGGGAAATCGATCCCTCAAAGCTTGTAATCAAATCCGTCATAGCACGTGGCACTTTCGGAACCGTTCATCGCGGCGTTTACGATGGACAAGATGTTGCCGGTATTTTCAGAACTTTAACCATTTTCTTGTTATGCTGAGTTTATTAGAAAATTTCAGGATGTTAGTATTGGCTTTGAGTTCTTGTTTGTTACTTGTAATTTTTATGTTGTATTTGAATTGGATTGAAGTTGGTGTAGGGTTTTTGTTTGTTAGGGGAAAGAGATAGAATATAGTGAGATATGCTGCTTGGATTAAGTTGTGGAGGTTGGATTGCTCTTCTGTAGGTGTGGGAAATACCACTACTTGGCATGAAAAAGAGAGAGAGAGAGAGAGAGAACTAGAAAGGAAATAAGAAATTATTGATATAATAAGAAGAATTTACCTCAGTAGTAAGGATTATGTATAGTTCACACTAATCTTGATAAGAAATTAGATCTAATTACAAATTAATTAGACAGAAAGGAAATAAGAAATTATTGATATAAGAAGAAGAATTTACCTCAGTAGTAGGGATTATGTATAGTTCACACCAATCTTGATAAGAAATTAGATCTAATTACAAATTAATTAGACAGAAAGGAAATAAGAAATTATTGATATAATAAGAAGAATTTACCTCAATAGTAGGGATTATGTATAGTTCACACAAATCTTGATATGAGACTTGAGCTGCTACTGCAATTTGTTCTCTTTCCCTTTTCTTCATTCCTAACAGTTAGTTCCTTTATTACTTCTCTCTTCAGTAAAACTTCTTGACTGGGGGGAAGAAGGCCACAGGACACAGGCTGAAATAGCTTCAGTCAGAACAGCTTTTGCACAAGAGGTTTCTGTATGGCACAAGCTTGATCATCCTAATGTAACCAAGGTAACTTTTTGCTGCTAAAAGCATGTTATTGTTTCATATGTCCTTTATCTTCTAATGCAAGTTTACTGACCATTAATTGTTCTTTTCCTTTTCCCATTTATTTGTATGATATCTGTTGACGTTTACATCCATTTGCTCTATGAACTAATAACATAATGAAAACTTATTTTATGATAAAGAGAACTATTTTGGGATCCATACCTGAAGCATTGCATTTGAGTGTTTCTGTCTATATATATAGTTTTTGGGATTAAGAAGATTGCTTTATATTGATGCCGTGCATTCTTGTTGAATCACTTTTGCAGTTCATAGGAGCCACAATGGGTGCATCAGAGCTAAACATACAGAAAGATAATGGTCATTTCAGCGTGCCATGTAATGTTTGTTGTGTTGTAGTTGAATATCTAGCTGGAGGTACCCTTAAAAATTTCCTCATAAAAAACCGGAGGAGGAAACTTGCTTTCAAAGTTGTCGTCCAACTAGCTTTGGATCTTGCACGAGGGTAAACTTCAAGTTCAATTTTAAATGTGATTCACTTTGTCACATATTTTTCACATTGGCTGTGAATTTTTGTTGCTTATTAAGTTGGTTTGCTTTATAGCATTAGTAAATCGATGTTGCATCAGGTCCTAGTTGGTCACTTAAGCTATTCACGTTAATTTTTTACAGGTTAAGCTATCTTCAATCCAAAAAGATTGTCCACAGGGATGTGAAAACAGAGAACATGCTACTTGACAGGAATCGAACAGTAAAAATAGCTGATTTTGGAGTTGCACGTGTTGAGGCTGCAAATCCAAATGACATGACTGGCGAAACTGGAACACTTGGTTACATGGCACCTGAGGTATTTACTTGAGCTTTCAAGGTTCAAGTGTATGATGGCCACAACTGTAAGCATGAAACTGTGGCTAGTCTGTCATCTTATTATTGAGGATATTCATTGTCTTCTAGCTGCCACTTACTGTCCCTCCCTTCCATCTATCACAGGTCCTCAATGGTAAACCTTACAATAGGAAATGTGATGTATATAGTTTTGGTATTTGCTTATGGGAGATATATTGCTGTGACATGCCATATCCAGACCTCAGCTTCTCAGAATTGACTTCAGCAGTAGTGCGCCAGGTAGATCTCTCCCTCCCTCCCTCCCTCTCTCTCATACACACAGACACAGACACACACACACACACACTGTGTGTACACTATGTTTTTCAAATGCTTTAATTTGCACATGAAATGAATTATTCTCCTTGTTTGTGGGAACTGTGTTTTATCTGGACATGATGCAACTTTAATGTATGATCACTGTCACAATTATTATCATTGTAATTGTTAAGATGAAGTCATGAAAACTTTGTTGCCCCCTTGCAGAATCTGAGGCCAGAGATACCTCGATGTTGCCCAAGCTCTCTTGCCAACGTAATGAAACGATGCTGGGATGCCAATTCGGACAAGAGGCCTGAAATGGATGAGGTTGTTTCCATGTTGGAAGCCATTGACACATCAAAGGGAGGGGGTATGATTCCTCTTGATCAGCCTCAAGGTTGTTTCTGCTTCCGCAGTTATCGAGGGCCTTGAGAAAATAGTTCAAGCTTTTCAAAGATTCAGAAGTTAATTTCTAACTTCAGAAGTCGTACAATGTTGAAATAAACTTCGTATTTAACAAGTAAACACCTTTAGGGACTGGTATCTCTTAGCCATGGATTCTGTATAGCTATATCCACTTCACTGTAATTTTAATGAATTAGCTGCGGTCCTGAGGGGAAGTGACAATATATGATGGTCAAACTAAAATCAATGGAACTGTCATTCTGATGATAAGCCTGATTTGTACTTTCCTATGTTCTGTGATTTACAAATGTGAAGAAGTTTTATCATTGGATGTTGACATTTTTGTCATCATAAACTTCTTTTAAGATATGCATAGCATTCATATACATATCTTGACCGAACTTGAAATTTTAATTTGATCCAATGATTTAAATTTATAAATTACAACATCCATTCATTCATAATACATATTATCAATAATCAAAATAAACTCGTTAAAATTACAAATCGTGATGATATATATTCATATACATTGGTGATATGATATATATTAATGTAAACAAATAAAATATACTAAAATTATATATTAGCTCGTGGGCCTTGAACAACGTATTTGCACTCCCAATTGTTGCACATAATAAGTTAAATTTTTTATAATGAAATAAGGCCTGCACTCAAATTCTTATAATGAAATAAGGATTGCACTCAAATCGTTTAATTATAGAAGAGGATTTGCAAAAGCCATGAAGAAACAAGCTCTCTCCTCAATTTCAATGCTCAACAAATTTTGACTTCTGGTACCATACAACAATATTACTGAATACAAAGAATAAGAAGTCTCTCTCATCTCATCCATGAATTCAAGCTCAAACTAACAGCGAAAAGTAGACATACATATCTAACCAGCAATCTTGTAGCTTGGATTGACAAGGTTATCTAAGCCTGCTACAACTTGCACTGACTCTATAACATCCCCAACCTTCAGGTCTGCAAGAAAATCCTCATTTTCTGTAACATAACCGAATACTGCATAGCGACCATCCAATATGTTCGCATTGCTGGGAGTTAGTTCACTTTCTTTCAATAGCCAAAACACCTGGCTTGAGGCGGAATTGTCATCAAATTCCTGACATAATGAAAAAACCAACAGATTCAGACAAATCTTTTATCTATCGAATTGAGTCATAATATCCGGTCCATAATACAGTTCACTAAGTTGAGAATCTTCACCTCTCGGGCCATGGCCATGGTTCCAAATGCGTTAAATGGAAGCTTTGTTTGAGCCTTGTATAGACCAAGCTCCTGCCCAAGGTCATAACTTATATCATATTTGGGGAGGAAAAGAAATTGACAAACTTCTAAATGAGCGACGAAAACTTTATGCACAGAAGCTTCTTTTCTCAATTGAAATTCTAATGTTGTTTTTGCCATCTTATGCTTTAGGCTTTTGAGTTTTTCATTTAACTAATTTTTTGGGCTGTACTTAGTGCATTAGGCAGTTGCGTGAAGGGGGTGAACAGGTATACAGAAAAGCATGTTTATATTGGTGATCAAACTGTTTGCAAACTTACTTCCAGAGTTTGTCCATAGAAGGGTGCCTTTTCTCCATTCACCATTATTTCCAGAGGAATTGTCCGGGTTTTTTCTGTACTAGGGTCGATGAAACCCTCAGCAGGACCTGCAGGGTCCCCCGTTTGAACAACAAAGCCATCCGCTATAGAAGAAAGGATGATACAAATCTATAAGGGTCATCGAAATAGATTGTCTAATTAAAACTTAGATAGGAATGTGCATGTCAATAAGCAAACTTTCAGGGATTGTATAGAATATTAAAGGAACTTTCTTCAAGCATGCTTGCCTCTCTGGATCTCCATGCCGTCATAGAAATGCCTTTCCACCAAATCCACGAAATTTCCAGCAGTTACAGGGGCATTATAACCATCCAAAACAATTCGGAATACACATTCATTCAGGTTAGGATTGTCCTTGATCTTGACCTTCATATCCACAGCTGCTCTCCCCTTCAGCAATGGCATATTTTTGTATTCATCAGGCACTTCATATGGGAAGCCATCAATCATATCCTCTTCAACACTGCAGAAACCCAATGCCCCAGGAAGATCTCAGCTGCAGTCAATGACAAGGGTTTAAATGAGAATAGCATATTTTAGGAAGGCTAAATTTTTCAAGTTCTTCCCATTTTCTAAACCTAGAGAGGAATTAGTAGAAAATATGTGAGGGTTCTGGTCATTGGTGGTTCTAATGGATAACACTTACTCTGCATCTATCTTCATGTTTGCAGCCATACAAAGTCAGTTTTTTATCTTTTGAATAGTTTAATTTGATGATGCCAATAATATCAACCTTTTAAATCATAATATTTGTTAACTTGCATTGAACAAAATAGCCAAGCAACTGGTCAAAATCAAGAATGGACACTCAGTTTTCGACAGAGGATGTAAATCTATGCAATCACATTGGCATTACACATAATTTCTAAGAAATCTCTTCAGAAGGCACCAAATCCATAATAATATTTATTCACACATGTATTCACTGTGATTTGAACTGTGGCATATATCCACAACTATTTGGATCCTTATAAGACGCACTGATATAGGAGGAAGGCTAAATGCGAAACATTGATGAAAATATACCAAATCCCACAAAAGACCCATTTTTTTGTTTTTTGGCACATTTTTCTTAATTGACGACAGAAAGTAGCATGATAAGCAACCTCTAGTTTCCAGAGCGAAAAGTTCTATTAACTTCAATCCTTTAATTTGAAATTAAATAGTAAGCTGAAATCTTTTCAAGGCTAAGGTTCCGTTATCATGGGTTTAGAGTGTCTCAGGCTAGGGGAGATTCCAGGAAAATAGACAATATGACAAGCCACCTCTTACACAAGGAAAGATGCAGGTCATGCCTCAATAAGATAATCAATGCTTAATAGAACAAAAAGTTAAATGCACCACAAATGACTTCCAAAGAAAATCTGAACTAAATGAAGATCAATTTTAGGTACTGCAAAGTTACTGTTTTTACATGATACTCCATTAATATAAAGATGGAAGCCGAGGTACTAATTTCTTATCAACACTCCAAAAAGTACATCCAGAATATTGCTCCTTTAACATCCTTGAGCAGAGACAGACAACCAAAAATAGGGTCTTAATATGATTTAACCTTTATAAAGTAGATCAGCAGTTTTATCTTGATTGTCAGCCTAAACTAAAAGGACAATATTGCTACTATATCTGCACAAGCGCACCCCAATATTGGACAAACTCCCCCAAAGAAATGAATATCTGTGGTTTGTGGTTGTACATGGATGCTTCTTGCATACCGTATTTCAGACCACAAGAATAATATTCAACTTATTCATCTTGATTTGTAAAGTTGTTTCTAATCACCACTCACATCTCATGTGCATATTGTCTACATAATTTTAACTACTTTTATCAGAAGTTCCGAATGATTAAGAAATAATAATGGTCCATACTCACCCTCCAACATAATTAAGCAGCTCCTTCTGCTTAGGTGCAACTGCATCACGGTTCTTGTCCTCCACAATTTTTAGAAGCTCATCTAATCCTGATTCCAGTTTGTTAAGCTTTTCAATCCCATCATCAACCTTCGATTTCGCCAGACCTCCAACAATCAAGGTTCTACCTTGCTTGAGAGCCCTCGACGCCTGTCTAACATTCTACAACTCAACCAAGAGAAAGAGAAAACAATTATTAACACATTGCAAAAATCCCTTTCAGCACCTAAGCAGAAAATACTCCATAAACAGAAGAAATCTACAGAAACAATATCAGAAAAAGAACTGGGGCTCCTCACTCTTTCCACAGAATCAAGGGCTTTCAGACCAGCAACTTTTAGACTTTCTGTAATATCCTCAAGCGGCTTCTGAACCTCCCTTATAGCCTTATTGTCAATAGGCAATGCATATCTCAACAATGTCCCAGGGTCCTTAATTGGTGGCCCTGAAATCAAAACGGAAACATCTGGTAATGCTGGAGGAAAGGCGGCGGCATTTGCCTGCTCTAAACATCCCAAATGTGGAAATCCAGTCACCAATCCAACCGCCAACGCAATCGAAATCACGCTTTTCTTTAGTGAAGAGAACCTATCCCTCTGCTCAAATTAAGCATAAGCACTTTTTGTCAAATACCACATAGCAACTCTGATAGAACACAGAAAATTTAAGCAAACACACAAGAAATTCTAAAACTCAAAACACAACAGATCAAGAATGCTTATCGCACACTTAAAAAATAGAGAACAAAAGAATTGTGAAATGGGAAGAGATGGAGGAGAACTCGCCTGCTCATCTATGGGCTCAAATGTTGTTGATTTTTCTGAGGAGCACAAGGGTTTAAACTGCTGAGTGGAAGCATTTCGGATGGATGGAAGTTTAATGCATTTAGATGGAAGCTTATGGCTGACAATTTTCTGGGTCTCTGTTAACTGTGAAAAAGAATACTGGTGGCATGAAAGCACGACCGCCATTGATGTAAAGCTTGGACTGTTAGCAAAAAGATAGCAACATCAGATTTTTGTGTATTACAAAAAGAAAAGGTATAGCAACAAGGCTTGAGAGAAGATAAGGTTTTGTGGGGGAAGAAAAATCTAGCAAAGAAGCGAAAATCCGATCCACAGAGTAGGCGGAGAATTCAAGCTGGATGCTTTCAGTCAACCTCACACTCTAGATAAGATGATCTTCAAATCCAGCTGTGCTTGTCAGCTGTCAAAGTGGATTCTGGGCTTTCCATTGTTGGGTCAGGATTTTTAGAATATGGTTTGGATTTAACGGCACTAATAACAATAGATGAATTTTAATTTGAATTCAATTCAAATTTTAGAATTTTTATTCTATTAAAATATTTAATAGATTAGATTCAATTATAAATATTCGTAATAAAAAATAAGTGGATTAAATATGAAATTAAGCAAATTCAATTATAAATATTCGTAATCCAAAATAAGTGGATTGAATATGGAATTAAGCAATTCAATCCATTAAATATTTGAATTCGAACTTTAATACTTTTTTTATTAAATTAATATTTTTATATATAATATTAATAAAGATTTTAAAATAAAAATTATAATTATATTGACATGATATCTGCATTAACGTTTATATTATACTATTAATATTAAGTTTGTAGCCTAAAAAATAAGATGAATACTGATAAAATGTCAAATATAGTAACATATAATAGTTCATCTATGCATAATATAATGTGAAATAGGGATTTAGTATTTAAATATTTAATTTTTGGATTAATATATAATAAAAAATTATTACAAATTCAAATATAACATAAATTTACTTTATAAATACAATATTTTTATTAAATTCAAAAGGGAGAAAGAAAAAAAGAGGGGGGGGGGGGATAAGGCGGATCGGATTTTTTTTTTTTAATCTAATTTTGGATATCCATCAGATTCGAATATAGTACTGACTAACAAAGATCCTATAGAATCCCAGGTCGAATTCGAATATAAAATTTGATAATTGAATTTAAATTCGAATATGACAGAACCAATTCAAATCCGACCTTTTGACAGCCCGATTAATGTGTATCAAATTGGGCATTCGGATCCAGTTCCAAAATAGCCTGATCTATGAACTAGCCCATGATATCTTGTCGGACCATAGCCCATAGGCACATCATGGGCTACACAAAATTGAAAGAAAAGAAAAAAAGGAATGAAAGTGGGTTTTTCAAATTCAAACCTTAACCATCCATGCAAATAAGCCCATATTTTTTTTATTTTACAAATATATGTTAAATATATTCTATAAATTTAAAATAAGAATTAAAATATTTGTTAAAATAGAAGATTTGAAGTACTAAATTGAACATATATAGTCAGCAGAAGAAATGTGATTTATTGAGTGATGGATCTTCAGATATTCTGGGCCAACCTATTTAATCGAGAACCCAGCGAACTTCTTGATGGGCCCAGAAGAGCTGACCCATCTGCACAAGGAGGAAGATGCAAGAGCGGCCCAAGCCAAAGGAGTACCTCAAAGTAGGGGAAGCACATGAAGGTGGGTGCACACGTAGCAGCATATCTAACCATATGTGCGTAATGGCCAATCATGGGCTGAGTTGAAGGAACATGGGGCGGTGTCCTAGAGGTAGTGGGCTTTCTGAGGGATAAAATGCTGTTAATGACATTCAGTTTTCTTCTTCTGATTTTTTTTGCGGTAGAAGAGATTTTGGAGAGCATTGAGTTTAAGATAATTGTCTTTTCATTGGTGTTAATTTAATTTTGGCATCAATTGGCGCCGTCTGTGGGAAATTTGAGGTGAGACGTGAGGAGATGAGTGAATTGGGAAGCACGGAGGGGGAGATATTAAGAACCCCGCAAGTTGGATTGGCCGGAGCGATGTCTGAGGGAGGACGGTCGAGCTCGCTGCGGGAAGGGGAGCCACCGGAGATAGGGGATTTCCTTCCTATTCCCCAGGGTATGGGACCCTTGACGCCTGAGCAATGGAGTTTCTTGTATTTTGCAGTTAGCCCCTTTTATGATTGCCTAGAAGTCAGGAACAGGGCAAGTAGTATTTTCGGCAGTATCGCCTTTTCTAATGACCATGCCTTTCATGCCCGGGATGCCATTGCCAGGGTTGCCATTCCATGTCCCTATGCCGGCACCTCTCTCAGCGCCTGCGCGCGCCTTTCTCCAAACCTCCAGGGGTTGCTGCGCCTGCATCTATCGAGGAAGTCCCGCCCATACCCGGGCCTATGCCACCTGCAGGGGGGAAAATTCCTTCCATGCCACTGGGGGGTAGGAATCAGGTTGCAGGCTCTCCTGTTATGGAACCTCACTCAGGGAGGATGGCCCAAGGCACGGTCGTCGTAGGACCCCCATTTCCTCTACTATCAGGCAGGAAAGTCCCGAAGGAACCTGTGCCTATGGTGGCGCTTGTGGGGCAACCGATCGATCATTTGAGGAAGAGGGATGAAGTAAGCCACGCTCAGAGGGCAGGAGGTAAAGATCTGGGTATGGTTATGGAAGAAGAAGAGGTCGCTGAGAGTCAAGTCTCCATGCGCCCTCTCAAACCCTAGGAGGGGAGGAAGTTACTGGTAGGAGTGGCGGAGGAGATGGAGGACATGAGGCGAGAATTGCGGGAGATGAAAAGGAAGATGATAGGTGAGGAGCAGAGAATGGTCAAGGAGTCACATTTTGAGGATTTAATATTATCTGATCCTTTGCCCAACAATCACAAGTCGTTTGCCATGCAGAAATACGGGGGAGGTACTGACCCTGCTGATCACCTATGTGAATTTGAAAAATTACCGCCGTAGTGTGCAGAGTCTACTCTCCTTCCGGCAAGGAGATAAGGAAACATTGAGAGCTTTTGTTAAGAGGTTTACCATAGCTGTACTAGAGGCCCCTTTAGCAACCCCAGAGGTGTTGGCGAGTGCTTTCGCATAGGCACTTAGACCGAGTTCTTTCTTTAGATAGTTGAGTCGGAGGCCAGCTGATAGTTATGACAAGTTGTTACGTCGGGCAAAGAAATATATACACGAGGAGGAAGCCTGTGATGCTAAGGAAAAGGAGGTGGGGGATAAGAGGAAGGAGAAAAAGGACGATGGCGTAGGGAAGCGACCTAGACAAGAGGAAAGAGCTCAGATTAATAATGTACCCCGGGGGGCACAGATACCTCGAGTAGCCCCATTCGCCCTTAGATTTGATCGGTACACGCCTTTGAGATTGCCTAGGGAACAGGTACTACAAGCTATTGAGCACAAGAACCTGCTGCGTTGGCCGCGTTCTGCCAGCAAGGCTCTTCAGCGCCTTAGGTCGGATACGTACTGTCGATTTTACAACGAGAACGGGCATTTAACGGAGAACTGTGAGCACTTGATGAACGAGTTGGAAGAGCTGGCAAGGGGAGGTTATTTGGGTAAGTTCTTGCAAGTCTCTACAGGGGGTAAGGGTAGCCGACCTGGCAGGACCCAGCAAGGGGAGCGGAACGGTGGTGGCAGGATGGGAGTGAAGGAAAATAAAAAAGATCCCCCTATAAGGGGAGTAATACACATGATTTCAGGCGGGCCTACAGAAGGGGACGCACATCGAGCTTGGAGAGCCTTACTTCACCAGAGTTATGAGGTAACGGAGGTGGGATCAGAGGATCGTATGCCATTGATTCAGTTCAGACCCGAGGATCTTAAGACAGTACAGTTGCCTCACTAGGATGCTCTGGTCATCATTGCCTCTATTGCTAACTATGAAGTGGCCCGGGTCTTTGTCGATGGTGGGAGTTAGGAGGATATCTTGTTTTTAACAGCGTTCTAGCATATGGAGTTGGGTAATGTCACTCTAAAATCGGTGGGAACAACATTATTTGGATTTATTGGGGAAGCAGTACGGCCTTTGGGGCAAATCACTCTGCCTATCACCTTGAGCTCAGGGATACATCGTAAAACATGCATGGTAAATTTTCTCATTGTTGATGCTCTTTCTGCCTATAATGTCATATTTGGCAGACCCATGTTGCAGCTATTCCAGGCAGTAGCTTCGCCCTACCACATGAAGCTCAAGTATGTGGTGGGTAGGATGGTGAGAGAAGTCGTGGGAGATCAGAGTACATCTAAAAAATGTTACGTGGAGGCAGTAAGGAGAGGAGACCGAAAGATGGGGGAGCCCAGCTACCAACAGAGGATTGGAGGTGCCCAGGCATGTGATGGCAGGGAGGCACAAGACCGTCTTAAACCTGTTGGAGAGCTCATGACTATAGACCTGGTGCCAGGAGACCCTGAGAAGAGCACGCGAATAGGAGCACATCTAGATCAGGAGCAAGTAGCCATACTCACACAGGTGCTGAGAGACTGTGTGGACGTGTTTGCCTTCTCAGTTAGGGATTTGACGGGGATTGACCCAAGCATAGCCGTGCACAAGCTTAACATAGATCCTCTGGTCCGGCCCGTCAAGCAAAGAAAGAGGGATTTTGGGCCAGAGAAGGATATGATCATACAGAAGGAGGTCGAGGAGTTACTAGATGCCGGACATATAGTAGAAATCCAATTCCCCGAGTGGATATCTAACGTCGTGTTGGTCCCTAAGAATTTTGAGAAGTGGAGGATGTGTGTGGATTTCAGAGACCTTAACCGAGCTTGTCCTAAGGATCACTACCTATTGCCCAGAATTGATCAATTGGTGGACTCCACATTGGGCTGCGAACTATTAAGTATGATGGATGCATCACAGGGGTATCATCAAATCTCTCTACACACACTGAAGACCATAAGAGGGTGAGTTTCATCACAACTAAAGGCACTTATTGTTATGTAGTCATGCCCTTTGGATTGAAAAATGCAGGGGCCACTTATCAACGGTTGGTCGATCAAATGTTCAAAAATCAAATCGGAAGGAATATGGAAGTGTACATGGATGACATACTTGTAAAGAGTGCTTGCCGAGCCTAGGGCTGTAAACGGATATTAAACGGATCGGATAGACTGTATCCGTATCTGTATCCGTTTAAATTTTATCGTATCTGTATTCGTATCCGACGGATATTTTTTTTATAATATTCGAATTCGTATCCGTCGGATATTATCCGAATTCGGATATATCCGAATCCGATTATAATTATTTCGAATATTCGTTTATAAATATCCGAATATCCGAATCCGTTAATTTATAATAAAATGCATTTTTTTTTCTAATAAATTTCATTAAAAAAAATAATCATACAAATAACATAATAAAATCTAGGGGGGAAAAAACAATAAACAAAAAACAACAAAATTAGTATACTCCAAATATTAAACAAGCATACAAGTCTCAAGGATCACAAGAAATAATAATTTTCAATACATAATACAGCAATCTAAAAAAAAACCAAAATAAAAGTTCATTTCAATACAAGAAAATTCTTCATATAGTCCAACGACACGAACATGCTTGAATTTCTCATCTGTTTAACACTGCAAAACATAATAAACAAAGTATTAGTGGTAAAGTTTAATAGATTATCTATTAAAGATGTGGGAGGGGGAACTCTATAAGAACTTATAATATACTTTACAAATAATGTCAAAAAACAAAAAAAGTAAAGAGAAAATACACCAAAAGCAACCATTGAAGCATCACAATAATTTGCACCATGTATTCCAAAAGTTCAATCAATTATACCCATAAAAAAGTATATATTAGTCTACATTTATATGTTGATATATAAATAAAAAAACTAAATAAATGAAAGAAATAGATATTATTTACAATCATTTTTAATTGTTGGCAACCAATCTTTAACACAAAGTAACACAATATTGGCATAATCCATATAATTATAACTTAAAGCATTGACTACATAATTCATAATCACAATAATCTAATTATAATACTAAAATAATTTACCTTTTACAATGTCCAAAAATACAAATTTTCAAACCTGCACAATTAAATAAAATATTACTATAATTTATTAATTACAAAAAAATAAAAAATAGGGGTGGGGGAGATAAAAAAAATCAGAAATAAAATGTTTTGAGGGGGAGAGGGGGGCGCTGCTCCCATCGCCGGCGACCAGCCTCCCCGTCGCCGGACAGCAGCTCCAGCATACACGACGGGGCTGGCGGACGAGGACGCCAGCCCCGTCGCCGCCTGCTAGAGCCAGCAAATCTGCTGGCTCTCGCGACTGAGAGGCTGGTCATGGCCAACCTCCCCGTCGCCGCGACTAGCTGTTGTTGGCCGCAGCTGGTCGCAGCTCTAGCATACATGACGGGGCTGGCCAACGAGGACGCCAGCCACGTCGCCGCCCGCGAGAGCCAGCAAATCGCTGGCTCTCGCGACGGGGAGGCTGGTCGCGGCCAGCCTCCCCGTCGCCGCGACCAGCTGCTGTTGGCCGCAGCTGGTCGCTGCTCTAGCATACGAAACGGGGCTGGCCGACGAGGATGCCAGCCCCGTCACCGCCCGCTAGAGCCAGCAAATCTGCTGGCTTTAGCGGCGCGGAGGCCGGCCCCGTCGCAAGAGCCAGCAGATTTGCTGGCTCTCAGCTTTGCTGTCGCGGAGGGTAGCGGGCCTCCACGACGAATCTCACCGGTGCTTCTGCCAGCGAGATTTGTATAAAACATACATTTAAAAAAAAAAAATGAAAGAAAGGAAGAAGAGAAAGGAAGAAAGAGTACCTAGAGCTGGAGTGACGGCGGAGAGGAAGAATGAAGAGGGAAATGAATTGAAATAAATGAGAGGTAGGGTTTAGTGAAGAGTGATTTGGTCCAAAAAAAATTATATATATTTATTTAATTTTAATGATTAATTTTTTAATTTTAAAATTTAATTATTCATTAATTTATTACACATGATTTTGATTTATATTTTGATACTTAATATTTTTATATATTATATTTTAATATAATTTTAAAAAATTAATTTTTACGATGGTTATTGAATAGTGATATTTAATTTTATATATGTAGATATAACAATGTTAATCAATAAAAATATCTTCTATTATTAATATTTTGGTATTTAAAATTTATAAAGTTGTGAGATTTTAGGATTTAGAGTTTAAGTTTTATATTTAGATAAATTTTATTAGTTTTTTAAATTAATAATAGTACAAATCTATAAAATAAAATTATGAAATGATATTTTCACCTTATATTTTATGTATATGTTAGATATTGTAAAATATTTAAAAGTTTCTTGCGTAAGAGATGATAAACTTTTCAAAATATTTTATAAGATGTCAGTGTTTCGTAATTTTTTTAGAAAAATAACTTATAAAATTTCTAAAATAAGATGTTAGAAGCTTATAAGCACTTTTTAAGAAAGTAAGGAATTCTTAACTTATTTTTAAAGTCTTAACAAGATCCCTTAATTTTAATCATATTAATTATAAAATTATTATTACTAATACCTTATAAGCTCCAAGATCTTATTATCCAAACACTTTGAGAATTTTTTTTTTTTAAAAGCCTAGCATCTTATAAGTTCGAAACATATCTTATAAGATGCAGGAGATCCAAAAACATCTTATAACATGTAGGAGTTTATAAGACCTTTTAAATAAGTTTAGCTAAATACCATCTTATAACATACATGAGCTTATAAGACGTTTTAAAAAAGTTCATGTATGTTATAAGATGGTATTTGACTAAATTTATTTAAAACGTTTTATAAGCTCCTGTATCTTATAAGATATTTTCGGAGCTTATAAGTTGCTAGATCTTTTTTTAAAATTATTTCTTAAAGTGCTTAGATAAAATAAAATTTTGGAGCCTATAAGGTGTTAATAATGGTAATTTTATAATTAATATGCTTAAAATTAAGAAAATTTGTTAATATCCTAAAAATTAGTTAGGAATTCCTAATTTTTGCAAAAGAGCTTATAAGTTCCTTTTTTAAAAAAATTACCGAATACTTTTTGATATCTTATAAACTCTCAAATATCTTATAAGATATTTTAAAAAGTTTATAAGTTCACCCAAATACCCTCTTAAATCTTAATGTCCCCTTAGCTAGTTAATAATTTTAGTATTTTATTTTAGAATTAAAAAGCTAATTATTCTTAATTTAATTAACTTTTTTTATAATTGTTGATTCAACTTTATGATTAATTAATATTAATAAAATGACACCAATATAAATTAATTATAAAACACAGCAACAATAATTTTATATTGATTAATTTTATCATTTATATATTAATTTTTCAAAATTTTGATTTAGTACTATTTAATTATCATCATTACCGTCAATTTTTTTTTATTAATTCTTTAATTACTAATTTCATAATCTATAAATAAAAATAATTTATTATGTATAATAATATTTATATATGATAATTTTTTAAAATATTATATTTATATATATATATATATTAAAATACATAAAAATAGAATATATTATATATAATAATTTTTTAAATATTGTTTATCGGATACGGATAACGGATTTAATTAAATTACGGATAATCGAATATATAAACGGATATATCTAATGGATATGTATTCGGAGCGAATATTAAACGGATCGGATAGACATTTACCATATTCGTATCCATTTATAGTCGGATGTCTACTAATCAGATACAGATAATATCCGCTTTAAACGGATACGGATAATAGCCCTATAAACGAATTCGAATGCGAACGGTAAACGGATTTTCGAATATCCATTTACAGCCCTAGCCGAGCTAGCCATGCGGAGGATTTGAGAGAAGCTCTAGAGACCTTGAGGAGGTATGGCATGAAGCTCAATCCCGATAAATGTGCTTTCGGAGTGACTGGAGGAAAGTTCTTGGGATAATTGGTGACCGAAAGGGGTATAGAAGCAAATCCAGATAAGATATAGGCCATCCTAGACATGAGAGCTCCCCAGAACATTAAGGAAGTCCAAAGGCTCACATGGAGGATTGCACGGCTGAACCGGTTCATATCCCGAGCTGCTGATAAAAGCTTACCCTTCTTTGGGATATTGAGGAAAGCTAAGAAGTTCGAGTGGGGAGAAACCGCCCAGAAAGCCTTTGAAGAACTCAAAGCATATTTGGCAAAGCTGCCATTGCTGACTAAACCCATAACCGACGATACTCTCTTCTTATATCTAGCAATTTCTGAACAGGCTGTAAGCTCGATCTTGATAAGGGAGGAAGGAATCTAGCAGAAGCCCGTCTATTATGTTAGCAAGGTGCTGCATGCGGCCAAGCTTAGGTATTCTGAGATAGACAAGTTAGCTTTGGCCCTAATGACAATGGCTAGGAGGTTGAGGCCCTACTTCCTTTCCCATACTATTGTGGTTCGAACAGATCAGCCTCTTAAACAAACCCTAGGTAAGGCAGATGCGGCAAGAAGGTTGATCAAGTGGTCAGTAGAGCTGGGGGAATATGATATTCAGTACGCGCCCATGAAAGCTATTAAAGCCCAAGCTCTTGCGGATTTTATGGTAGATGTTGTCCTACCCCTAAGGAGAGAAGATGTGTGATCAGTACATGTGGATGGATCTTCATGCGCGAACGGTAGTGGGGCAAGTATTGTCTTGATCAGCCCGGAAGGAGATGAGTTAGAATACGCACTCAAATTTTGATTTCAAGCTTCTAACAATGAAGCGGAGTACATAGCTCTCATTGAGGGGGTTAAAATGGCTATTAATGGAGGAGCTAAACGGGTCTGGGTGTATACCGACTCTCAATTGGTAGTGAAGCAGGCAATGGGACTATATGAAGTGAAGGAGCCGCGTATGGAGCGATACTATCAGAGGGTGGTCAAGCTAAAGGGAGAATTGACTGAGCTGCAAGTGATTCAAGTGCCTCGAGAAGATAATTGTCGAGCTGATTGGTTAGCAAAAATTTCAAGTTCATCAGAAGAGTGTGGAACCCGAGCTGTAACCATTCAAGAATTAGGCGAAGAAGAAGATGGGGAGAATGAGGTACATACAGTAGAAGGAATCGTGGATTGGAGAGCACCCATTAGTCAGTTCCTTAAAGGAGAGACGGTAGAAAATGACCCTAAGCTCAGAATTGGAGCACCTCGGTTTATCCTTATAGACGGACTACTCTACAAAAGAGCTTTCTCCCAACCGTTGTTAAGATGCCTGCCGCCGCAAGAAGGAGAATATGTGCTCAGGGAGATTCACGAGGGGTGTTGTGGGAACCATCTTGGAGGCATGGCTTTGGCGGGGAAAGCCATAAGAGCAGGATATTTTTGGCCCACGGTCAGAGCGGATGATGGGGCTTTGGTCTAAAAATGTGATAAGTGTCAAAAGAATGCCCAGGTCAGTTGTGTGCCCGCTGAGCCATTGCATACTATGAGTTCTCCATGCCCATTTGCCAAGTGGGGAATGGACATTGTTGGCCCATTCCCTATAGCAGCGAGATAGCGAAAGTTCTTGCTAGTTGCTATGGACTACTTCAGCAAATGGGTGGAAGCTGAGGCACTCGCTAGGATCAGTAAAGGGGAAGTGATGAAATTCTTGTGGAAGAACATAGTATTTCGTTACGGGATTCCTCGCGAACTAGTTTCAGCTAATAGGAGACAGTTCCAGGGAGCTAAGCTAAGAGATTGGTGTAAGGAAATGAAGATAGAACAGAGGTTTAGCTCGGTAGCTCACTCTCAAACCAATGGGCAAGCAGAAGTCACGAATCGTACTTTGGTGCAAAGTTTGAAAATAATGTTGGACTGTGCTGGAGGGAACTGGGTTGAAGAGTTGCCCAGTGTACTTTGGTCTTATCGCACCGCCCCTCGGCGAGCCACGGGGGAAACGCCCTTTAGCATGGTGTATGGAATGGATGCGGTCATACTAGCTAAGGTCGGGATTGAATCCCATAGAGTGCTGACCTACAATGAGGAGGGTAATGAAGAGCTCATCTGAAACCACTTGGACTTGATTGAAGAAAGAAGGGTGGAGGCATGCCTCCGTGCAGCACGATATAGGCAGAAAGTACAGATACAGTTTAATAAGAGGGTCAAGGTCAGAACACTGCAAGTAGGAGACTTGGTTCTCAGGAGAGCTAGAGCTTGTGGTAATATGGGGAAGCTTGATCCGAGTTGGAAGGGGCCGTATAAAGTTGTAAAGGTGATACCTGGAGGAGCATATGAGTTGGAAAGTATGGATGGTAAGTTGCTGGCTCGACCATGGAATATCCAAAACTTGAAGCGCTTTTACACGTAAACGCTATTTACTTTGTTATTTCTTGTTTAGTTTCGTTAGTAGTTATTTACAGGTGGTATTTGTCCTTTTAGTACGCATTGTTTTCTTTCCCTTTAATTCCATATCAACGAGGTTCATTTTTTGTGCTCTTGACTATAATCTGTCTTGTGATGAGGGAATAGCTTCAATAAGCTCGGCCAAAAAAAAAAAAGTGAAGAAAAAGCTTCGATGAGCTCGGTTGGAAAAGCTCCAATGAGCTCGGCCATGAAGGCTCCAATGAGCCCGGTAAGGGAGGCTCCAATAAGCCCATCCAAGAAAAAGCTCCAATGAGCTCGGCCAAGAAAAAGCTCTAATGAGCTCGGCAAAGAAGGCTCTATTGAGCTTGGAAATAAAGCTCCAACAAGCATGGCAAAATAAATAAATAAATAAAAAAAGAGCTCGGCCTCATATCCAAAGGAGTAAGCTCGGTCGTCCCTCCAAGAGAGGAGCTCCTTTGGGAGGCCCTGGTGGAGTTTGAAAGAAGGGTTTCCAAGTTAAGGAGCATTAGCAATATACATATAACTCGTAATTTCATTAACGCACTTTAATTACATATCCAAAAGAAGGCCCTGCTAGGGGTAGGCCATGCCACATAAGTCCCATTGGGTACATCAAAAAACAAAAGAGGGGAACCCATAGCCCAGGCCAAGCTAAAAAAAAAAAAAAAACTAATGAGCGATGTTTGTATGGTCTGAGGAGGAAACAACGGCTGAGGTCTCTGGAGGCCTAGCTTGATCCATCGTGGTATCAATAGGTGTGACTGGTTCAGTTCCTTCTTGATCTATCCCTTCCTCATCAGAGTCGGGAAGGCTATCGAGACCAAGCACCTTATCCACAGCATTATGAGCGCGGCCCAACTATAGAAGGCCTTAAGCTTCCAACTGATCAATGCATACCTCTATGCCGTGGTTGTAATACTTGAGAGCTTTCTGTGCTAGATCTTGTTTATAAACTGAACTCTTCTGGTACTCAAGTAAACGTGATTGCCAAGAAGCTTCTAGATATTGGGCACTTTCGTCGGTGGCATGGAAAACCTCAAAAAATGAGTCCTGACCCTCCCTACGACCTTCCTCTATCTCCACATCATAAGAGGATACTAGCTCGGTCACCTTCACCTCGGCCTTGGACAGAGCTGCGAAGGTCTCATCATACTTCTCCTGCAAAGTGGCTAGCTGCTATTTCAGTTTCTCAAAGTCAGCTTTCAGTTGGTTTTGCTCCCTTTCCCACCGAGCCACGAGTCCTCCTGCCATTATACTTGTCTACGGAAAATGGAAGGATTAGATATATGTCAAAAAAAGGGGAATGGGAGGGGAGGGGGGATTGTTAGCTCACCCGAGATAAGTAGCTGGCGAATTGAGCCCTAAGATCCTCCAAAGGCATCTCATCCACCTTGTGGCGATCAGAACTACCCGCCAAACCCCTTAAGAAATCCCTGCCTGGTGAGAAAGAGTAGTCTGATAAGATTGAGCTGCCCGCCATCAAGTAAGTATTGAGACGACCCCTCATGAGCTGCAGTGAACTTGGCTCTTCTGTGATTTGTTCTGATTCTTGAGGGACTGGAACTACCTCAGGAGCTGTAGGAGTAGCTCGTTTGGAAGAGGGGGCTTCAGGAGTTGAGCGAGCTGGGCGCTTGGAGGAAGAGTTGGCTCCATCACTTCGCTTAACTGGCCTATTATTCTTAGCCCGATCTAGTTGCTGACTAGCTAGCGCGGCCTTTAGGAGTGCCTTCGTGGACATTTGCTCTGTAATAGACATGGTCAGCACACACTCAAATAAATAAATAAATAAATAAAAATTAAGGAGAAATACCAAACAGTTTGGGGAGCTCTTCGGCCTTGGGACCAATGGCGAAATGGTGAAGGAACCCTCTTGTTTCTAAGAAGGATAACTGTAACTGGACACTATTTAACCTATCTAGCAGGGCCTAGCGACCTACGGTCATGCGTCTGTGACCAAAGGAACCAGCGCTGGGAGACTCATCTATCCAAGTCATGGGGAAGGCCCAAAGCTCAGGGGAAGATATAAAAAAGTACTTCTCTTTCCATCGTTTGATCGAGGTCGGATATTTGGAGAGAAATTTTACATCTTCTCGAGTGGTCATATAGAAAAGGCCTCTGTTTTGGGTCTTAGGATAAAAAAGAAAGTGGAACAAGGAAGTGGTAGGTTCTATCTGGAGGTAGCGACACTGTATAAGAAATCCTACCATCAGCCTAAATGAATTGGGACTAAACTGGTTGAGGGGAATACCTAAACCTCGAGAAATTAGAACGAGTAACTCTGGTATCGAAAACCTCAACCCGCCCCGTAATTGTTCTGGATATAAGCATAAAAACCCAGCAGGAGGTAAGTGAGGGCGATCAAAATATTGGGGAATCACTATCTGGTATTCTGGAGGGATGCCCATTTTTTCACGAAGCCGAATACCCTCACTACGCGTCATGCGAGAATGGTAAATCTCATAAGGAGCTAAGTTGGCTATGGACTCGGCCATGCCTTTCTCGATCTCACTCAACACATCAGGGGGCCAACTCAAAGATGAACTACAATATTCTAATCTAGACTTCTGGGACATGAAGTATGGGAGAAAGGATTATGTTCCTATGAAGTTCAAAACAAAAATGCACACAAGATACCAAGACAAAGGATTAAGGAAAAAACCTGGAACCAGGAGGAAGCCGGGAGAAGTCCGCCGGTAGGGGGTAGTAGCGCGGCCAAAGGAGAGGGGGAAAAGAAGAGTTGAGAGGTAGAGAGATTTTGAATCTTATGAAAAGGGGAACTTATATATATAAGGAGGAGGATGAAGAGGGACACCTCAACCTTTCTTGAATATGGTGAAGGCGCCATGTAGCTCGGCCATCATGACCCAGGACACCTCAACCTTGGAATATGGACAAGGGAGCTATGTGGAGTCGCCCGGACAAGGCGTTGGGTAGCAGCTCGGCTGCGTAATGGATCTCCAATGAGCCCGGCCATCCGTGGCCTTAGCAAATAGCTCGGCCGCACACTCGCGCTCCAATGAGCTTAGTCGTGCGCTCACGCTCAGTATAGCTCGGCCAGGCACCCACGTCCTCCAACCCGCACTCTCGGTCTCCAACGAGCCTGGCCATTTGTGGCCTTAGCAAATAGCTTGGTCGCACACTCGCGCTCCAATGAGCTCGGTCGCGCACTCACGCTCAGTATAGCTCGATCGGGCACCCACGTTCTCTAACCTGCGCACTCGCGCTCTCGATCTCCAATGAGCCCGGCCATCCATAGCCGTATCATATAGCTCGGCCGCACACTCGTGCTCCAACGAGCTCGGCCATGCGCTCACGCTCAGCATAGCTCGGCCGGGCACCCACGTCCTCCAACCAACTCGGTCTCCAATGAGCCCGGCCATCCATGGCCTAAGCAAATAGCTCAGCCGCGCACTCGCGCTCCAACGAGCTCAGCAGCGCGCTCACGCTCAGTATAGCTCGGTCGGGCACCCACGTCCACCAACCCGCGCACTCGCGCCCTCGGTATCCAAAGAGCCTGGCCATCCATTGCCTTGGCAAGCCGCATGGCCAACTACGCTCAGCAGCTGAGCTGCTCGGCCATTTGGGGCATTGCATTGAAGCTCAGCCATGACTGGCGATAAGCGGCCAGGTCACCCGTGGCGTCTTGTGCGGTCAGCTCGAACATCTATAGCATCGGCAAGCGTTTCGACCACAGTCATGGGTCACCTCATGCTAGTCTAAAAAATAAAATATATATATGTATCGTTAATATATATCTGATATTCATTTCATTTTTTAGACAGAAGGGGGGGAGTGATGATGGATCTTTAGATATTCTGGGCTAACCCATTTAATCGAGAACCACGCGAACTTCTTGATGGGCCCAGAAGAGTTGACCCATCTGCACAAGGAGGAAGCTGCAAGAGCGGCCCAAGCCAGAGGAGTACCTCAAAGTAGGGGAAGCACATGAAGGTGGGTGCACACGTGGCAGCATACCTAACCATATGTGTGTAATGGCCAGTCATGGGCTGAATTGAAGGAACATGAGGCGGTGTCCTAGAGGTAGTGGGCTTTCTGAGGGATAAAATGTTGTTAACGACATTCAGTTTTCTTCTTCTGATTTTTTTTTGGGGTAAAAGAGATTTTGGAGAGCATTGAGTTTAAGATAATTGTCTTTTCATTGGTGTTAATTTAATTTTGGCATCATTGAGTATTGAATCCAACATGCACTTCTATCCACAATGAGATCTACGAGTGCTGATCAATAGACGACTTTGCATGCATTCTTAAGACAAAATAGAAGAATGGGTGGCAAAATGGGTTGTAAACTATAGGTTCAATCCAATTCATATGTTTGTGAGTTGGGTTGGGTTCCAAAATTTTAAAACTGGGTTGGTTTGTAGTGGATTGTATTTGGTTTGGGTTCAAAATGAGCTTAAGTAGGTTAAAAATGGGTTCAAGCAATTAATTTAACAAATTAAAAAATAACTTCAAATTAATAATCACAAATTTATATTATTTTTATTTTCTCATTTTTGTCAAAGTCTCGTAATTTTGGATCATTAATAATATTTAAATTGAAATAATCATCTTGGACTTAGGTTAGTTGTCTTGAATTTTTCTCAAAATATGAATTTTAATATATGAATAATATATATGAAAGTGATCATAGGAATAAATATTGTAACTACTAATTAAAAATAAATTCTAAATTTAATTTGTTGCTTAACTAATATTGCATGTCAATAGTAAGATTGATATACAACTTATATATATATTAATTATTGAAAAATAAAAATTATACAAATTCTTTATTGAAAATTTAATATACATTTATTGGTGTGAATTTAGGGGTGGACGTTCGGATCGAGTAGGTCGGGTTTGGATAGTTCGGATCGGGTACCCAATCTTTTGGATAGTAATTTTAACTACTCCACACCGATCCGAAATTATCAAGTATCCGACATTTTGAGTATCCGACACTAAATATTTTTTAAAAAATTTAAAATAAAATAAAAAATAAAAAAAAAGAGGAAAATGAACTTTGGCCTCTGTTAGTCAGAGGACTAAAAGAGGCCAAGGCCAAAGTTTGGCCGCTTGGCCTCTTTCATATATATATATATATATATATAATATTTATATATATGGTGTATATATATAATAAGTATTTTATATATTTAATATATAAATATACATATATATATTAATTATATAACATATATATATAAAGATAACTATAAAAGATTATTATTATATTTATATCTCTATTTATATACAAATAAAAGTCGGGTAGCTACCCGATCGGATTGGACTTTCTACCCGATATCCGACCCAAAGTTTTATTCGGGTATCGGGTACAAAATAAGAAAAATTAGACTCGATCGGATAATATCCGATCGGGTTGGGTTGGTACCCGAATTACATATAAAAAATTAATAAAATAAGTATATAATCTAATAAATCTCCCATTATACTGTAAAATTTTATATTGAATATAAGATATGAAAGATATATTAATATTATTATTATTTTTGAAGTAATTTTTTTGATTAAGAATATATATATATATATATATTTTTTTTTTTTTTTCATTTGGACTCATTTTCAACCCAACCCAAATTATTTTCAACCCACCTACTTAAAATTCATATTGAACCCAACTCAATTGAGCCGAAACTATACCCAACCTAACCCACTCATTTGCCACCCTTGGAAGAATTCCACAACAACCAGGACTAAGCCCAAGCAAATTCGTGGTCCTTTTTGATGGCATTCAATTGAAATGAAGCATTTTCAACTAGCTGTTGCAGGTTGATTGGAATGACATTATGTTTAGAGTTGAAGATATGTTGTTTGTTGGAAGTAAGAGGATCAAAACAGACTTAAATTGCAAAAAATTATGAAATATGATCAAACACGATAAAATTAAGGAAAACTCAAGTATTGAATAAAAACCGATAAAGAATCTGGAGTATAAATGGTCTACAAACTAAAGGTAGACCACTACGAACTGTGAAAATATCCCTAGAAAATCATCTCACCTAGCAACTAAAAATAAAAAATAAAAAATAAAAAATCAGAACTAAAAGTCACAGTCTAGAAATTGCAAAATCTCTAAAATAGAACAGGGCGAATTTCAGCAAAAGAAAACCGGAGTGGTGGCCTGTTTGCGCCGGTGTTCGAGGGAAAAAAATCGGAGTGATGGCTGACTGTGGCAGAATTTGTGAATGCGCTGTGGAGTTATTTCATGAAAAGCAAATCAGCTGACGGCATGTCTATGGCGACGTTCTGGAGCTGGATCTCTCCCGGCTTGACATCATCTTGGATTGAATCTCCTTTCGGTGATTTGATGGTGTAATAAATGTATACGCAGAGTTGGACAAAACCCAATAGTGCTCCAATTCCATTTCCAGTCTACACCAATAACAACACAAACAAAATTACGTCTAAGTACAAGTTTTATACATATATTTTAGTTTTATGTTGTGGAATGGACTTACAGCAATATAGGGATCAAAGGACTTGAGGTTAGCATAAGTGAACCAGACAACCCCATTTGAGAAACCAGCGAGGCATAGCCAAAATGGCAAGAATTCAGCACTCTTTGTCTTTATAACTTTTCTCTGTTGAGTTAAATTAACAAAAAGAATAATTAAAAGTCATCAGAATGAATTAATGTTGATTGTGGTAAACAAACCATCAAAGATATGTAGAGAGATGGTGCTTACAATGATGGAAAGAGGGGAGCCGTACATAATAATCCCGAAAACACAACAGATAATCCCCACGAACATAGACCTATTGTTATGCGTGTGGAAGCAGAGGAGTGTGATGACCGCTACAACAGCAAGCAGGATAGCCTCGCCCAGAAGGAAAAGGACTATGATCCCCCCTGATAAAGTTATCAAGAAATATCTAATTTAACATACTGTTGAAACACCAGAGATGGGATTAAGAGAAAACCAATGTATTTAATCAGCCCATTTGAAATCACTTACCCTGTTCTTTCTGGTAGTGTACCAGAAGAAAATAGTGAGATAACATAACTCCAAGAAGAGCCCAACGGAATTGATGGTAACCACAAGGGTGCTATCAGGATGGACCACTGGTAAACCATAGAAGATCCAGAACAAACAGTTCATCACACTGGCCAAATACGGATATGGGTGGAACTCCTCAGTGCTTTTCTTCTTGCATATTCTCCAGAAAGTTGGACTGCAAATTAAAATTCCAATAAATTTTGAGTCATATGGAATAATGGATTGGCCTCTATATATGCTAGATATTTAGAATATTTATAAATTTTTATGTAACAGTTGGTGTTTCATAGGTTAATCGTATCTAACTCATAAATAAGTATTTTCACAATTAATTATAAAAGTAAGGAGAGAGAATCGAGTATTACGTTGGAGACAGAAACATCAAGCCTGAGATGACATTCCCTACAAAAATAAGAAAGGAAATTGCAGAAAGTTAGTCATGAAGTGAGAGCATTGATTGAATCCATAAATGTATGCTTAATTTAGCAGATAAACAAATACATGATCATTAAACTCTAATATCAGGTGAACTTTGTAATTTTTTTGGGTATTTCTTTTATTTCCTTTCTCTCGTGAAACAACACTCTGGCGGTTCAAATATTAACGACGAACATCATTAGGAAGAAAAGAAAACAACAGAATAATTCAGATTTTATCTGGTACTATTCAGATGAAAAACGAATTATTTAAAATACATCAACAAATTAGCATTTCTCTGATCAGCATAAGGCCTTGTTCACAGAATGATCATGAGAATGAATCTGATAATCAACTAATCAACTATTTCGTGCAGAAAAAGAAAAATCAAATCAATCATCTATTAACCAATTATCAAATGCTAGCATCAATCATACAGCCAAATACATAAAATCATAACCTGCAATGCCTCTACGCACTATGTATATGAGAACCAAAAACAATCAACACTCGCATATCAAAATTAATTACAGAAGATCGAGCAGATAAATCGATGTGTTGCTTAATCAGTTTGCAAACAAATAAACTTAAGCTCAAACCACGACATGCTTATACATATGTATACACATATAAATACAACAGAACATGCAAAACAACAAAAACATTCATCAATGGAGTTTGCATGGCACAAAAAATACGCAGAGAAGACGCCGTAAAAATCATGAACTACAAACCGATGATGCCAATGACGAAGCGAGCGAGGCCTTGTCCGTGCATCTTCGCAACAGCGCAAGTCAAACTCTTCACAGTTCAGGATTTGTTGAGCACAGAGAGAAGTTGAAGGATTTGCTGCGAGCGAGAGCAGAATTGGAGAAGTGAAAATAAGCGTGAGTATGGATGAAGGGGTGAGCAAGACGCCATTATTTATATACACGCTGGGAAGTTGAATGTTCCTAGTCCAACTAAGCTACTGAAATACTTGAATCCCAATCCTAATAGACTCGTACTTTCACGCGTGATATATTCATAGTGTTTAGCTTTTGATAACCTAATTAAGTCTATTTCTAAGGGGTATAAACGAGTCAAATCGAGTCCAAATATAGTAAACTCAATCACAACTCATTTATTAATTCGCCAGCTTGATGTTGGTCGAATCTAAATAGCCAAATTCAAGCTCGATTCGTTGAAATAGACAAAAGCTCGTCGATTCTTATTGAGGTTGACCTGATAAGGATTGTTATAGAGAAGTATAAAAGCTTAATTCGTATAAACTTGAATGAGCATGAGTTCAAGTTTGAGCTCGTATAGGTTTGAATTAGCTCGATCTCATTTAAATTCAAAACAAAACCTATAATTATAATTTTTTAAATAATTTTGTTCTATATTTTCCTAAAAATAAAAAATCTTATTATTATTATTATTATAGATTTTATTATATATGTGTATATATGTAAAATAAAAAGCTCGTTCAGGCTCTCGAACTTTTCGAGCCGAATTCTATTGAAATCAGCTCGGCTCGTTTGATTGACTAGTTCAAGCTTGGACTAGCTCGGGCTCGAAAAGATCTAGTCGAATACGAGTTTTCATTGAGTCGAGCCTAAACCGTTTACGAATTGTCTCATCTCATCACGCCCCTGTCTATTTCTCCAAATTAAAGGCTATAATTATTTTTATTCTCGTTAAATTTGATAATTACATAGTTACAAATTAATTTATTAAGATTTGAATTATTGAATTATCTATAACACATTTTTATTATATATGGTTAAGTTCGAGCTTAAGTTTCTAATTATCTATTTGATTTTCGACTTTCCGTTTTGCATGCATGAGTTTGGAATGCAAGCATCGTCCCTTCGATTTGCACTTTGGATCCTCTATTCCATTTTCTATTTATTATGATCTGATGAAAAATAAGTTGGGATGACCTATACTAATATATATTTTATCTTTTCTTTTCACTTTTATGTGTGTATATATATTAAATACATTTAATTAATAATTAATTATTTATTAGATTAATCGCCATGACACAATATTCTTGTATATATAAATTTAATTTATTATATTATTGATGCTAATTATATTGATGAATAATAAACCACTCAATTTTTATATATGTAGATAAATGATAGTGTGATTTTAACAATAATTATAATAAATAACATACAATATTAATTATCAATTAATATAACTTATATAACAAATAATTTCTACGTAGAAAGTTCAAAATATAGATATATATACCAACATACATATTCATTAGATCTTTCATTACATTTTGACCATATTACTAATGTTTTACAAGGGCCCGTTTATTTGGTGATATGAGATGTAAGGTGATAGGATGAAATGAGAGATAAAAAATAGAATTAGGATAATTTTGTACTTTTTAAATTGTATTTACTTGGTCGAATGATATGAATGATAAACGTAGATAATTGTATTGAATATTTACTCTGATGAACGATAATATTGGTATAAACTTTAAAAGACTAAAATATCCTTAAGTATAAAATTATTTATTATTCCTCTCCAGCACAATTTGTCAAAAAAATTGTTTATTAATATAAATAATTTATTTTTCCTCTTCAACACAATATCAAACTATTTGATCTTCCCCCGAAAGTTCCCAAAATGATTATTTCTTCTTCATCCAACTATTTGACATAAAATGTTGGGTATATTTATTTTATTTTACAATTTCTTATTTTCATTTTTCAAATAAAATTAAATATTTCTTTTCAAAATGCGATAAAAATTTCCTATTAATATCATTACCTCAATTACAATTATATATAGATATATCTTTCAATTATTAATATAAATATATTTTGTTTAAGTAATATAATAATAATAATTAATAATATTATTAATTAAAAATTCGGTTTTGCATCCGTAATGAATTTTTAGTGTACATATATATAATATATAAATATATACATAGTATAGAATAATTTAACAATTCGAAAAATGTATTTAAAATAATATAATCTAGTATATTAATGCACTTGAATATGTAATAAAATAAGTAATAATACAAGAAGAACTGGTTTGCCCCAAAAGTTTGCAAAAATATTCACCTCCCTACAGCAACGCCAACTGTTTAAATTTGAACAAGATTGTTAAACAAACTAAGTGAATTATGATTAAGGCTTTGTTGTGAGTTTGATTCCAGTATGCCTATCTGCTTCATGTATACTGGAACCGACCATATCCCACATCGATAATTTCTATAAGTAAAATACATAATATAATTAATCATAAAACATAAGCACCTCGCCGGGCCTGGCAACGAGGGCTTGTAACCCAAGTGGGGGCATTGAGGTGAGTGAACAGCGGGCTTGTCCGGTTGACTGGCCCAAAGGAAACTATCTTCTGGCCTGCCCGTTCCAAGCTGGAATTTGAGCCACGCTTTCCAAGCGAAAGCGTGGGCTACGCTGGCTCCTAGAGTGGTGGGCACCGCGTCAGGCTGGCCTCACAGAGCAGCGAAAACCATCCGCTTCCCGCAGTGGAAGGATAACAGGCCGGTGCCTCCCTGGTCCATCAAAAGTCAGATGGGCTAGCCCAATCGAACAATAAACTTTTCGTTTGTTTTCCTTTACTACTTCATTTTCTCCCTTGGCCCATCAAAGTCAGATGGGCTAAACCCAATAGAACACCCGCCTGCAATTTTTCTTTCTTAGAATCTCAAGTTTAATATATTCATAATTTTTCTTTTAAGATTGAGTGAAAATAATTAAACTGGAATTTTAGCAACCCTTCATTCCTTTTGGATAGAGTAAGTGTTAATTTAATGAATGAGAAGCACTTGTAATAATTTTTATTACGACAAAGTGGTCGTATATTTATTATTTTATTCATGAAGCCAACTTGTAATAAAACGAGATTTTATGTCCATGCAAAATACACTTAATACGAAAGAAGATTATTTAATCGAAATATCAACAAAAATGGCAATTTTACCTTATTAATATATCCTACGTTTTCTTTGTGAATTTATTTGATTAATGAAAAATAGCGGTTATTTATTATTATAATTATTATTAAAAAGAACCTAATTATTAAAAATATTATTCCTTCAAATATTTAAAAAGATCCTAATTATTATTATACACACAATACATATATACATATCTATACAATTATGTTTTCACAAGTAATTATCATTCATTAATTATTAGTAGCTTACCCTAGTATATTACTACTATGATTTTCAATTAGGAATTGAAAAAATTCTTATATTCATTGACCATAAAATCTTCAATAGTATAATCACATCACATCAATATAAAACAAGTTTATAAATCAATGTGACTTAAGTCTAATCATGTTTTTAAATTTTATTTTATTTTATCAATAAATTATAAAATTGTGGTGATTAATGAAGTTAACAAAGTATATAAAGTTTCTTGGATTTGCACTAGATTAAACATAATATAATAATGATGTTGCCACCATACTATAACATGTGTAGAAAGCCTTGACATTTTGGAGGTAGTTCATGAAACTATTTATGCAATCACAAATCAACCTTTTAACCCTCCATTTCCAATTTTCCCTTTTAAGGATATGATAATATTTGTCTCCTTGCCTTTAACTTGAATGTGACATTCACTTGGTTTTAACGAATTTGGAGAGATGCAAATTCAACCTTGGCATGTAAATGTACAATAGGAAACAAAGAGTTGAATGGTGCGTTTTAATTTGTGGAATTTATTTAGCTTAATAAAACTTGTGTAGATTTGGTAAGGTAGAAGTGATCTCTTGAAAACTGTGCATGGTTGAATTCTTTGGAACCATGCAAAAGCATGACATTGAATTTTGAATTGATAATATTAATTGAAAAAAATTCGATTCGTGTGTATATATATGTGTGAAAAGAATTGTATTATTTCAAATCTACTAGTGATTTAACTTAGAAAATTATGGTTTGTTTGGATATGTTTCAACAAAATAAAAATAGTTTTGTTTTGCCAAAACATAACCAAACATATATTCATTTTCCCTTCAAAATATCAAAAAATAAAAATAAAAATCCAAAATACCCTCTTTTATCCTCCATTATCCCCAAAACTTCTCAATTTTCCCATATATATCATATATATTTTCTTATTATTTTTACAATAAAAAAATTATTCAATTCCATTTTTACCCTAAAAACCTAAGAAAGAAGCATTAATTTGATCACCAAAATAATTTTTTAATTATTTTCCAAAACATAATCAAACATTCATCACATTCCCCACCTCCATCCCCAAAATTCATTCTTCCAAAACATATATTACAAAACATAACCAAATATTACCTATAAAATTGTGATTAATAATATCATATCATATCATATGGTCCAAGGACAACTATAAAAAAGATTTCACCCCAGAAACAAAAAAAAAAAAGAAAAAGACAACTATATAAAGGAATAAATATACGAATTCCTATAAAAGAAAAAGGGACTAAACCTAAAGAATCAGAGTCTAGAAATTGCAAAATTTCCAAAATCAGACTGGAAGCCTGTCTGTGGCAACAACGTTCTGAAGCTGGATCTCTCCCGGCTTGGCATCATTTTGGGCTGAATCCCTTTTCGGTGCTTTGACAGTGTAATAAGTGTATACGCAGAGTTGGACAAAACCCAATAGTGCTCCAATTCCGTTTCCAGCCTACACCAATAACAGCATAAATAAATTTTCATCTATGTGCTATTTTTATACAGTCGTATTTTATGTTATAAAATGAGCTTACAGCAATATAAGGATCAAAGGACTTGAGGTTAGCATAAGTGAACCAGACGACCCCATTTGAGAAACCAGCGAGGCAGAGCCAAAATGGCATGAATTCAGCACTTTTGGTCTTTACAATTTTTCTCTGATGAGTTAAATTAACAAAAAGTGCAATCAAAAGTCATCACAATGAGATTAAGGGATAAACAAAGAGTTAAACATATGTTAAGGGATTAGTTGTACTTACAATGATGGAAAGGGGGGAGCCATACATGATAATTCCAAACACACAACAGATAATCCCCACGAACATAGACCTATCGGTGTGTGTGTGGAAGCAGAGAAGCGTGATAAGCGCAACAGCAGCAAGCAGGACAGCCTCACCCAAGAGGAAAACGACTATGAGTCCCTGATAAAGTTATCAGAAATATCTAGTTTAACAAATCAATGAATGGGATTAAGAAAGAACCAATATATTTAATCCGCCCATTTAAAGTCATTTACCCTGTTCTTTTTGGTAGTGTACCAGAAGAAAATGGTGAGATAACATAACTCCAAGAAGAGCCCAGCGGAGTTGATGGTAACCACAAGAGTACTATCAGGATGGACTACTGGCAAACCATAGAAGATCCAGAACACACAGTTCATCACACAGGCCAAGTAAGGATATGGGTGGAACTCCTCAGTGCTTTTCTTCTTGCATATTCTCCAAAAAGTTGGACTGCAAATTAAAATTTCATTCCAATCCAATTTTAAGTCATATGTAATAATGGACTGGCCAACATATATGCTGGATATCTGGAATATTTGTAAGTTTTAAACTATTTTTACAATTAATTATAGAAGTAAGGAGAGGAAACAGAATATTACGAGGGAGACAGAAATAATAAGCCTGAGATGACATTCCCTACAAAGAGAAAGAAAATAAAGGAATTTGCAGAAAGTTAGTGAAGGCATTGATTGAGATCCATAAATGTATGGTTAATTGCGCAGATAAACAAATACATAACCATTTAAGTACTCTAGTATAGAATAGAATAAAATCTATACATAAAATTTTACCAACCAATAGCAAAAAGGTGTAACTTCTTGGATATTTGTTTTATTTCCTTCTTCTAATCAAACTATAATCTGATTATCCAAATACTAACAACAGATTTCATTAGAGAAAAGGAAGCAGAGTAATTCAGGTTTTATCTTCAGATAAATAACAAATTACTTAAAATCCAGCAAAATATTAGTATTTTTTGACATGCAAAATACCTTATTCACAGTTTGTTCATCAGAACAAATCTGATAATAAAAAATAAAATCAAATCAAACTTCTACTAACCAATTATCGATTCTAGCATCAATTCCAAGGCAAAATAGATAAAATCCTCACCCAACATATCGTACTTCTCAAAACACACACTCGTGTGCGCAATTTACCGGGGAAAAAAGAAGAAGAAGAAGAAGAAGTAAACCAGTCTTCTGCTTAATCAGTTACCAAACAGATAAAATTAAGCTGAAACCATTCCATGCCTACACATATATACGCACATATACATACAAAAATACATATACAAGCATCCGTTAATGGACTTCGCAGTGGTGCAAAAAAGTACGCAGACAAAAGGTAAAAAACATGAAGTACAAACCAACGATGCCGATGACAAAGCGAGCGAGGTCTTGTCCGTGCATTTTCGCAACAATGCAGGTTAAAACTCTTCCACAAAAAATCAAATAAACAAAAAGCAAAGAATTTTAGAGAGAGAAGTTGATGCTTTATCGCAAGAGAAGGAGAGAACGCGAGGAATTGGAGAAGTGAAAATAAGTGTGAGTAAGAATGGAGAGGCGCAGAGATGCATGTACTTATATATATACACACGCTGGGAATGTGCTGAAACACTTGAATCCCACTCCTAATAGACTTAGGTAGTGATTGGTATACAGGAATGGAAATAGGTGGGAATGAAACGACTGTAGGAATGGAATAAAATTAGTATACTTTAGACTTATATGAGAGTGATAAAAAGTGATAGGTTTTGATAACTTAATTAAGAGAGTGTTTAGCTAAGTTTATTTAAAAGACTTATAAGTTCTTACATTTTATAAGATGTTTTTAGAGTTTATAAGAAGTTAGAACTTTTTTTAAAGATAAGTTAGGAATTCCTTTTTTTTTTTTTTAAAACGAGTTTATAGATTTGTAAAATCTTATTTTAGAACCTTGTAAACTCTTTTTTAAAAAAATTTACCAAATACTGCTTGATATTTTATAAACTCTACACAATCTTATAAAATGTTTTGAGGAGCTCATAAGTTTGCCAAAACATTCTCTAAATCTGTTTTTCCATATCTAAGATTATTATTATTATTATTATTAAAATTTTTGGGGGGGTTAAATTTGATGAGTATATGTTTACAAAGTAAGTTATTAAATTTAAATTATTTAATTATCAATAACCCATATTTGTTGTAGTTGAATTAGAATTGAACTCAATTCTCGGATTATCCATTTGACTTTGGGGCCCCCGTTTTGCATGAGTTTGGAAGGCATGCATGGACCTTTCCAGTTAGTTATGGTGTGAAAGGAAAAGGTGTGCGTCTTCCGCTTAAATACAAATACTGCCTTCGGAATCTGTGGAGATGTTGGGAATATTGTTGGACTCTTTGGAGTCAGTTACTGACTTTTGGTCAAAGTGCAAATAAGCCAAGTAGGTTCAATTCGACTCATCTATTAATTTGCAATGTCGAGCTTGGTTGAACTTAAACAATCAAGTTCAAGCTCGGCTCGTTAGAACATATAAAGGCTCCGCGAGCTTTATCAAACTTGGCTTGATAAGACTTATAATGGAGAAGCATAAAAAGCTTGATTCGTATAAGTTTGGATTAACTCAAGTTCATTTAAACTCAAAATAAAATTTATAATTATAGTTTTTTTAAATAATTTTGTTATATATTTTTCTAAAAAAAAAGTTGAATTATTATTATTGTTGTTGTTACTGTTGTTGTTATTATTTTATTATTATTATTTACTTATCTTTATATATGTTATATGCGTCTAAATTATAATTATATATATATATATGTGTGTGTGTGTGTATATAAAACAAAAAAGTTAGTTTATGCTTGCGAACTTTTTGAGCTGAATACTATTGAGATCGGCTCGACTCAACTCAGGCTAGAAAAGATCGAGCCAAATAAGAACTTTCTCGAGTTGAGCTCGAACCATTCGCAAATCGTCTCATATCATTTATACCCCCTATCTATTTCTCCAAATTAAATACTACAATTATTTTTATTTTCGTTAAATTTGGTAATTATATAATTACAAATTAATTTATTAAGATTTGAATTATTGAATTATCTATAACACATTTTTATTATATATAGTTAAGTTTGATGAGGGTTCGAATCGTGACACAGGTACTCCGATTCCGATCTATATTGGGCTTAACCCAAAGGTGGATATCTTCCGTTGATGATGTTTGAGAACCCTGCAATCAAGGCAAACGTTAGGCTAGCCGAGTGGCCCTCGGCTTAGGCCCTCCGACGCTCAAGTCAGTATTAGATTCGTCTCCCAATCTTTAGCAACGGAGTAAGGTAGTTTTAGAGTATATCAGTGCATACCTCGTGAGGCCAAATAGAGGAGTTCTTATATTCTTCCCCTTGTAGGAAATGACAGGTGAGCCCTTGGTTTACCTTTGGGGTCTCCAGCCTCCTCATAGGGGCAATTAGTCTATTCTCCCATTTGAATTTTGCCAGCTAGATGTCCTTTCATGCTACAGGACGGGACGGTATACGGTGTGGCGCCAGCCGTGTCAGACAGTGAAGGGATGGCATGCGCCATTAATGCGGTGGCGTGGTGCCAGTCAACGCATTTAATGCGGTGGCAGAGTACTGTGCAGAATTCGACCTCTTGTTGGCCTGATGGAGGTCGAATATGGTCGATATTATCCGAGGGCTCTGAGGCGCCCGCCTGGGCTTGGGGGAGACTAGTCGAACAGATTCGACGTGTCCCATAGGCCCTGGGCCGTTGTCTGAACGTTGGGCCTTTGGGGCCACCGCCTGGTCGAACGGGGTCGACGTGGCTCCTGGGCCCTGGGCCATTGTCTGAACGTTGGGCCTTTTAGGCCACCCTATATCATGAGTCCCCTCACTTCGCAAGGCTGATCGAGGGAATCGACGAGCGGCATTGGGAAGTAGCGAATATTAATGTGTCTCGACCAGGGATTTTGAAAATCGACCAGGGTTTTGCGTGTTTACCGAGGGGTTACATCGTGGCGCGCATGGGGCGGTCACATCGCGGTGCGCGTGGGGCAGCGTTATAGTTTCCCCCATTAATGCGGACGCTTGGGTAACCGCGCCTCTTTCTTTATGAATACTGAATGGCATTCAACCCATTTTCACCTTTACCGCTTCAGATATTCCTTGCTGCGAGAATCACTAACCTCTGCGCTTTCTTCAGAGATTTTCTGGGTTTAGCTTTCCAATCTAGTAAGTACTCTTCCCCCTCTATTTCTTTCCACCTTTCTTTGAAGAAAATGTTTGGGCTATTCAGTTCTGGTGGTAGTCCGGGTGGGGGTAGTGAAGCCACCGTGTCTGAGGGCCGTAGGGAGTTTTCTAACTCAAGCAGCTCGAGCTCCGGCGGCTCAAGCAGCGCACGTGGGGGAGAAGCTGGGCCCAGCCAGGTACCCTCTTCTCGCGGGCGATTATTTACCCCAAACCACGATAGCGAGATAATCTCTACCGTCACCCCCTTGGAACTGGCCCGCGTTCAAGAGCTTTACCACATTCCTCGCGAGTTCCAGTTGCTAGCCCTTGGGCCTCCCGGTCGAATGCACCGTGCCCCTGCCGGTTGCATAACTGTTTTTGAGGATGCACTTAAGTGTGGTCTTAGGTTTCCCTTGAGCGAGAGCATGATAGGTTTGCTTAGGGGTCTTCGAGTGTGCATCATGCAACTGTTGCCCAACTGCTTCTCGACGTTGTGTAGCTTTGTAGTTCTAATGTGCCTCTACAACCAACCCCCGACCTTTGAAAAATTTTCAAACCTGTTTTATCTTTATGTGTCGCGTAAATCCGACAGCACCGAGGAAACGGGCTTTTATTATCTAAGCGCTCGACCTCGTTGGAGGTTTCTCGTGGCGCCTTCCTCGTCCTATGGTCAGGCATGGAAGAAACGCTACTTCTTTGTGTGGGTAAAGGGCGGGTTCGATATTCCTCGAGAGTGGGCGAGTGGTCCGGTCGAGATACCCGGGAATCATGCTCCAACCTGGTCGAGCACATTCGTGAGGGACCTGGTCGAGTTTGGTCCCATCAAAGCCACTGTTTTCCTCAAGGAGAGACAATTGGTGTTGGCTGGGTTGTCGCCAGCCCCATTAAATTTTCCCGCTGATTATGAGATAGGTAGACTAACTGCGTGCGTCATACCCAGTTGTTTGCTTACGCACATTCCTGTAATTGACATTTTCTGTTGCTTGTTCTTTGCAGACCGCGACGAAATCATGAACAAGTCTAGGGCTAATGCGCTGGCTCGCGCTGAAAAGAATCAGCAGCGTCGACAAGGTGGCGCGATTCGAGAAGAGTCATCGGGGGCCGACGAGCCACGTCGATTAAATGCTGCCCCAGTGCCCTCCAGAACACCTTCGCCTGCTCGACAAGAAGAGGTTGAGAGAACCGCGGGTCAGGGAAAGAGACCCATGGGCGAGCCGGCTGCTCCCCCCCTGAAGAAGGCAGCTGCCGGGAGGGGGAAAGGGAAGTCGAAGGGCACGGGGCCGAATGTGCCGACCGGAAAAGACCTCTTCACGGACCGAAGCCCCGAGGCCCTCTTTAATTTGCGAAAGTTCCCATCTCCTCGGTTGGGTCGGATCCAAGTGTAGCTGTGGGCGACTCATCAAGCATGGTAGCATCAAGGCCGGTTAGGTTGGACCCCTTAAAAGTGTTGATGGCTGGGCAATTCCTGGCTGACCAGAATAAATTCCTGGGCTTAACCCAGCCTGGGCTGCTGTGTAAGTTCGCCTATCATGCGAACATGGTAAGATCTAGAAACCTGGATGTCTACCCGTTTAATTCTTCTTTTCTTTCGTTTAGCTGCCATCTAATATAGTTTCGTGTTTCAGGTCGAGCAGCTGGGCTATCATATGTTTCGCCGCTCCGAGGTGGCGCCGGCCGATGGGGAGCGATTGGAGGGGGGTGAGGACGCTGAGACCTTGAAGGCTCAGCTCGAGTCCTCCCAGATGCGGGTCGAGGAGTTTGAGAGAGCAAACGCCCCGTATGCCAAAGATATGGAGGTGAAAGACCGTCAGGTTGTGCTGGCGGTAATGGAGCAGACCCAGATGGAAGCGAAGTTGAAAAAATTGGAGTTGGATATTCAAGTCGCTTACGAGTCTGGTCGTGTGGCTGGCCGAAGTGAGCGCCTGGTCGAAGCCAGGGAGGAGTTTGCTCGGGTGATGCCCGAGGTGCGGAAGGAGGCCGTCCAGCAATTTATGGTGAGCCCCGCCTTCCAAGACGCAAGTGTTGTGCTTGCGTTGGATGATGTACGAAATGTGTTTAAGAAGGCCATCGCCCAATTGAAACACCTGGGTTACAGCATCAGCGATGAGGATCGCGCGAAGATGGGCCTTCGCTTCGATGAGCAACTGCGCCCGCTGGTTGAGGAAGACGTCGACGAGGCAGACATTGCTGAGGTCGAAGCTGCCGATGTTGTCGACATGAGCCCCGAAGAGAGGCAGAAGGCAGAACTCGAGAAGAAGCTGAATGCGGTGGGCCGAGAGTTCGAGTTTGCCGGCGACCTTGCCTAAGAAGTTTCTGAGAACAGGGCAAATGCCACCGCATTCTTCCCGGCTACTCCATGGCTGTTTATGCCCTTCGCTGCCAGTCCCTCCTACCCGGTTACCGCGGCCGTTCCCGTTGCAGTGGCGCCACCGGAACCTCCATCTGCTTCGGCTCCAGCGCTTGCTGCCGAAGGGTTTGGCAGTTCTAGCTAGGCCCTTGCCTTGTATTTTTGACTTTTTATTCTTGATATATATGTCTCACTGAGGCTTTATGAAATGAAATTTCTTTGCCCTTTTACTGCTGTGCTTCGTTGTACATTGTCGTTGTCTACTGCTTTGTCGAGTAGAATTAAGTGCGTTTAGTATTTGTGATTGTACCCTTCATCGAATGGTTGGTTATTTTCTCTTCGCTGGTTTAAACTTTTGTATGGCCAACTTGTATAAGTCGATAGGATGCAATCAATGCTTGCTGCGGAACACTTCTTGCTATTGTAATATAGAATGGTTTCGCTACCTTTTTGTAGCTAGCGTGCGTTTGCGATCGGGGCTCGACTTCCTGCCTTAAGGGTCTTTTCACCATGTAAAGCATTGGTCTCCTAAATTTGACGAAACGGTCGAGCCGATGAATATGCACCGAAGGCGTCAACTTTATTGTATTGAAAACTTTTGGCGACTGCGGGGTAGCTTAGGGTGGTCGACTTAGATGTCAAATCCGTTCATCGACTTCGGGGTCGACTAAGGTGGTCTCGGCCGGTGGCCTCGACTTAGATGTCAAATCCTTTCGTCGACTAAGGTGGTCTCGACCGGTGGCCTCGACTTAGATGTCAAATCCTTTCGTCGACGTGGGGGTCGACTAAGGTGGTCTCGGCCAGCGGCCTCGACTTAGATGTCGAATCCTTTCACCTTTTCAATCATGATGTGCCTTGTTTTTTATAATCAATACAACGGATGTCAATTAAACAGTTTACACAAAGAATTTTTTCAAGTTTACCGCATTCCATGGTCGAGGTAGCTCGCGACCTGCAGTGTCCGCTAATCGGTAGGCGTTGTTCTTGCACACTTTGATGACTACATAGGGTCCCTCCCACTTCGGGTCAAACTTCCCGACTGGCTTTGAAACCTCCACTTTCTTCAGGACTAGATCGCCCACTTTAAAATTCCTCGGACAGACTGACTTATTGTAGCGATCCGCCATTTTTGAGTGGTACCTTTGCATCTTGTTGTAGGCTACTTGGCGCTTTTCGTCTATGGTAATTAAATCCAGCGTCCTCTCCGATGTATTCGCTATTGGATTGTAATGAATCACTCTAGCCGTGTGCTGAATCAATTCAGATGGTATCACTGCTTTAGAGCCATAGACTAGACTGTAGGAGCTATGGCCTGTGGCCGTTCGGGGGGTCGTTTGATAAGCCCAAAGAACGCCTGGGAGATCTTCTGCCCAACTGGCTCCTGTCCCTGCTATCCGGCTCTTAATGTGGTCTAGGACTGTTCTGTTAGTGACCTCGGTCTGGCCATTGGCTTGCGGATTCCCTACAGAAGTGAAGTGCTACGTGATGCCTAAAGTTTCGCACCATCCTCTGGTGTTTTTGCTCTGGAATTGAGTGCCGTTATCGAAAATGAGGATCTTAGGTAGCCCGAACCGACACACGATGTTCTTCCATATAAAACTCTTGATAGCTGCGTCGGTGATCTTAGGGACTGCTTCGGCTTCCACCCATTTCGTAAAATATTCGACAGCCACTATGATAAACTTTCGCTGGCCAGAGGTTTTGGGGAGCGACCCTAATATATCGATGCCCCACTGGTCGAACGGCCATATGATACTAACATTGGTCATTGGTGCTGCGGGTTGATGCTGAATGTTCGCATGTACCTGGCAGGATGGGCATTTCTTAGCGAAATCCACGGAGTCCTTGAGCAGAGTGGGCCAGAAATATCCGTAACGGGTTATCTTGTGAGCCAAAGACCTTCCACCCGAGTGGTTGCCACAAATAACCGCATGCACCTCCTGCAATACTTCGTTCGCCTGGTCGGGATCTAAGCACCTGAGTGGCGACCCGGCAATCGACCTCCTGTACAGCTGCCCATGCTCATCTAGTGCATATTTAGGAGCCAAACCCTTCAACTTTCGAGCCTGCTTAATGTCATTTGGTAAAGAACCTCGACTCAGATAGAGTTTGATTGGATGTTGCCATGATGGGGTTGACTCGTCGAGGCATCCGATCGGGCTCCGGTCGGGAGACTGGACGCAGGGCTTATCGGCCACAAGAAATGTTATAGTTCTTTCCCGCGTGCCTTTCGCCAAATTGGCTAGCCTGGAGAGTGCGTCTGCCCGCTCGTTCTCTGATCGAGGGATTTGGCTTAGCGAGAAGTGGCTAAACATCTATTTCAAGTGTTGTACCTTTGCCAAGTACTGCGCCATCTTGTGCTCTTTTGCCTCAAAGTTCCCTTCGAATTGCTCGACCACGAGCTGAGAGTCCATGAAAGCCGCTAGCCTATCGACCCCACGGTCGGCAGCCATGCGCATTCCGGCATTGAGGGCTTCATACTCAGCTTTATTATTCGTAACTGGGAAATCGAGTTTCACCGCGAAGTCATAACCCTCTGCTGACGGGGATCAAAGAGAAACTCCTATCCCTCCTCCCGACGACGTCGCAGACCCGTCGACGTGCAGAGTCCACAAGGGTGTGCTCTCGACGCCCGGACACGGTAGGTCGATCCTTTCGAGGATGAAATCTGCCAAGACCTGTGCCTTGATGGCTGCTCGCGGTTGAAATTAGATGTCGAATTCTCCGAGCTCGATGGCCCATTTAGTGAGTCGACCTGAAGTGTCCGGCTTCGATAATACCTATTTCAGCAGCTGATTCGTTAACGCCGAGATTGTGTGTGATTGGAAGTAAGGTCGCAGCTTCCTTGCTGATGAGACGAGGGCTAGAGCAAATTTTTCAATCTCCAAATAGTTATACTCTGACCCCTGGAGAGCCTTGCTACAATAGTAAACGGGGCAAGGGTTTCCATCTCTTATTGCAGTCAACACCGAACTAACGGAGGCTGAAGAGACAGCCAGATATATCTGTAAGACTTCCCCGAGCTTAGGTTTGGCTAGCAGAGGTGGTGAAGAGAGATATTGCTTGAGGTTGAGGAGGGCTTTATCGCACTGTTCATCCCATCTGAATCCCAACTTCTTTGTGTTTCTTAGGATTTTGAAGAAAGGTAAGCTCTTGTCTGCCAGCCTGGCCACGAATCTGCCCAAAGCAATCACTCTGCCAATGAGGCGTTGAACTTCCCGCATTGTGCGCGGCGGGGCAATGTCGAGAACTGCTTGAATTTTCTGAGGGTTAGCTTCGATACCTCTCTGGCTGACCATGAAACCGAGGAATTTACCACCCCGCACACCGAACGTGCATTTTTCGGGGTTCAGTTTCATACCAAAGGCTCTTAGAATAGAGAATGTGTGATTCAGGTCAGCCAAGTGATTTTCTGCTCTGCGTGTTTTTACAATCATGTCGTCCACATAAACCTCCATTGAGTTCCCAATCTCATTTTTAAAAACGAAGTTAACAAGCCTTTGATAAGTTGCTCCGGCGTTTTTAAGTCCAAACGGCATGACCAAAAAGCAATATACCCCATTGGGAACAACAAAAGAGGTTTTTTCCCTATCCTCAGGTGCCATAAATATTTGATAATATCCTTGAAATGTATCCATCATGCTAAGTAATTCACATCCAGCAGTGGAGTCGACAAGTAAATCAATACAAGGCAAGGGGTAAGGATCCGGATCCTTAGGGCAAGCTTTATTCAAGTCTGTGAAATCATTACACATCCTCCACTTTCCCTCACTCTTGGGGACTAAGACAACATTACATAGCCAAGAAGGATATTGAATTTCAACAACATAGCCAGATTCTAGGAGTTTTCTTACCTCTTCTTGGATAATTTGTGTCCGCTCGGCGTTAAAAACTCTTTTTTTCTGGCGGACTGGCTTATGGGTAGGGTCTACATTGAGCCTGTGGACAATGATGTCCGGGTCGATGCCCTGTAGGTCAGCCGCTTTCCAAGCAAAAACATCAAGGTTCCTCCGAAGGAAGTCGACCATGAGGCACTCTAGTCGATCTCCCAAATTAGCGCCGATCTTGGTTGTCTTGTCAGGATTCCAGGGCTCTAGCTCGATTGTTTTGAAGTCTCCTGTCGGCTCGACCCTGGTATCTTCGATCTTTGTCTTCTTCGATGAAGTTCCCTCCTCGGGTTTCGCTACAGGGGCATCCCCCGAGGGCTTCAACTGTGGCCTCCTTCTCTGCTCACCGGAGTCCACGGAGATTGTGTAACAGCGCCTAGCGTCCTTAATATTGCATTAAATCTGACCAACTCCTCCAGGGGTCGGGAACTTTATCTTCATGTGGTATGTAGATGCGATGGCTCTGAAGTCATTTAAGGCTGGTCTTCCCAAAATAACATTGTAAGCGAACGGGGCGTCGACTACTAAATAGCTAATCATCAAGGTTCGGCTGCGATGGCCCTGCTCGAAATTCGTAGAGAGGGAGATAGACATTAGCGGCATTATCTTCGATCCCCCGAATCCGACTAGGGGCGTTCGGACTGGATCAAAGTTCAGCTTGCCCAAGTCCATCCTTTTTAGTGTCGACGATAATATGATATTAGCTGAGCTACCGTTGTCGACCAGGACCTTTCTAACTTCGAAGTTGGCAATCTCGAGAGCGACCACCATAGGGCAGTCGATCTTCCGGTCCATGCCTTGGTTTTTGAGGTGGCTGAGGTCTGCTTCTGAAAAGGATATTGGCTCTGCGCTGTTTGTAAGCTGAAAAACCATCTCGATCTTAGATGGCCTGGTCGAGTCGAGCTGCCGTTGAGTTTGCTTCCTTGCGTTTCGGGAGTCTCCTCCCGTGGGACCCCCAGCGATCATGTCGATGACCCCTCTGATGGGTGGGTGGGCTTCATGGGTAGGTTTCTTCCCTTTGTCATCTCTTCGCGGGCTGGCCGACCTCTCTCTACGGGGAGTCCGGTCGACCGCGCCCTCCTCTCGTCGATTCTTATCCTCGACAAATTTCTTTAGGTGCCCTTGTCTGATCAACCTCTCAATTTCATCCTTCAGGTTGAAGCAGTCTTCGGTGTCATGCCCCTTTTGTTTGTGGAAGTGACAGAACTTCCCGGACTTCCTCATGGCCTCAGTTTCTGTAATTTTGCGGGGATTTTTCAGCAAGTTGTCATGTTGAATGGCAAGGAGCACTTCTTTCCTCGCCATGGAGAGCGGGGTATAATCTTGGAAGCGTCTAATCGGGGACCGACGTCCTTCCCTGTTCTGCTTGTCGTCCTTCTATTTGCCCCTCTTCCTGTCAGTTTCGATGCTGCCGTATTTCATCTTGTTCATCTCTTCTTGGGTCATGTACCTTTCAGCGAGGTAGAGGAGTTCTTCCATCGTGCGGGGCTGAGCACGCACCAAAGCGTTAGTGCACTCTTTGTGCCTCAATCCCAAAAACAGCACATCAATCAAGAACTCAATCCTCGGACTGTCAATTTTCAACACCTCTGTGTTGAATCTGGTGAAAAAATCTCTCAAAGACTCCCCCTCGACTTGCCTCACCGTGTGCAAGTAGGTATGTGGCAGCTTCACCTTCCTTCTGCTAGCAAACTGGTGCAGAAATTTGTCACAAAACTGGTCATACGAAAAGATGGACGCCGGCTCTAACTTCACAAACCAATCCAAGGCCACCCCCTGGAGTGTGGTTACCAGCATTTTTGCATGAATATATTCGTTGTGTCCATGCAGCTGCATCATGTGTTCAAACTGCAGCAAATGTTCACTCGAGTCCGTGGACCCGTCGTACCGCGGGAGACCAGTGGGGATCTTGGTGTCCACCGCGATGCGTTCATTAATGATTTCTTGTATGAAGGGTGAGTCCTGCTCCCTTCTAAATCTCGGGGGTACCTCTGGCTGAAGGGGCATGTCCTCCCACTCCTGCTGATCCTACTTTCTTCTACCTCGGGAACGTTCGGTCCTATCGCGCTGCGGGGCTTGAAGGGGTCGAATGTCATGGTCCACGAAGTCTGCTACCTCTTCTCTCGGTGGGGGGCGGGGTGCCTTCCGGTGAAAACAACTCTGGCTTGGTTCTCGCCTAGCTGGGTGCCTGGGGGACCTCGGAAGCCGTGAGTATTCTACAGGCAGTGTTTGCTCATGCCCCGCTGGTGGGGGCGTGGCGCTGGCCGTCGATTCCGGCGGCGCGGCTTGCTGGTTCAAGGCAGCGGAAAGCTGGGCTGATATCTGTGCGGAGATCTACTCACTGATGAGCTGCATCAACTGGGGCATGGTGAGGGTGACTACGGGCTCAGGCTGTGCATTGGGACCCGGAGCAGTTCTTTCTTCGTTCTGGCGGGGTGGGGGGGAGCTGGATCTTCTGTTCTCTTCTCTCCCGGAAAGGGCTCGCCTAGTGTTCACCATTCTCGATAGAGGATTCCGTGCTTCCCACAGACGGCGCCAAATGATGAGGGTTCGAATCGTGACACAGGTACTCCGATTCCGATTTATATTGGGCTTAACCCAAAGGTGGGTATCTTTCGTTGATGATGTTTGAGAATCCTGCAATCAAGGCAAACGTTAGGCTAGCCGAGCGGCCCTCGGCTTAGGCCCTCTGACGCTCAAGTCAGTATTAGATTCGTCTCCCAATCTTTAGCAACGGAGTAAGGTAGTTTTAGAGTATATCAGTGCATACCTCGTGAGGCCAGATAGAGGAGTTCTTATATTCTTCCCCTTGTAAGAAATGACAGGTGAGCCCTTGGCTTACCTTTGGAGTCTCCAGCCTCCTCCTAGAGGTAATTAGTCTATTCCCCCATTTGAATTTTGCCAGCTAGATGTCCTTTCATGCTACAGGACGGGACGGTATACGGTGTGGCGCCAGCCGTGTCAGACAGTGAGGGGATGGCATGCGCCATTAATGCGGTGGCGTGGTGCCAGTTAACGCATTTAATGCGGTGGCAGAGTACTGTGCAGAATTCGACCTCCTGTCGGCCTGATGGAGGTCGAATATGGTCGATATTATCTGAGGGCTCTGAGGCGCCCGCCTGGGCCTGGGGGAGACTAGTCGAACAGAGTCGATGTGTCCCATGGGCCCTGGGCCATTGTCTGAACGTTGGGCCTTTGGGGCCACCGCCTGGTCGAACGGGGTCGACGTGGCTCCTGGGCCCTGGGTCGTTGTCTGAACGTTGGGCCTTTTGGGCCACCCTATATTAGAGCTTAAGTTTCTAATTATCCATTTGATTTTCGACTTTCCGTTCTGCATGCATGAGTTTGGAATGCAAGCATCATCCTTTCGATTTGCACTTTGATCCTCTATTACATTTCCTATTTGTTATGATATGATGAAAAATAGGTTGGGGTTACCTATACTAATATTTTATCTTTTCTTTCGCTTTTATGTGTCTATATATATTAAGTAAATTTAATTAATAATTATTTATTTATTAAATTAATCACCATGGCACAATAATCTTGTATGTATAAATTTAATTTATTATATTATTGAGACTAATTATATTGATAAATAATAAATCACTCAATTTTTATATATATAGATAAATAATAATATAATTTCAACAATAATTACAATAAATAACATACAATATTAGTTATCAATTAATATAACTTATATATGACAATAATTTCTACGTAGAAAGTTATATATATATACCAACATACATATTCATTAGATCTTTCATTATATTTTGACCATATTACTTACGTTTTATAAGGGACCGTTTACTTGGTGATATGTGATGTAAGGTGATAGAATGAAATGAGAGAAAAAGAATAGAATTAGGATAATTTTGTACGTTTTAAATTATATTTACTTGGTGGGATGATATGAATGATAAAGGTAGATAATTGTATTGAATATTTACTCCGATGAACGATAATATTGGGATAAATTTTAGAAGACTAAAATATCCTTAAGTATAAAATTATTTATTATTCCTCTCCAGCACAATTTATGTCAAAAAAATTGTTTATTAATATAAATAATTTATTTTTCCTCTTCAACACAATATCAAACTATTTGATCTTCTCCCGAAAGTTCCCAAAATCATTATTTCTTCTTCATCCAACTATTTGACATAAAATGTCATGTATATTTATTTTATTTTACAATTTCTTATTTTCATTTTTCAAATAAAATTAAATATTTATTTTAGAATTAATTTCTTTTCAAAATACTAAAAATTTCCTATTAATATCATTACCTCAATTACAATTATCTATAGATATATCTTTCAATTATTTTTAAAATAAACATATTTTGTTTAAGTAATATAATAATATTTAAAAATATTATTACGCTTAATGAATTTTTAGTGTACATATATATATGTAATATATAAATATATACATAGTACAGAATAATTTAACAATTCAAAAAATGTATTTAAAATAATATAATTTAGTATATTAATGCACTTGAATATATAATAAAATAAGTAATAATACAAGAAGAACTGGTTTGCTCCAAAAGTTTGCAAAAATATTCACCTCCCTATAGCAACGCCAACTGTTTATATTTGAACAAGATTGTTAAACAAACTAAGTGAATTATGATTAAGGCTTTGTTGTGAGTTTGATTCCAGTTTGCCTATCTGCTTGATGTATTCTGGAACCGACCATATCCCACATCGATAGTTTCTATAAGTAAAATACATAATATAAATTAATCATAAGACATTGGCTGCTCGCCGGGCCTGGCAACGCGGGCTTGTAACCCAAGTGGGGGCATTGAGGTAATTGGACAGTGGGCTTGTCCAGTTGACTGGTCCAAAGGAAGCTATCCCCTGGCCTGCCCGTCCCAAGCGGGAAGTTGGGCCACGCGGTCCAAGCGAAAGCGTGGGCTACGTTGGCTCCTAGAGTGGTGGGCACAGCGTCAGGCTGGCCTCACAGAGCAGCGAAAACCATCCGCTTCCCGCAGTGGGAGGACAACAGGCCGGTGCTTCCCTGGTCCATCAAAGTCAGATGGGCTAGCCCAATAGAACAAATACCTTTTTGTTTGTTTGTCTTTCCTACCTCATTTTCTCCATTGGCCCATCAAAGTCAGATGGGCTAAACCCAATAGAACAGCCACCTTCAATTTCTTCAATTTTTCTTTCTTAGATTTTCAAGTTTAATATATTCAACAATTTTCTTTTAAGATTGAGTGAATGATTTATTATATTATAGTGAAAATAATTAAACTGGAGTTTTAGCAACCATTCATTCCTTTTGGACGGAGAAAGTTTAATTTAATGAATGAGAAGTACTTGTAATAATTTTTACTACGACAAAGTGGTTGTATATTTATTATTTCATTCATGAAAGCCAATTTGTAATAAAACGAGATTTTATGTCCATGCAAAATGCACTTAATAGGAGAGAAGATTATTTAATTGAAATATCAACAAAAATGGCAATTTTACTTTATTAATATATCCTATGAGGGTTCGATCGGTGGATAGAGAACCGACTATGAATATGGGTAGGACTTCGACTTGAAGGGTCTATATTCCTGCTTGGATGGGGAAGAATCCTGTAATCACAATAAATGTTAAGCTAGCCGAGGAGCCCTCGGCTTAGGCCCTCCGACGCTCAAGTCAGTAAAAATCGACCTCAAATATCAAGCAGCGGAGTCAGGGCTTTTGAGAGTATATGAGTGCGTGCCTCTAAAAGGCTGGGGTGAGGATATTTATATCATTCTCCCTTCGAGAAAATGTCTGGGATGCCCCTAGTACACCCAGGGGGCCTTTAGCTTTGGACTAGGAGTAATTAGTCATTTTCCGGTCTTGCATATCTCCAGCTAACTACCTTTCCAGGTTTCAAGGACAAGATAGTACACTGTAGCGACACCTGTTGTGTCAGGTGGTGAGGGGGATGGCATGCGCCATTAATGCGGGGGCGTGATGCCCGTCAGTGCATTTAATGCGGTGGCAGAGTACTGTACTGTTCTCAACCCCTGACTCGACCTCAATATGGTCGACTGAGGTCAAGGAATTCCACGGGCCTCAGGCGCCTGACTGAGCCTGGTGCTGTATCTATGGGCTGACCTAGTCGAGTGAAGTCGATGAGGCCTATGGGCCCTGGGCACCTGACTGGGTCAACTTGGTTTGGGCCTAGGTGCCTGGGCCGTCCCATATCACCTATGTTTTCTTAGTGAATTTATTTGATTAATGAAAAATAGCGGTTATTTAATATTAAAATTATTATTAAGAAGAACCTAATTATTAAAAATATTATTCCTTCAAATATTTAAAAAGATCCTAATTATTATTATTATACACACAATACATATATACATATCTATACTATTATGTTTTCACAAGTAATCCTCATTCATTAATCATTAGTACTTTACGGGTATATTGCTACCATGATTTTCAATTAGGAATTTAAAAAATTCTTATATACATAACGACTCTAAAATATTCAATAGTTTAATAATGTCACATCAATATAAAACAAGTTTATAAATCAATGTGACTTAAGCCTAATCATATTTTTAAATTTTATTTTATCAATAAATTATAAAATTGTGGTGATTAATGTAGTCAACAAAGTATATAAAGTTTCTTGGATTTGCACTAGATTAGACATAATATAATAATGATGTTGCCACCATACTATAACATGTGTAAAAACCTTGACATTTTGGAGGTAGTTCATGAAACTATTTGTGCAATCACAAATCAACCTTTTAACCCTCCATTTCCTATTTTCCCTTTTAAGGATATGATAATATTTGTCTCCTTGCCTTTAACTTGAGTGTGACATTCACTTGGTTTTAACGAATTTGGAGAGAGGCAAATTCAACCTTGGTATGTAAATGTACAATAGGAAACAAAGAGTTGAATGGTGCGTTTTAATTTGTGGAATTTATTTAGCTTAATAAAATTTGTGTAGATTCGGTAAAGTAGAAGTGATCTCTTGAAAACTTTGCATGGTTGAATTCTTTGGAACCATGCAAAAGCATGACATTGAATTTTGTAGTGATAATATTAATTGAAAAGAAAATCTATTCGTGTGTATATATATTATGGTTTGTTTGGATATGTTTCAGCAAAATAAAAATAGTTTTGTTTTGCCAAAACATAACCAAACATATATTCATTTTCCCTTCAAAATATCAAAAAATAAAAATAAAAAATCCAAAATACCCTCTTTTATCCTCCATTATCCCCAAAACTTCTCAATTTTCCCATATATATCATATATATTTTCTTATTATTTTTACAATAAAAAAATTATTCAATTCCATTTTCACCTTAAAAACCTAAGAAAGAAGCATTAATTTGATCACCAAAATAGTTTTTTAATTATTTCCCAAAATATTATCAAACATTCATCATATTCCCCACCTCCATCCCCAATATTCATTCTTCCAAAACACGTATTACAAAACATAAAAAACATAACCAAATATTACCTATAAAATTGTGATTAATAATATCATATCAAATGGTCCAAGGACAACTATAAAAAAGATTTCAACCCAGAAAAAAAAAAAAAAAAAAAAAAAAAGACAACTATATAAAAGAATAAATATACGAATTCCTATAAAAGAAAAAAGGACTAAACCTAAAGAATCAGAGCCTAGAAATTGCAAAATTTCCAAAATCAGACTGGAAGCATGTCTGTGGCAACGTTCTGAAGTTGGATCTCTCCCGGCTTGGCATGATTCTGGATTGAATCTCTTTTCGGTGCTTTGACAGTGTAATAAGTGTATACGCAGAGTTGGACAAAACCCAATAGAGCTCCAATTCCGTTTCCAGCCTACACCAATAACAGCATAAATAAATTTTCATCTATGTGCTATTTTTATACAGTTGTAATTTATGTTATAAAATGAACTTACAGCAATATAAGGATCAAAGGACTTGAGGTTAGCATAAGTGAACCAGACGACCCCGTTTGAGAAACCAGCGAGGCAGAGCCAAAATGGCATGAATTCAGCACTCTTGGTCTTTACAATTTTTCTCTGATGATTTAAATTAACAAAAAGTGCACTCATCACATTGATATTAAGGGATAAACAAAGAGTTAAAACATATGTAAAGGGATTAGTTGTACTTACAATGATGGAAAGAGGGGAGCCATACATGATAATTCCAAACACACAACAGATAATCCCCACGAACATAGACCTATCGGTGTGCGTGTGGAAGCAGAGAAGCGTGATAAGCGCAACAGCAGCAAGCAGGACAGCCTCACCCAAGAGGAAAACGACTATGATTCCCTGATAAAGTTATCGGAAATATCTAGTTTAACAAATCAATGAATGGGATTAAGAAAGAACCAATATATTTAATCCGCCCATTTAAAGTCATTTACCCTGTTCTTTTTGGTAGTGTACCAGAAGAAAATGGTGAGATAACATAACTCCAAGAAGAGCCCAGCGGAATTGATGGTAACCACAAGAGTACTATCAGGATGGACTACTGGCAAACCATAGAAGATCCAGAACACACAGTTCATCACACAAGCCAAGTAAGGATATGGGTGGAACTCCTCAGTGCTTTTCTTCTTGCATATTCTCCAAAAAGTTGGACTGCAAATTAAAATTCCAATCCAATTTTGAATCATATGTAATAATGGACTGGCCACAACATATATGCTGGATATCTGGAATATTTGTAAATTTTAAACTATTTTTACAATTAATTGTAGAAGTAAGGCGAGGAAACAGAATATTACGAGGGAGACCTGAGATGACATTCCCTATAAAAAGAAAGAAAAGAAAGGAATTTGCAGAAAGTTAGTGAAGGCATTGATTGAGATCCATAAATGTATGGTTAATTGCGCAGATAAACAAATACATAACCATTAAAGTACTCTAGTATAGAATAGAATAAAATCTATACATAAAATTTTACCAACCAATAGCAAAAAGGTATAACTTCTTGGATATTTGTTTTATTTCCTTCTTCTAATCAAACTATAATCTGATCATCCAAATACTAACAACAGATTTCATTAGAGAAAAGGAAACAGAGTAATTCAGGTTTTATCTGGTATTCAGATAAAGAACAAATTACTTAAAATCCAGCAAAATATTAGCATTTTTTGACATGCATAATACCTTATTCACAGTTTGTTCATCAGAACAAATCTGATGATCAAGCATTACGTACAGAAAAAATAAAATCAAACTTCTACTGACCAATTATCGATTCTAGCATCAATTCCACAGCAAAATAGATAAAATCCTAACCCAACGTATCGTACTTCTTAAAACACACACGCGTACGCACTATATATATATGAAAAAAGGAGGAGGAGGAAGAAGAAGAAGTAAACCAATCTTCTGCTTAATCAGTTACCAAACATGTAAACTTAAGCTGAAACCATTCCGTGCCTACACATATATACGCACGTATACGTACAAAAAAGCATATACAAACATCCATTAATAGACTCCACAGTGGTGCAGAAAAGTACGCAGAGAAAAGGTAAAAACTAAAAAGCATGTAGTACAAACCAACAATGCCGACGACAAAGCGAGCGAGGTCTTGTCCGTGCATCTTCGCAACAATGCAGGTTAAAACTCTTCCAGAAAAAAACAACTAAACTAAAAGCAGAGAATTTTAGATTATCTCGAGAGAAAGAGAGAGCGCGAGGAATTGGAGAAGTGAAAATAAGTGTGAGTAAAAATGGAGGAAAGTAGAGATGCATGTACTTACATATATACACGCTGGGAATGCACTGAAATACTTGAATCCCACTCCGAATAGACTTAGACTTATATGAGAGTGAGAAAAAGTGTGGATTTTCTAGGTCCGTACATATGGTTATGACTTGTCATTACATACTCATTTTTTAATTATTCATATCAGTTTAATTTAATCATTACTTTCGATTTATCATAAAGTGAAGAACTATGTTCTTTCATGAAATCATCTTATTTTAAAATTAAATTATGAAAAATAAAATAAAGATCATATACTAAATGGGTGGTGGGGAGGAAATGTCCTTCTTTCTTTCTTTCTTTTTTTTTAAAAAATATATGTTTAGTTTATTTATTTATTTATTTATATAAATATATATATAAATTATTTTAATTTTTAATTAATTTTTTTGGCCAACATGGCAATAGAAAACCCATTTAGGTGACACATGGGCAAAATCCCCAATTTTAAAATCTTTCGGCATGCCACGTCAGCAATTTTGGCCAATTTTTTGCAATTTCGGCAAAAACTGGATTAAATGTGTCAATTTTTTTATACTTATAGGACTAATTTTTTAATTACATAAATTATAGGACAAAATTGAAAATCGGATAAACTTATAGGACGAAAAAATATTAATATTTCCTAAGAAAAAAAAACTATTTCTTTTGATTGAATTAGGGTTTAATATAAAGAAAAAAGGGTTTTTAATTTTTTATGGTAATAAGGTTAATTTGGTCATTTAATATAATAATTTTTATTTTATTTTTCATAATTTAATTTTTAAAGAAGATGATTCCATGGAAGAACCATGAAAGAATCATTGTTCTTTACTTTATGATGGTTCGAAGGTGATAATTAAATCAAACTAATATGAGCGGTTAAAAAATAAGTACGTGATGATCAATCAAAACCATGGGTACAAGACTCTAGAAAACTCGAAAAATAGTGGATAGGTTTCGATAAACCTAATTAAGAGTGTGTTTTGGTGAGTGTATAAGCTCCTTAAAAATCTTATAAGATTTTTTTTTAATTTATACACATGCACATCAGGAGTAGTATGAGCTCGAATTCCTAACCTCTCATATTATGTGTGAACTTATGTTGCTGGGCCACATGCCTCTTGGCATATCTTATTAAATGTTTAAAAGGTTAAAAGTTGGTAAAAAGTATTTAGTAATTTTTTTTAAAAAAAAAAGAGCTTTAAGATCTTAAAATAAGAAATTATGAACTTATAAACTCTTTTAAAAAAAGTAAGGAGACCCTAACTTATTTTTAATAAGTTCTTTTATTTTTAACCATTTTAATTACAAAATTGTTATTATTAACATCTTATAAGCTACAAGATCTTATTTTATCCGAACATTTTAACAACTTATTTGAAAAATAAAATTTAACATCTTGTAAGCTCCAAAAACATCTTATAAAATATAGGAGCATATAAGATATTTTAGATAAGTTTAGCCAAACACCCTCTAAGTCTATTTTTCATATCTAAGATTGTAATTATTTTTTTATTTTTGTTAAATTTGATGAGTATATGATTACAAAGTTACTAGATTTAAATTCTTTAATTATCTATAACCCATATTTGTTGTAGTTGAATTGGAATTGAACTCAGTTTTCGGATTGTCCATTTGATTTTGGGGGCCCCGTTTTGCATGAGTTTGGAAGGCTCTGCATGAGTTTGGAAGGCATGCATGGACCTTTCCAGTTAGTTATGGTGTGATAGGAAAAGGTGTGCGTCTTCCGCTTAAATACAAATACTGCCTTCGGATTCTGTGGAGATATTGTTGGGAATATTGTTGGACTCTTTGGAGTCAGTTATTGACTTTTGGTCAAAGTGTAAACAAGCCAATTAGGTTCAAGCTTGACTTGTCTATTAATTCGCAAGCTCAAATTTAATTGAATTTAAACAATCAAGTTCAAACTCGGCTTGTTGGAGTAGACAAAGGCTCTGCGAACTTTACCAAGCTTGGCTTGATAAGGCTTATCATAGAGAAGCATAAAAGCTTGATTCCTATAAGTTTGGATAAATTTGAGCTCAAGCTCGTATATGTTTGGATTAACTCGAGCTCATTTAGACTCAAAACAAAATTTATAATTATAATTTTTTAAAATAATTTTTTTATATATTTTTCTAAAAAAAATTGAATTATTATTATTATTATTATTATTATTATTATTATTATTATTATTTACTTATCTTTATATATTTTATTATATGAGCCTAAATTATAATTATATATGTGTATATATATAAAACAAAAAAGTTCATTTACGCTTGCAAACTTTTTGAGCCGAATACTATTGAAATCGGCTCGGCTCGGCTCAACTCCGACTCAAAAAGATCGAGTCGAATATGAGCTTTCATTGAGTTGAGCCCAAAACGTTCACAAATTGTCTCATCTCATTTGGACCCCTATCTATTTCTCCAAATTAAATGTTATAATTATTTTTATTTTTCTTTAAATTTGGTAATTATATAATTACAAATTGATTTATTAAGATTTGAATTATTGAATTATCTATAACTCATTTTTATTATATATAGTTAAATTAGAGTTGCAGTTTCTGATTTCCCATTTGATTTTCGGCTTTCCGTTCTGCAAGCATGAGTTTGGAATTCAAGCATCGTCATTTCGATTTGCATTTTGAATTTTTTATTTCATTCTCTATTTGTGATGGTCTGATGGAAAATAGGTTGGGGTCACCTATGCTAATATATATTTAATCTTTAGTACATTTAATTAATAATTAATTATTTATTAAATTAATCGCCATGACACAATGTTCTTGTACATATAAATTTAGTTTATTATATTATTGATACTAATTACATTGATGAATAATAAATCACTCAATTTTTTTATATGTAGATAAATGATAGTATAATTTTAACAATAATTACAATAAATAACATACAATAGTAGTTACCAATTAATATAACTCATATATGAAAAATAATTCCTATGTAGAAAGTTCAAAATATAGGATATGTATATACACACACCTACATACATATTCATTAGATCTTTCATTATATTTTGACCATATTACTTATGTTTTAAAAGGACTCGTTTACTTTGTGATATGGGATGTAAGATGAAATGATGAAATGAAGGATAAATAATAGGATTAGGATAATTTTGTACTTTTTAAATTGTATTTTCTTAGTGACATCATATGAATGATAATTGTAGATAATTGTATTGAATATTTACTTTGATGAACGATAATTTTGGATAAATTTTAAAAAACTAAAATATCCTTAAGTATAAAATTATTTATTATTCCTCTCTAGCACAATTTATGTCAAAAAGATTGTTTATTAGTATAAATAATTTATTTTTCCTCTTCAATACAATATCAAACTATTTGATCTTCTCCTGAATGTTCTCAAAACGATTATTTCTTCTTCATCCAACTATTTGACATAAAATGTTGGGCATATATATTTATTTTGTTTTGCAATTTCTTATTTTCATTTTAAAAATAAAATTAAATATTTCATTTAGAATTAATTTCTTTTCAAAATACGATAAAATTTTCCTATTAATATCATTACCTCAATTACAATTATATATATATGTATATCTTTCAATTATTTTTAATGTAAATATATTTTGTTTAAGTAATAGTAGTACTAACAACAACAACAACAACAACAACAATAATAATAATATTATTATTATTATCATTATTATTATAATTAATCATTATTGTTATTATTACTATTATTAATTATTAATAATAATAATATTGTTACTATTACTATTATTATTATTACCACCACCACCACCACCACCACCACCACCATCACTAGGTCTAAATGGCTAGTTAGGTGGTTGGAAATTAATGGTGGATAAAATGGTAATTGGATGTACAAACAGTAAGGCCAAAATAGTCATTCTACTATTCATCCTGAATGGCCCAATTTGAAGGATGAAACTAGGGGTGAGCAAAATTATTCATAACTGAAAAAATTGAGTAACCAACCGAACCAAAATCGAATTTACCAAACTGTTTTGTCCAGTTGATTTTCAGTTCAGTTAACGTTTAATTTTTTAGAAATTTTTAGTTAACGGTGTAGTTCAGTTAATTTTTCATAAAAAATTGGTTAAAATCGATTTAATCGAATTTTTATAAATTCTTAATGATTGTGTAGATTGCTTGGTTTTTTTTTTATAAATTATATAATTATGGAAAGAAGCATATGTGAACTAAAAATAACGAGGGATAGCTTTAAATTTATAAAGTTCATGTTATATTCTTGTTGAATTATTTACTAGAAAACTACTTATGCAGATACATTCTCAGTTGAATACAGTTTTAATTTTTGAATTTAATCCATTTAATTCTAGATTTTTCTTGCTGCAAACTAATTAGAATATATTCAAAAGTTTCCCAGAATCGTGTTAAATAGGGGTAAATGTATGATAATTTTTAGGTGTTCTACTTATTAATATATGTTACTTGTTCTATAGTATTAAAAGTTCTTTACTATGATTTTAAAAATAATTAGATTGTTTGTTTTTGCTTGAACCGAAATAATTAAGTTTTTTTTTCAACTATAATATTATGCTGTTGAATAATAATATTGCAAAAAAATATCAAATAAAGATTGGTCAATTGGTAAATTATCCAAATCAAACCAAATTTTTTTAGTTAATTTTACCGATTAACCGAAAAAGAAATAGTAAGGCCTAAATAGTCATTCTACTATTCATCCTGAATGGCCCAATATGAAGGATGAAACTAGGGGTGAGCAAAATTATTCATTAACTGAAAAAATTGATTAAGCGACCGAACCGAAATCAAATTTACCAAACCATTTTGTACAATTGATTTTCGGTTCGGTTAATTATTAATTTTTTAGAAATTTTTGGGTAATGGCGAGGTTCGGTTAATTTTTCATAAAAAAATAGTTAAAATTGATTTAACTGAATTTTTATAAATTCTCAACCATTGTGTAGGTTGCTCGATTTTTTCTTTATAAATTATATAATTATGGAAAGAAGCATATGTGAACTAAAAATAACAAGGAGTGGCTTTAAATTTATAAAGTTTGGGTTGTATTCTTGTTGAATTATTTATTAGAAAACTACCTTATGCAGATACATTCTTAGTTGAATAAAGTTTTAATTTTTGAATTTAGTCCATTTAATTCTAGATTTTTCTTGTTTTAACCTAATTAGAAGATATTCAAAAGTTTCCCAAAAGCTTGTTAAACAGGAGTAAAGATATGACAATTCTTAGGTGTTCTACTTACTAGTACATGTTACTTGTTCTATAGTATTAAAAGTTTTTTACTATGATTTTAAAAATAATTAGATTGCTTGTTTTTGCTTGAACCGAAATAATTAAGTTTTTGTTTCAACTATAATATTATGTTGTTAAATAATAATATTGAAAAAAAATATCAAATAAAGATTCGTCAACTGGTAAATTATTCAAACCGAACCAAAATTTTTCGGTTAATTTTACCGGTTAATTGAAAAATTCGGTGCAGTAAACGGTTAATAATTTTCATATATTTTTGGTGAATTAACCTATCGGTTCGGTCGATTAATTTACCGAACCAACCGATGCTCACCCCTAAATGAAACTATCACAGCTTCTAGGCCGGTTGAGCTATCTTCCATTTAGTACCAACAGTAGCGGGCTGATGATATTTTATCGGGCCACAAATATGCAAAGTAAACATTGGATGAAGTGGAATGTGGCCCAACATCACACTTCATCAATCCAAGCAAAACGAACCCTAATTGTAAAATTATATTAAAAATTAAGGGCTTATTTGCATGAGCATATAAGATTAGGAAAGATTTATATGCTAGTGATACATAATCTAGAAATTGTATCCAAAATCAAATAATCTATTATTTGCTTAGATTTTAAAAATTAGTGATATCACATGCTTAATACTATCTAATTTTTGGTTGGCAAGATTGCTCAATTTGATTACACTTTGCAATGTTCAAAATATCATAACTTCTAAGAAGGTATTTCAAAATTTGGTAGAAGACGTTTGATGAGGGTAAGAGCTGTATATAGCTAGATAGGACGGAATCTGGGTGGATCGACCTGCTTGGCCGAGTAAATGAGCTCCACAAATACCTGGGCTGAGTCCTGCAACCACAAGCAAACGTCAGGCTAGCCGAGGTGCCCTCGGCGTAGGCTCTCCGACGCTCAAGTTAGTATGAGGTCGAGTATATAATGAGCAGCAGAGTGAGGGCTTTGTAGTATAGAATGGCATACCTTTAAAAGGCTGGAATTGGGGTATTTATAGTACCAAGTAGGAGATCAAAATGTCCATGGTACCCTTGCTCTTGCAGGGAGGACCTTTGTCATTGCATGAGGGTTTTTAGGTCTTTTCCTTATCTGAATTCCTCTTTCCAGGTGGCGCCCCCACATCCTTTTAGGATATGGTGGAGATCTCTTTATATTTAATGCAAGGCAAGCTGTCTGTCAGTGCATTTAATGTGACAGAGTAGTGGTTGAGTGCATTTAATGCGACAGCGACTGGTGGTGAGAGAAATCTTTCTGTCTCGTAGGTTGACCTTTTCTGGTCGAGATGTTTGCGGCCGTGGGCCTCACCGCCCACTCTGGTCAAATACATGACCTCTCTGGTCGACCTCTTCTCGTCAAGATATCTGCTGCCGTGGGTCTATCCGCCCACTTTGGTCAAGTGCATGACCTCTCTAGTCACTCTGGTCAAGTGCATGACCTCTCTGGTCGATCTATTTTTGGGCCTGGTATGGTTCTATTGGGCTTGTTGGACTCGTCTTACTTCCCCATATCAACGTTGATGATAGGGTTTTTATGATGGTAAGAATGTCATTTTTATTTTTTATTAAATGAAATTTGAAAGGATGAAAAATGAATCAGGCTAAAATGGTTTGATCCATAAATTAGCCTCGTTCATGATACCATGTCGGGCCGCAAAGATATCATTGGCCATAAAAATGTGAAGCAAACAAGTGATAAAACTTGAAAATTGATTTACCAAACTTTATCCAATAAAGCAAACAAACCCTAAGAGTATAATTAATAATTCAAAATGGCTTAATTACAAATACAGCCTTTGTGGGGACACATTTCCTTATATTATTGGGAAATTGTTGGACTCTTTTGGGTTAGTGGCTCATTTTTTATCAAATCAAAAATAGTCTAACTTTAATTTCCTTTTATGATTTGTATTGGATGACTCAATATGTAAAATAATTCTTTCTTTTTTCTTTCTTTTTTTTTTTCTTTGAGCGTAACTTGGGAGTAGTTGAATTTGCACTACGGCATATTATATAATAAAATATTGAATTAATATAATATAATAACTCATAATTCATAACCTAAATGGATGGTGTATGATAAATTATTAATATTCATTATTAATAAAAATTATTGTATTTATCAAAGAGAGTATCTTAAATAACTCATTTTGTGTGTGTTTCCATATTAACATATCTTAGTATACGGGACAAACTCTTTTACCAAAATACCATCATTAAATATTCTTTAATGACTAAATTTAATGATATTTGGAATTCTAAAAATACCCCCTTTGTCCCACCTGCTTTTACACTTTACTCTCTCATTTTCCTTGTGTTCTTTTTCTTTTTCTTTTTTATTTAATGGCTGCCTATTTTATATGGTTGATCATATTAAGTCAAGGAGGAAGGTTTTTTTTTTTTTTTTTTAATGTACCAAATAATGAAGTTGAGAATTTAATAATTTTTTCAAACTACATTTTTCTCTGCCCTTCAAATATTTAAAAAGATCCTAATTATTATTATGCACACAATACATATATACATACCTATACTATTGATGGGTGTCGAATCCAACAAAAATAAATTCCAATTCTAGAAATGTGATTTGTAATCAGTGGGAGTAGGGTCGTATTACACAGGGACTGGTAAATTTTGTTTCCTTTAAATTTACTAAATAAAATAAAATAGAATGGGGATTTTTATAAAAATGAAAACTAGAATCTCAAAAGTAAAATAAATCACAAATAAAATAAGAAATTAATAAGAATGGAATCTAGCCTAAGGTAAAATCTTAGTTTGGTTAACAAATCTGATCATTGATGCAAAGATTAATTCCTCTTTTCTTGAATAGATTGGTTATAATTACTCGAACGCCCTAATAATCAATCACTCTTTACTATTTTGATAACTAAGAGAAGCTCGTTAGTTATTTTCCTTGTCGATAAACAATCCTAAAGAAGCGCTCATGGGATTTAATTTATCAACAGTATTAAAAACTAGAGAGATCCAACCCTAGCCAACAAATACACACAAACGGGGTTCATTTAGACTAGATTATTTATCCACATAACATAAATCATGCATGTAGTCACCACACATAACTATGTTATTTGCCACAAATATTAGAACAATTAATCAATTACGGATTTAATGTTCTAATTGACAGGACAATTATTCAAAGCTATCAAATTACAAAAGATAAATAAATACTCAAGGAGTAAGGAAAACACATTAAATCAATTAGATCTCACAAATACTGAAAAACCAAAACTTCGATAATTTCTTAAGCTAGAAGAAGAGTTTAGCAACTCATGGAAAGGAGAAAACACAGGAAACTAAAAATATGTTAAACAAAGGAATGAAAAATTCCCATGAAAGAAACCTAGTTCCATATAAATAGCCCACTACTCCTAATACAATTGGGAAACTAATAAGAGTCCTACCAGAATAGGAAAACAAAAATTATCCTAATTAAGAAATAAAAATTAAAATATTCCAGGAATATACAACTATCAAAACATGTCCACTCAAATTATTTCCTTCTTCCATTTCTCGTCTCCTCGGGAATGCGATCTTTGCTCCAAGCACGTCGAAAACTCGATTTCCAACTGCATTTAACTTGAATCTTCAATTTGCTTCACAAAACATAAAAAGAAAGTTAAAACCCAACAGTTAAGCATTTTTACTATTAATCACAAAGGGAAATTATACGAATAAATGAACAAAAAATGCAACATAACAAATCCCCCCGCACTTAGACAATGCTTGTCCTCAAGCATACAATAGTTCCAATATATCAATCTTTCTCACAATCCTTCTTCCTATTTCTCAACTTGTCCCCAAACAATTCAATTATCACATTTTGGATGGCTGAATAAAGACGCAAGTAAGAACATGCACTTTATAGAAAGAACCCTTATAAATCACACAAATTATTATACACACAATACATAAATACATATCTATACTATTATGTTTTCACAAGTAATCCTCATTCATTAATCATTAGTAGTTTACCCTAGTATATTACTACCATGATTTTCAATTAGGAATTAAAAAAATTCTTATATGCATCGACTATAAAATATTCAAATAGTATAATCACGTCACATCAATATAAAACAAATTTATAAATCAATGTGACTTAGGCCTAATCATGTTTTTAAATTTTATTTCATTTTATCAATAAATTATAAAATTGTGGTGATTAATGTAGTCAACAAAGTATATAAAGTTTCTTGGATTTCCACTAGATTAGACATAATGTAATAATGATGTTGCCACCATACTATAACATGTGTAGAAACCTTGACATTTTGGAGGTAGTTCATGAAACTATTTATGCAATCACAAATCAACCTTTTAACCCTCCATTTCCTATTTTCCCTTTTAAGGATATGATAATATTTGTCTCCTTGCCTTTAACTTGAGTGTGACATTCACTTGGTTTTAACGAATTTGGAGAGATGCAAATTCAACCTTGGCATGTAAATGTACAATAGGAAACAAAGAGTTGAATGGTGCGTTTTAATTTGTGGAATTTATTTAGCTTAATAAAATTTGTGTAGATTTGGTAAAGTAGAAGTGATCTCTTGAAAACTTTGCATGGTTGAATTCCTTGGAACCATGCAAAAGCATGATATTGAATTTTGTAGTGATAATATTAATTGAAAAAAAATTCTATTCGTGTGTATATATATGTAAAAGAATTGTATTATTTCAAATCTACTACTGGTTTAACTTAGAAAATTATGGTTTGTTTGGATATGTTTCAGCAAAATAAAAATAATTTTGTTTTGCCAAAACATAACCAAACATATATTTATTTTCCCTTCAAAATATCAACAAAAGAAAAAATCCAGAATACCCTCTTTTATCCTCCATTATCCCCAAAACTTCTCAATTTTCCCATATATATCATATATATTTTCTTATTATTTTTACAATATAAAAATTATTCAATTCTATTTTCACCCTAAAAACCTAAGAAAGAAGCATTAATTTGATCACAAAATAATTTTCTATATTCCCCACCTCCATCCCCAAAATTCATTCTTCCAAAATGCATATTACAAAACATAAAAAACACAATCAAATATTACCTATAAAATTGTGATTAATAATATCATATCATATCATATCATATGGTCCAAGGACAACTATAAAAAAGATTTCACCCCAGAAACAAAAAAAAAAAAAAGAAGAAGAAGAAGAAGAAGAAGACAACTATATAAAATAAATATACGAATTCCTATAAAAGAAAAAAGGACTAAACCTAAAGAATCAGAGTCTAGAAATTGCAAAATTTCCAAAATCAGACTGGAAGCCTGTCTGTGGCGACGTTCTGAAGCTGGATCTCTCCCGGCTTGGCATCATTTTGGGCAGAATCTCTTTTCGGTGCTTTGACAGTGTAATAAGTGTATACGCAGAGTTGGACAAAACCCAATAGTGCTCCAATTCCGTTTCCAGCCTACACCAATAACAGCATAAATAAATTTTCATCTATGTGCTATTTTTATACAGTTGTATTTTATGTCATAAAATGAGCTTACAGCAATATAAGGATCAAAGGACTTGAGGTTAGCATAAGTGAACCAGACGACCCCATTTGAGAAACCAGCGAGGCAGAGCCAAAATGGCATGAATTCAGCACTTTTGGTCTTTACAATTTTTTTCTGATGAGTTAAATTAACAAAAAGTGCAATCAAAAGTCATCACAATGAGATTAAGGGATAAACAAAGAGTTAAACATATGTAAAGGGATTAGCTGTACTTACAATGATGGAAAGAGGGGAGCCATACATGATAATTCCAAACACACAACAGATAATTCCCACGAACATAGACCTATCGGTGTGCGTGTGGAAGCAGAGAAGCGTGATAAGCGCAACAGCAGCAAGCAGGACAGCCTCACCCAAGAGGAAAACGACTATGATTCCCTGATAAAGTTATCAGAAATATCTAATTTAACAAATCAATGAATGGGATTAAGAAAGAACCAATACATTTAATCCGCCCATTTAAAGTCATTTACCCTGTTCTTTTTGGTAGTGTACCAGAAGAAAATGGTGAGATAACATAACTCCAAGAAGAGCCCAGCGGAGTTGATGGTAACCACAAGAGTACTATCAGGATGGACTACTGGCAAACCATAGAAGATCCAGAACACACAGTTCATCACACAGGCCAAGTAAGGATATGGATGGAACTCCTCAGTGCTTTTCTTCTTGCATATTCTCCAAAAAGTTGGACTGCAAATTAAAATTCCAATCCAATTTTGAGTCATATGTAATAATGGACTGGCCAATATATATGCTGGATATCTGGAATATTTGTAAGTTTTAAACTATTGTTACAATTAATTATAGAAAAGGAGAGGAAACAGAATATTACGAGGGAGACAGAAACAATAAGCCTGAGATGACATTCCCTACAAAAAGAAAGAAAAGAAAGGAATATGCAGAAAGTTAGTGAAGGCATTGATTGAGATCCATAAATGTATGCTTAATTTGATAAACAAATACATAACCATTAAACTCTAGTATAGAATAGAATAAAATTTATACATAAAATTTTACCAACCAATAGCAAAAAGGTATGACTTCTTGGATATTTGTTTTATTTCCTTCTTCTAATCAAACTATATTCTGATGATCCAAATACTAACAACAGATTTCATTAGAGAAAAGGAAATAAAATAATTCAGGCTTTATCTTGTACTCAGATAAATAACAAATTACTTAAAATCCGGCAAAATATTAGCATTTTTTGACATGCATAATACCTTACTCACAGTTTGTTCATCAGAACAAATCTGATGATCAACCATTACGTACAGAAAAAATAAAATCAAACTTCTACTGACCAATAATCGATTCTAGCATCAATTCCACGGCAAAATAGATAAAATCCTAACCTAACATACCGTACTTCTCAAAACACACGCGTGTGCAATTTACCCGGGGGAGGGAGGGGGTGAAGAAGAAGAAGTGAACCAGTCTTCTGCTTAATCAATTACCAAACAGATAAACTTAAGCTGAAACCATTCCATGCCTATGCATACGCACATACACATACAAAAAAAACATGTACAAACATCGATCCATTAATGGAGTTCGCTTGGCGCAAAGAAGAACGCAGAGGAAACGTAAAAAGCATGAAATACAAACCAACAATGCCGACGACAAAGCGAGCGAGGGCTTGTCCGTGCATCTTCGCAACAATGCAGGTTAAAACTCTTCCAGAAAAAAATCAAATAAACTAAAAGCAAAGAATTTTAGAGGGAGAAGTTGATGCTTTATCGCAAGAGAAACAGAGAGCGCGAGGAATTGGAGAAGTGAAAATAAGTGTGAGTACGACCGGAGATGCATGTACTTATATATATATATATATATACACACACGCTGGGTATGTACTGAAATACTTGAATCCCACTCCTAATGGACTTAGACTTATATGAGAGCGATAAAAAGTGGATATGCTTTGATAATCTAATTAAGCGGGTGTTTGGCTAAACTTATTTAAAAGATTTATAAAATCCTACATCTTATAAAATACTTTTGGAGTTTATAGGATCTTAGAGCTTTTTTTACAGATAAGTTATGAACTCTTTATTTTTTTTAAAAGGGGTTTATAAGCTTCTAATATCTTATTTTAGTACCTTGTAAGCTCTTTTTCAAAAAAAAAAATATTAAACACTTTTTGACATCTTATAAACTCTAGAGCATCTTATAAGATATTTTAAGGAGCTTATAAGTTCACCCAAATATCCTCTAAGAGAGTGTTTGGGCGAGCTTATAAACTCCTCAAAATATCTTATAAGATGCTTTAGAGTTTATAAGATGTAAAAAAGTATTTGGTAAATTTTTTTGAAAAAAAACTTAAAAGCTTCTAAAATAAGATGTTATGAGTTTCTAAGCTTTTTTTAATAAAGTTAGGAATTCCTAACTTATTTTTAGGATATCAACAAACTCCCTTGATTTTAAGCATATTAATTACAAAATTGTCATTATTAACATCTTATAAGTTTCAAAATCTTATTTTATCCAAACACTTTAAGAACTTTTTTTTTTTAAAAAAAAAAGATTTAGCATCTTATAAGTTTCAAAAACATCTTATAAGATGTAGGAGCTTATAAGACCTTTTAAATAAGTTAATCCAAACACCCTCTAAGTCTGTTTTTCCATATCTAAGATTGTAATTATTTTTATTTTTATTTTTTGTTAAATTTGATGAGTATGTGATTACAAAGTTATTAGATTTAAATTATTTAGTTATCTATATCCCATATTTGTTGTAGGTAGTTGAATTTGAATTGAACTCAATTTTCGGATTATCCATTTGACTTTGGGGCCCCGTTTTGCATGAGTTTGGAATGGATGCATGGACCTTTCCAGTTAGTTATGGTGTGATAGAAAAAGGTTTGCGTCTTCCGCTTAAATACAAATACTGCCTTCGGATTCTGTGGAGATATGGTGGGAATGTTGTTGGACTCTTCGGAGTCAGTTACTGACTTTTGGTCAAATTTAAAGTGTTCCTTTTAATATATAATTTTAATATGTCACCTGATCAATTAATCCAGTATCATCATTTTTCATACTTATGTCTATGTATATATATATATATATTTGAAATTTAAATTTTAACGAACGAATTTTAATGTACATGTATAATTAAAAAATTTAATTTTAGCTTTTTTTTTGTTGGTTTAATAACCCATCACTTTTTTCAATTTGACTAAAAAAGTTAAACATGTCAATTCACTTTGCAAAGGCAATTCTCAAAGCATCCACAAAATTAATATTCCTAAAATATCTTCTTCTCATTCTCCAAAAACAAATATAATCATTTACATATTATACACACACACACATATATATATATATATGTATGTATATTTGAAATTTAAACTTTAACGAACCAATTTTAATGTGTATGTATGTATCATTAAAAAATTTAAATTTAGGCTGGATCAAAAAAAAAATTAAATTTAATGTTTTTTTAACAACACATCACATTTTTCAATCTGACTGATAAAGTTAAACATTTCAATTCACTTTTCAAAGGCAATTCTCAAAGCATCCACAAAATTAATATTCCTAAAATATCTTCTTCTCGTTCCCTCCAAAAACAAATATAATCATTTACATACTATACACACACACACACATATATATATATCAAGTAGTCAGTTAGCTATGTGACATCGCGATAGGGATCCGAACTCCAACAAATTTTTAATATACATGTATACATAAATAAAATATTATATATATATATATATATATCTTCACATATTATAATTTTATATAAGAAAAAATATTAATATAAAATTACCTTTACGAGGAAAAAATATATAAAATTACCTTTGCACCCACTAACCAAACACAAAATAGTATTGATTTTATATTTACAATATAAAATACATCCTTCAAAAATAAAACCAAATATATTATTTTCTCTCAAAATAATTTCCAATCACCCCAAAACAAAATTAAAAGTATATCATATTTATCAATTCTACTTCCCAAATCGTATTCTGATAAGATATTTTCTCCAAAACAAATAAAATAGTAACATGGCCTCAATTATTTTTAAAAATAAAAATAAATTCTTTCTATTTATTTTCAAGTGCAAATTGGGAGTCTTTGGATTTACACCATATCATATTATATATAATACAATGGCTTACAATCCAATACCTAAAAGATTGGCATCTAATGAATTGTCAATATTTATTTATTTTTTAAATTATATTATTTATCAAATAGAATATCTTAAATAACTCATTTTATTATTGAAACGCGCTTACTTAAAGTTAGAACTCAAATTTTGCAAATGATTATTTAGATGGCACTTTAACATTGGGAATTGGTATTTATTTATTTTAATTAAATCATTGTGGGTTTCATCCTACTTAAATTTGAGTGGCCCACTCTGATTAGGAACCCATTTTCGTGGATTTAAATTATTAGGCTCATTGACCCATTAACTTATTTATTTATTTAACTATTTTAATTTTTAATTTTTTTTAACGTTTAAAGTCTTATTTTATCATATCAAATACAAATAATGAGTATCATATTACAAGGAAATAAATCTCATAAGCGTGATATGAGTATCACAACATAATATGAACTCTACACAATCAATGTGGCTTAATTTCCATCTCATAATATTTTCACACCTGCATATAAATTACATTTAATTCTAACTTTATTTACTTAATAAAGTAAATAAAGTTTATTTGGTTTGCACTAGATTTGATGCAAATCGAATCATGATGTTGTCACTATACTCAGACATGTGTAAAAACCTACCATTTTTAAGTTAGTTCATGAGGCTATTCATGCAATCACAAATCAACTTTTTACACTTCCATTTTGAATTTTCCATGGCAACGATATAAGAATCTGTCTTGTTGTCTATAATTTGAATGTGACATTCAGTTGATTTACTTCCAAACGTAAGTGTATAATAGAAAAGAAAGTAGTTGAATAGTAGGGGGAAATTGCAAAACTAGGACCATAGCAATTGTTATTTTGCATTTTAAGATTGAAATTTGATGTGGTATTAAAGTAAAATAATAAGTTATTAAAAATTGAAAAAAAAAGAACAACAACCACCGGAAAACATAATCAGTGCTGATGATTGCTTGCGTGGTGCACTGGTGTAAGCGCCACGCAAGCAATCACCAATGCTGACTGTATTTTTCAATCGTTATTGTCATTTTTTTTTTAATGAGTTTTGATCCTATTTTAATATTACTATAAATTTCGGTTCTATGTTACTAATTGGCCATAATCATGTTACTATTTTTACAATTTACCCTTGAATAGTGTGTTATGTGGATTTTAACCAAGCTCAAGGAATAAAAATTTGTGTCGATTTGATAACCAGAAGTGATCTCTTTGAACTTTGAACAAAGAATAAATTCTTTCAAACTATGCAAAAGCATGAAACTGAATTTTCGAATGATAATAATTATAAAAGAAAAAATTCAATTCATATATAAGATAAGATTTCGATTTTTTCCAAAGAAAACTATAAAATATGACTCATGATATCGTGCGGTATGACCTATTGATGGACAAGTATGAAAAAGAATAAAAACCATAGAGTTGCTCTATAAAAAACAACAAAAAAAAAAGAAAAAGAAAACGACTAGACCTTAAAAATTATAGTCTAGAAACTGCAAAATCTCAAAAAAAAAAAAAAAAATGGTGCCGTATTTCTTCAAAAGAAAATCGGAATGGTGCTTGTTTGTGGTATCGGCGCACGGATGGTTTAGTTGCAGCGTCAATGGACTGATGGCTTGTGTGCAGCGCGGAGTTGCGAAGCTATTTCCTGAAAAGAATATTAGACTGGAAGTCTGTCTGTGGCAACGTTTTGGAGCTGGATATCTCCCGGCTTGGCATCATTTTGATCAGAACCACTTTTTGGTGCTTTTACGGTGTAGTAAGCGTATACGCAGAGTTGGACAAAACCCAATAATCCTCCAATTCCGTTTCCAGTCTATACGAATAACAGCATAAATTAAATTACATATAATTACTATTTATCTATTTGTGTAATTTTTGTTGTAGGATGAACTTACAGCAATGTAAGGGTCAAAGGACTTGAGGTTAGCATAAGTGAACCAGACGACCCCGTTTGAGAAACCGGCGAGGCAGAGCCAAAATGGCAAGAATTCAGCACTCTTTGTCTTTATAACCTTTCTCTGTTGAGTTAAATTAACAAAAAGTGCAATAAAAAATCATCAAAATGAATTAATGTTGATTGTTGAATAAAAAAAGCATCGAAGATATGTAGACAGATGGTACTTACAACGATGGAAAGAGGGGAGCCGTACATAACAATCCCAAACACACAACAGACAATCCCCACGAACATAGACCTATTGTTATGTGTGTGAAAGCAGAGGAGTGTGATGACCGCTACAACAGCAAGCAGGACAGCCTCGCCCAGCAGGAAAAGGACTATGATCCCCTGATAAAGTTATCAAGAAATATCTGGTCTAACATACTGTTGAAACACCAGGGGTGGGATCAAGAAAAAACCAAAGTATTTAATCAGCCTAAATTTAAATCACTTACCCTGTTCTTTCTGGTAGTGTACCAGAAGAAAATGGCGAGATAACATAACTCCAAGAAGAGCCCAGCGGAATTGATGGTAATCACAAGAGTGCTATCAGGATGGACCACTGGTAAACCATAGAAGACCCAGAACACACAGTTCATCACACAGGCCAAGTATGGGTATGGGTGAAACTCCTCAGTGCTTTTCTTCTTGCATATTCTCCAAAAGGTTGGACTGCAAATTAAAATTCCGACCCAATTTAGATTAATACGTAATAAAGAAATGGCCTATACAATGCCTAGATATGACTCGAAAATATATACTTCTAAATTTCTCTTTTGAATCAATAGTTTTATTAATATTCAACCATATATATGCACGTTAATTATATTTTTAATCCACAACAAAATATTTTTACTATTAATTATAAAATCAAAGGGGGAGAGAGAGCTGAACATTACGTTGGAGAGAGAAACAGCAAGCCTGAGATGATATTGCCTACAGGGAAAATAAATAAATAAATAAATAAAAGGACAAATTGCGGAAAGTTAGTCAAATAAGATAACATCAAGCCTGAGATGATATTGCCTACAGGGAAAATAAATAAATAAATAAAAGGAAAAAATGCAGAAAGTTAGTCAAATAAGATAACATCAAGCCTGAGATGATAATGCTTACAGAAAAATAAATAAATAAATAAATAATAATAATAATAATAATAATAATAATAATAAAAGGAAAAATTACAGAAATTTAGTCAAGTAAAAACATTGAATCCATAAAGGTTTGCATAATTAAAGCAAAAAGAAATACGTGATCACTAAACTCTTCTAACACTACTATTATTATTAAAAAAGAAACAAAGTAATTCAGGTTTTATCTGGTTTACATACAAATAATAAATTACTTCAAATCCTGCAGCAGATTAGCATTCTTATGAGGAGCAAGCATTCAGTACAGAAAAAAGAAATAAAATCAACCTTCTATTCATCAAGAAGACAGCAACATACACAAGATCATAATTCATATCCAAACGTACGCACTGTGTATATGGAAACCAGTAATAAATAATCAACAGTAGCTTACATAATCAGAATTACAGAAAAGTAGAAGAAATAAAAACAGTCTTCTACCTAATCAGTTACCAACAAATAAACTTCATCTAAATCCACGCCATGCCTATACATATACTCACATATACATACAGAAAAACATATACAAACATTCACAATGGCGCAAAAAAATTACGCAGAGAAAAGGTAAAAAGCACGAAGTACAAACCAACTATGCCAACGATAAAGCGAGCGAGATCTTGTCCGTGCATCTTCGCAATCAGAACTCTTTCGGAGGAGAAGAAGAAGAGAAGAAAAAAATAGAGAGAGAAGTTGAAGCTTTGTTGCGAGAGAGCGCGAGAAGAATTAGAGAAGTGAGAATAAGTGTGAGTATGAATGATGGAGCGTTGGAGATGCCTCTATTTATATACATGCTGGAGAAGGAGAAGTGCATGTTCGAGTCCAACTATGCTACTGAAGTAGTAATTTGAGTCCCAATCCTAGTAGACTTTGAATTTGATACCTAATTTAAGTCTACTTGTTACTATTTAAGATAATTATAATAATATTATTATTATTATCGTTGTTGCTGTTGTTGTTATTGTTTATATTTTTGTTAACTAGTCGTCGTGGCACGCCGTCTCTATGTGCATATTAGTTTATCATATTTTAAATACTAAATTATATTAATAAATAAAGTATTCAATTTTTTAAGTGTATATTAGTAATAACATAATTTTAACAACAATTACATCAATAGCATACAATAGTAATTATTCATTAATATAAGCTCATATTTAGCAAATTATTTCAACATCGAAAGTTTAAAATTATTAAATATATTTATCTATACATTCCATAAATTTTGTTATTATGATTTCATTATATTACTTGTGTTCTTAATGTTAAATTAAGTGATAAATTCACTTTTGAAATTAAATTAAAAATTAAGGGTATAATTGATAAAGCAAATTTTGGTGTTACGCCTCTTTGAGTGTCTAAAGTGCCTTTCTTTTTTATATAACTAGTAGTTGTTACACGCATAAAATTATTTATTGAATCATTTAAAATTAATGCATGAAATAATTTAAGTTATGAGTAAAGTTAAAAATTGTATTATATGTTTTGATATAATAAAGAAAATAATGAAATATGGAATTTTGACAATACGAATTTATGGGTTTGTGGATTTTGGAAAAAGTACAACTATGACCTTATTAAACCATCACTTCTAAATGGCAACTTAAAGGAGAGATTTGGAATATTAGTAAATTTTGTATTCAAACCACATTTTTGAACTGAATCCTCAATTTTATCTTTCAAATTGCATTATCCATTTTAGTTGCTGGAATAATTAAAGAGTAAATTATTAAAAAAATAAAAAATAATTTCCATTTAGAGCTTCTTCTTTTTTATAATAGTATATAGATATAGATTTTAGTTAAATTAGAACTCGAATTTTGGATTATCCATTTGATTTTTCGGGGCTCCGCTTTGCATGAGTACTTTGGGGTGGAGGCAATGGACCTTTCAGGTCGTTATAGTTTGACACCAAAATGGTGTTTTGCTTGCACTTAATTACAAAAACTGCCATTGGGTAATCATTGGAGATACGTGGCGGTTGTGAAGATGGTGGACTCTTCGGGGTTAGTTGCTGACTTCTGGTCAAAATCAAAATACAATAACTTATAATTTCGTACCTAAATGCCCACCGTCTAATAAATATTCCAAATTTAATTTAATAGAAATTGATTTATTTATCAAAAAAAAAAAATTAACTTGATATATTACCACCTTGATTTTTATTCAAAATTATATCGAGTGTGAAAATATTAAATTATGTGAAACACAATACATCAGTAAAATATGTTTTATGATTTAATTCTTAGCATAGGGTATTTTTTTTTCTTCATATGCACATAAATTATATTAAAATCAATTTTTTTTAGGTAAATTATAAAATCATGTTGACAAATATAGTTAATAAAGTATGTAAAGTTCCTTGGATTTGCATTAGATTAATCACAACATAATCATGATGTTGCCACCATCCTACGATATGTGGCAAAAACCTAACATTTTGGAGGTAGTTACATGAAACTAAAAATGCAATCACAAATCAAACTTCTACACCTCTATTTCCCATTTTCCCTTTTGAGGATGCGAGAATCTTTGTCTCCTTGCCTTTAATTTGAGTGTGACATTCACTTAGAGAGATACAAATCTAGGGAGTGTTTAACTAATAGGGTGTTTGGGTACGCTTATTAGTTTTTTAAAATATCTTATAAAATGTTTAAGATTTTAAAAGATGTGAAAAAGTATTTGGTAATTTTTATTAAAAAAAAAAGTTTATAAGCACATAAAATAAGATATTATGAGCTTATAAGTTTTTTTTTAAAAAGTAAGGAGAGCCTAACTTATTTGGAAGATGTTAACAAGTTATCTTAATTTTAATCATATTAATTACAAAAATTTCATTACTAACATTTTATAAGCTCTAAGATATTATTCATCCAAACACTTTAGGAACTTATTTTTTAAAAAGAAAACAAAGATCTAACATCTTGTAAGCTCCAAAAATATCTTAGAAAGTGTAGGAGCTTATAAGTCCTTTTAAATAAGATTAGACAAACACCCTCTAAGTTTATTTAAAAGATTTTATGAGGATAAAACGTTTTTTTGAATTTACAAGATATTAGAATTTTTTTTTTAAAAATAACTTTTCAAAGTATTTATATAAAATAATATTTTGGAGCTTATAAGATGTTAGTAATGGTAAATTTATACTAATATAATTAAAATTAAGAGAGTTTGTTAAAATCTTAAAAATAAATTAGGAATTTTTTTACTTTTTTAAAAAGAGTTTATATGCTCCCAACATCTTATTTTATAAAGTTATAAGCTTTTTTCTTAAAAAAATTTGCCAAATACTTTTTAACATATTATAAACCCTCAAACATCTTATAAGATATGTTTTGAGGAACTTATAAGTTCGCTCAAACACCATCTTAATCTTCACATCTATATGTGAAATAGAAAAGAAAGTAGTTGAGTAGTGTTTTTTTGTGCGTTTCCATCAATCTCTTCAAAACTTTGAATGAAGAATAAATTCTTTAGAACCCTTCAAAAGCATGGGATCGAATTTTTTGATAATACTAATTGGCAATTTTAACGTGCATACTTGTATGATAAGGAATATTGTTTTTTTTTTTAAAAAATGTGAATATTGATCGATCCAAATAAACAATCAATTTGATTCTGATGAGGATGGAACAAAGAAAGAGTAGGTTATTCAGAATTTCAACCCAAATTTAAGATTGATACAAATTAATATGATCCTCTTTGCTAAGTCCCCATGCCCATTATATAATAATGTGGAAGGTGAGAGCGAATTAGACATAAGCCAAAAAATGAAATTCTTCTCAATAATAGACTTATGACGCTTTAGAGTTCGAACGTTGGGATTCTTCAAAAAGATGATGGCTTGCAAATATAAAATAAATCGTTATACAACTTTTTAAATAAGATTTATCATATTTAAAAAATAACAATTTGAATATACATAACAAATATAAGCCCGCATAAATATAAAATCACAATCACCTAAGTCATGCAAACATATAGATCATAAAATCACTTCCATTTGAATTTTTATTGCTTCAACTTAATTCTTCCAACTCTTCCTAAATCTTAACTATATCAAGACCTAATTTGTTCTCATGATCCGCTCATTACATTATTAAATATTTCTAGAAAAATACGAGATAACTTTATTTTTCAACTTATATTGTTTCAACACTTATGCAAGATCTTTAGCGGTGTAGCAAAATCAAAATAATTATGTTTATTTTCTTTTATATTTTGCGTTAGAATCTAAGAAGAAATTTTGAATTTCTTGAAAAAAATTAGTTAAAAAAGAATTATTAGATAAAATCCAGTTTTGGGGCTCACTTATTGGACTTAGTTTGGTGGGCCTATTCATACATACAACACATCAGACTCCATGTGGATGGCCCAGCTATTTGTAGTAACTAATAAGGCCCATAAGATGATGCCTTAAAGCCCAACTATAAAATGATTGATGATGGGCTTCCATGCTGGTGTCGAAGATATTCTTCAAGCTGGCTCCATATACATTGGGCTTATATATTTATGAATTGGAGCATTTTGACAATATTTTGGCAAAACAGTTTTTGGAAAGTGGGGTTGGGGAATATGATGAGTGTTTATTTGTAACACATCAGACGCCATATGGATGGCCCAGCTAGTTGTAGTAACTAATAAGGCCCATAAGATGATGCCTTAAAGCCCAACTATAGAATGATTGATGATGGGCTTTCATGCTAGTGTCGAAAATACTCTTCAAGTTGACTCCATATACATTGGGCTTATATATTTATGAATTGGAACATTTTGACAATATTTTGGCAAAACAGTTTTTGGAAAAGTGAGGTTGGGGAATATGATGAGTGTTTATTTGTATTTTGTGTGATAAGTAGAAAATAAATTAGAAAAAAATTGTTTGTTTATTTGTATTTTGCGATGTGATAAAATGTCACATCAATAACATTTTTATTGAGTTGGTAGTGTGAAATTTATATTTTAAAATTATTTATGTATGTGTATATATAGATAGGGTAGGGGGGATAAAAAATGAGAGGATTAGATATTGGGGAATGGGTAGAAAATGAATAAAGAGAGTATTTTCAGCCTCTTTGGGTGTATTTTGGAGAATGTGATGAGTTGTTTGTTTGTATTTTGAGAGTTGAAAAGTATTTTTACAATTTACAAACAAACAAGCCCATTGTTTGGGTATGTAGGATATCTTGGATTTTGTATTTTAATTTGCAAAATATTAATAATTTAATTATTCATAAATTTTGTCTCTTGATGACTGTGGCTCAATAATATACTTTTGTCACTAATGTTCTTTTTGATTTCTACGCATTTTGCCGTTCTATCAAAATTCCCTTTACCTCTCCATCGTACTTCAGTTTAATAGTTTCCACCACTTGTCCAATACTCAAACTTCAGGATTTAGTAGTCAAATTAAAAAGCCACTTATTATCCTTATATCTAATCAAACCCAAAAATATATGATCTCTTGTTAAGGTCATAAAAGCTTTTGTTTCAATAAAAACAAAAGAAAACATTAAAAAATTTAAATGAAAATATAGCAATCATAATCATACTGATCGAGTAATCTTTAATTTTAATAGGGAACACATTTTCTGATTTTGCTTGTTTATTTATGCTTCTATCCTTAATTCCTTATACATCCTTATGAGAATTTCTAGATTTGATTGTCGATTAAATACATATATAAAAATTATAGGTGTTAATTTGTATTAGAATCTATGGGTTCAACCCAACCAACATGATTTTGGATTGAATTGGGCTTAACATTTCAAAAATGGATTTGAGCGGGCTGGATTTTAAATGGGTGATATAAAATTTGGATTCAAAATGAATTTTAAGTAGGTTCAAAATAGGTCCACTCAAAAATTTAATTAATTTAATAAATCATTTCATTATGTTGTAAAATTGTATATTAAATAGAGTTAGCAGGCATAATAATATTACTATGGTCTTTTGAATTGCATTTTTGAAATAGGTAAATTAAGTTAATTTTTTTTTGTTTTCTATTGAAACCATTTCAAACTCAACCCAACCCACAATTCAACCCATTTTGAACTCAATCCACTTTCAACCAATGATTAAAAAATTGGATTGGACCCGCCGATTCGATCGGTTCAACAGGGAACCAGTCAAGGTTCCGGTCCGATTTGATGTATAAAACAAATTGGTTAAAAAATCAATGCGAACCGGTGTAAACCAGTAAGAAATCGGTTCAACCGGTGAACCGGTTTTTCAACAAAATCAGTTTTTATATTTAAAAAAAATAAAAAATTTCAAACTAATTAAATAAATATTTTTTATTTTTATTTGAAACTTTTATGTTATTTGATTTGGTATTTATTGTTTTTGTAAGTTGTAGTGGATTCTATAAGAATATTTTCTAGCAAGTTTTATTTCATGAATTAATATTTTAAATTGATATATGGATATTATTATGAAGTAGAGCTTGGAAAAAATTTAATAGTACTAGGCAATTTTTATTTTTTTTCTCTTTACATATATATATATATATATATATATTTTTAATGTTTCTAATATACTTATATAATATTAAATATAATTATAACGGTTGAACCGGTCGAACCAGTAACCAATAGGGCCGTCGGTTCAATCATCGGTCCAGTTTCTCAAACATTGCTTTCAACCCATCTATCTTAATATATATAGAACCCAATCCGCTCATTTGCCACTACTAATAAAAATGAACAAAAGAAGTAATACATCGAGGTAAAAAGGACACTTGATTCGATTATATCCAAAATCATTTCATGTACTCCTTTAAGCCAAACACAAATATAATCACAACCTCATTAAAAGGACAACTATAGTAATCAACGAATTTCAGACATCCTAAAAATAATCAAGTCAAGAAATTCAAACCGACCCATAAAAACAATAATAATTATAGCAATATCAAGAATAGCATTAACATCATGTGTCCAATAGAGGGAACTAGTGGCTGCAAAGAAATTGACAAGGGAATATCAAACCAAATACTGCAAACTCACAGTATCAACCCCCACTACCAAAAGAAACAAAGAAAGTAGCACTAAGTTTCTTCTTGCTTGCAATCCCACCAATACCTATCTACAAAAGCATTGTTCTTTCTCATGTGCTTTTGCTTTTTTCCAATCTCTCCATACCCTTACACTGTGTTTGGTTCATGGATTCTGGTGAGGAAAAGAAAAAAAGTACTAGAAAAAATACCTTTGGTTGTTTGGTTGATAAGAAAAATACTAAAAAAGGAAAATTTGAGAAAAAAATATGGGCTATGTTTGGTTACATTTTGGAGAAACAATTTTGTTTTCCCAAAATGTAACCAAACATACAAAAGTTTTCCCTCCAAAATGCCAAATTAAAATTTCCAATATACCATCTTCTATCTTTCATTATACCAAAAACTTCATCATTTTCCAGTCTATAGATGCATATACTATATAAATACATCATACATATTTTATTATTATTATTATTCTAACAATAAAAAAATCACTCAAATCCATTTTCACCTCAAAAACTCAATCAAAATGCATTAATTTGACTATTACAGTAGAATTTGTCTCCTCCCAAAACATAAACAAACATATCAAATTTTTCCAAAATAATTTTCTTACTATTCCCAAAACAAAAATAAACATATATCACATTCCCCAACACAAGTTCACATTCTCAACCCCACCTTCAAAACTCATTCTTCCAAAACACTTAATTCATATCTAAACATTACCATAGTGTATTTGAGGAAAATAAATTTTCCTTATAGAATGGTAAGGAAAATGAATTTTTCTCACATTGAAGTATTCTCCCGCGTTCTCCTACACTTACATCACTCTTCTTTTCCACATTCATTTCTTCATTATTTTCTTTAATAACCAAACAAATTTTATATTTTATATTTTATATTTTTTTTGTTTTTGTTTTCGTTTTCTTTTCCCTAATATTTTCTTTTCCTTGTCAAAATCTTCAACATTATGTTTGGTTTAAGGAATTTGATAAGGAAAGAAAAATATTAGGGAAAAGGAAAACAAAAATAAAGAAATATAAAATCTCATACTTGTTTGGTTGTAGAATAAAATAATGAAGGAATGAAGGGAAGATGAATGTGTTGAAAAATAAGATAAAGCTCAAACCAACTTTTCCCTCATTTTCCTCACCATTTTATGACGAAAACTCATTTTCCTCAAATTCATTATATTTTTTCCTAAATTTTCCTTTCTTTAACATTTTCCTTACTAACCAAACAATCAAAAATATTTTTCTGATTTTTTTTTTCTCATCAAAATTCTTGAACCAAACATAGTGTAAACCAAATGGAGTGTTAGTATCATGGAGTTTTAAGCTTTCATCCTACCCCTCACCTTTGTCTAAAGTTTACAAGCCCCAATTCCCATAAAGAGAGTTTTTAAATTTTTCAAAGCCAATTTTTTTCCTTTTTTCTTTCTTTTTTTTTCTTTCTTTTTTGTTGGTCAAAAGATACCTCCATGCACTCTCTTACCTTAGCAAATAAGGAATTGATAACAAAAAGAAAAGCATTTTGCTTCCTCTTCTTGCACCCGTCTCGTACGCGGATTTGTCCTCGCAGCCACAAATATTCTTAATCCGTTGGAATAAAAAATGCCCTTAAAAGTAATATTTAATTTTTTTTAATTGTACTTAAGTTTGCATCGACAGAAAATTGAATTCGATCCAAATCTATTCATGATGCATTAAAGGGTTATCGTCGAATTCTTAAATTTGAACGATTCATATTTCTGCCAATCCTTTTGTTATAATTATTTTTTTTAATTTACACATGTATATTATGAGTTAATTAAGGTTTAAACATCTAATCTCCAATATTATATAAGAGACTTATATTACTGAGTCACATGCTATTCAGATTTTGGCACCCTTTCATTATAATTACGACATAAAATTTTTACCTTTTATTTCTTCAACCTTTCATTATAATTACGACATAAATTTTTTACCTTTTATTTCTTCAACCGACTTGATTGTTCGAGAATTTTTATTAAATAAAACAAAATAATATTAAAATCTATTTAATTTGAAGATTTATGAATGAGAAAATTTTAACCTAGACAAACCCATGTTAACTTAATCATTTAATTAACAAATATTCCCGAATTTATGTCATAAAAATTTATAAAAATGTCCCTCAACTCAATTTTAAAAGCAAGATTGGCGTTTTCAATTACTGAAAAAGTTACGCGGTCATTAGGATTTTTTTTTTCTTTTTCTTATTTATCTATTTATTTATTATTATACTTTCTTTTGGTATAGTTCTTCCACTTTGTTTTATTGTATATATCTTCATAATTTTGATTGGATTATTTGAAATATATTCTTCCACTATAAGATTTAGCAGATCAACAAAGTGCTTGTTTGTATAGTGACATTGGGAATTCGCTAGATTTCTTTTCTTTTTTCTTTTTTATAAAATTAGATATTGAGGAATATATTCTTGTTAATTTATGATTTTATCGTCAAGTGAAAACAAAAAAAAAAAAATTGAACTCAATTTTTCTACAAGCCTGCAGAACAAGAACTTTGTATTTATATCATCTTCTTTAATTTTTAGATGTAACACACTTTAAATATTTCAAAACTATTGATCTCTGTTTAATTAATTATATATATATATATATGTATTATAAATATATAAAAGAAACACTTGAATTAATTTTTTACACCTTTCTTAGGTTCTTTTTATTTCCATATGCACGAGCATACAAAAAATTTATGAGAATTTGAATTCTAGTCTATAACACAAGGTCAATTGACGTAGTCTTACCTATTCTGTCGGCTTCACCTTTACACTTAGTTCGAAATTCAAAACTATGAACCTTAAATATGTACGTAATATGATAAATTAAGTTCGGAATAAAAAAGGTGAAAATATACAAAAAGGGTTCAATTAATTAATACATAAGTATAATAAAAGATCAAAGAATTCAATTAATGAAGTCATGTAGGTCAAAACCTACTAAAAGATTAATTATTATTATTATAAATACCAATTTTCAAAGTCAAATGAAATAAAAAAAAAAATCATTAGCACAAAGCTCTGACTCTACACAAAAGCGTTTCAAAGCAAAAAACCTAATAAAATTTGACAATTTTTGAAAAGAATCCTAACTCCATTCTCGATCAACATATATACGTCTCTGTTTAACTCTAAAAACATACACATAATACACTAACATATGTACCCTTTCTCAATCAAATCACTTGGTCAATAAAACAACTATTAGCATAGTTTTGTGAAGTGTTTTGATAAGTTTTCTCTTAATACACTTTCAATTCTTCAATCATTGCTCAATTGCCTTACAACTCCGACCTTCTACTTCCTGATTCACATTGCGGGAAGCGAAAATGAAGAAGCTAAACAAATTCAAATTCAGTATTATATTAATGTAGTCTTGTAAAAGAATAAATATGTGATGGTTATTGAGAATGGGTTTAACGTCAAAACGCGCTTGTTTTTCATAATGTTTTCAATACAGAATTGTCGAAAATGTCTTTATCGAACCATGAAAAGTTCTGTTTATAATGAAGAGGTTCTTGATCCATTAAAATAGCGAGCCTCTTAAAAATTTTTAAATTAATTTAGTGTATGAGGATTTATAATATTATGCTGTGTCGCGTTCGTATTTTTAATTTATCAATTTTTCTTTAAACTATTATTTTACAGCATATATAATTTAGTCAAAAATTCATTTAAGAGGGTGTTTGGCTAAATTTATTTAAAACATCTTATATATCTTATAAGATATTTTTGAAATTTATAAAATGTTATATCTTATTTTCAAAATACATTGTTGAAGCGTTTGGCTAAAATAAGATCTTAGAACTTATAAGATGTTAATAATTTTTGATAAAATAAGATGTTAGAACTTATAAGAATTTAATAATGACAATTTTGTAATTAAAATAATTAAAAATAAATGAGTTTGTTAAGATCTTAAAAATAAGATCTAACATGTTAAGGGTCTCCTTATTTTTTCTAAAAAAGTTTAGGATCTTATAAACTCTTTAAAAAAAATAATATCAAACACTTTTTGACATCTTATAAATTTTTAAACATTTTATAACATATTTTGAGGAGCTTATGAACTCACTCAAACACCCTCTGAATCATTATAGAAGTAGAAGATACCTATATATACGAATGAACAAAATATCAGAGTTTTGAACCAACAAATTTGTTTTTTTCTTTTTTGTTTGTTATGGATTCAAGTTTATACTTCTTTTTTTCTTTTAGGAATTAACCTATATATAATTGTCAATAAATACAATCATGTTTTACAAAATTCCCTAAAAATTATAAAGATTCAAATGTTCTTGACAAAAGAGTAGTGCTTGGAAGACAAAGAAATATGACAAGTTGTCCCCTTACTTCCATTAATAATCCTTTACAAAGTATGCTTTTTGTAGATGAGAATTTAAGGCAAACCCCTAATAGCCTTTTTGCATATGGCCCTTAATAAAGGGGATTCTATCTTCTATGGAGAAGGGAAGCTCATTTCTTTCTTAGATGAAAAGAAACATGACAATGTTTTTGTTTCTAGAGTTTTTGGGAAAGAATTTTTTGGTGGTGAGCTTGAAAATATGGACAATGTAGTAATGTTTGGTTATATATTTTGGGAGAAAATATTAAAAAAAAATTATATAAATTTTCATCTGATTAGTGGGGTCATATCAAGATTATTATGTGTTATTTTTATAATAATATAATAATTAAAAAATATATTATATTGAAATAATATTTGAAGATATAAATATATGTATATATAGTTTGGTTGATATGATGATTTGAATTTTTTTCATAATATTTTGAGAGAACAAATTGAATTTTGAGGAAATTTTTTATTTGTATTCAAGAGAACATAACCTAACTTATTCTTCGACTTCGATTTTTAATCATCATCATATCATTTGGCAAATATGGGACTAAGTCTCATCAAAATATTATACTGTCAGCATATATTATAGAAGATTTTGTCCTAACATGTCTCGAAAATGAAAAATTTATGAATTATCTTAAAAACTCTTAATTTAAAGAAAAACTAAATATCATTGTATTTATTTAAAAAGATTGGCCTAAAAAATATTATAAACATTATTCCTAGGAATGCAATTCCAAGGCAACAACTGAAGAACACATGGAAAGTGGACCACAAGGAGTAAAATTTTTAATGAAATTCTCTACACTTCAAGAAAAGAGAAATTTGTTCTTGGTTTGAATGATTAGTATATGGTTAATCCCACTAGAATCTGCTTTTATGTGGGTAGAATATATGCTAAATATATTTACCATTCTCCTCTGCATTACACATGCCAATCCCACTTGAAATTAGATTCATCCTCTTCTAGATCTTCAATCACAAGATCAATTGATTGATGTGCACACACATGTGGCCTTATCCTTTTATAAGTAAATTATGTCCAATTGAAAAAAGTCAATAACTATTAGTTAATGGGTAGGTTAAGAAGAAAAAAGAAATGGGCAATTATTATAAATACTATCAGCCAGTGCAGACTCAATGCATGTGCACTTAGTAAATATAAAAATTAACGTTATTCAAATGACTTGAAAATAATTTTTACAATTAGGGAAAAAAAATCAATCGGTTACCGCTGATGGCAAACTCATTCGTTTATTTGTGGGGGGGAAAAAACATAGATATAAGTAAAAAAAAATATATTTTAAATTGGAGAAATCATACCTGCAGGAAGAAGCTGAGGAAAATAGAAATATGTATAACTATGTATATATAGTCTTTATCAAACTATAATGTAGTAGTAGTGAGGGAAAGTGGAGGGAGAGTAGTGGGATGGTAGTTAAAAAAATAAGGACATTTTAGAAAAGACACTTGAAAACATACCAAAAGAAAAATATGCTATTTATTAATAGCATATATTTTTATTTTTAATAGTATATATTTTTTAATTCAGAGCGTACACACACTCAACGTTGTTGGGGTTTGAACTCGGTTGCCACTCGGTCAATTGACTAGTAACTTTCATAATAAGAAGTACTTGTGTAAATATTCTGAAAAATGGAGTAATTTTTGTATATTTTATATTCAGTGATACGTGAAATACTGTAGAAATGTATTGAGCCTTTTAGAAATAAATAACACATAGTTCTTATATTTAAAATTATTTTGAATTTGAATATGAAAAATAGGTAAAATGAGACATACTGACTTTATCATAACTATCACTGATAACAATATTTTATCCAAATTTTAATAATTTATTTAATAATTAATATATGTATCTAACTATTAATACAAATAGATAATAATAATAATTGAATCTAAATTACGATTTGGATAAAATGAAATAACCAACAATTAATAAAAATATTTTGATTTAATAAAAAAAATTATAAAATCAGAATCTAATAAAAATTACATAATTATAATTAAAAAGACTTCCTATCTTATAAATAAATAAATTTATTGTGTAACATATAGCTTCTATCACAAAAATGTACTGCATGAGTTAGTTGAGCCTAGTTTAAAAATTAAACTTACTCTCCCATACAATTACCAAATTTACACCACAAATAATAATAATAATAAATTACCGTTATTTCCCATTTTACCCACCACGAAAAGAGGATTGATTCTCTGGGTCCCTCTGTATGTGGCTCTCCTGCAATTCTGCAAGTGCCGTTGGATAATGGATATGGAACAAATTAAAATGTATGAATAGCACCATACACTCGCCGGAAATTCAACTTTTTAAGGGGAAAAATAAAAAATAAAAATCCCCAAAGCATTTATACCTTCCAGGTTTCAACTGCTGTAATTTTTTTTCTTTCCAAATGTAAATTTTATATTAACTTACTATTGACAAAATTCACGGACTGAGCAGTGTGCCTGCTAAGTGCCGCACCAGAAATATCAAATCATTTATTTCATTTTTTATTTTATTTCATGAATGAGTGTGACATGTGTATTTAATATTTTTCATAAAAATAATTAATTGAGAATTAAATACACTTAGAATAAATGCAGTAAGTAAAAATATGAGATGAAAATAGAGAATTAAATAGAAAATTCAAAGTACAGAAATATTAGGAATTTTTAATTAATTTTTTTATGTAAAATAACTTTTTATTGCAATGTGAATATATGTAGGTGTGTTTTATATTAGTATGAATAGAAACAAGTCCATTACGCCCTTAGCAATTGGTTGAAATGCAAACATTTCGTGGCTCAATATTTCCTTACTCAGTGTCTTGTCATAATTCACATAAAGTGAACAAAGCAGTCCATTCAGGTCTGGACTCGAAACTTTCCACGTAATAGGAAACATTAACTATATTGGGCTACAAATCACTAAACATCTCATTTCTTAATTTGAATGATGTGTTTATTGCGCATTAAAACACCTTAATAATATAGTATCTGTTAAATAATATAATTCAATTTATAGTTTTTTGTATTTACAACTTTTTTGGTATGATTTACACTAAACAATTTATTTACTTTTAATTTTTTTAATCCACGATTTAATTTGAGTATTGGAGTATCTTTGTTACGACGAACCTCAACTGTTGGGAGATACACACGATAATAAATATCGCAGCGGATTAGGAGGATCAAATCTCCCTCTTTGTGCAAATGTAAGAGGAAGAAAAATAACAAAAGGAAATAACTCAAAATTTTGTAGGATTAAAAATATAGAAGCGAATAAAATGGACTTCCACTATAAAAATAATTGGTAATACAAAAATTCTTCTCTAGCTGAACTAGAGGCTAATACAAAATTTCTTGGCACCTTCCTCACAAAATTACACACAATTTTGTGGCTATCACTTCTAACAATTTAACATTAATTGTGGCTAACTCTTCACAATTTTTGTAACAAAATTGTGGCCCTCTTATGCTATATTCTCTCCTTCTATCTCTCTCTACAATTGTTCTTACAAATACACACACACACACACACATATATATATAGACACCACAATCTCTATACAATTTCATATGCTTCTCTTGGTAGAATAAGCAAAATTGAACTTTGCTTCTTGGTAAAAGAATTCAAGATGAACTTTGCCACTTGAACATTATCTCTTAAAGTCAAAAACAAACTTGACCTCTTCATCCTTAATAATAATTGAGCATGATATCTCAACATCAACAACTCCAATTATTTTTTATGTTTTATCGAACAGTCAATTAAATTCATCACACTTACATATATAATATTGGAGATTCGAATTTCAGGAACAAAAAACATTTTCCGTGCTTTCATGACCCACATTCAACCTGAAAAACGTCTAGACTACCTTTAATTGCTTGCTTGATTTCGCTTTATATTTCATCTTTATCAATCATCAGTTACAATTTCACAAATGTATTTCAAAAATAATTTTTTATATATTTTTACAATATTATTATTCTCAACAATAGTGGCCTACAATAAATAATATTTCCATGGTAGAGAGTATATTCCTAAAAACACAAACCCCTAATTTTTTATTAGGTTATCATGTAGATACTTAAAATTGGATGCCACTAATGGCATATCTTTTAAAAGAATTCATTTTAAAATATTATTTTATTCTTGAGATGTCAATTTTTTTTTTATAAGTGAAAAGAAAGGAAACAGTGGTGGCGATTTTATCTTCTCCCGTTATGTCATGTTTGAATTTTTGTGTTTAGTCCGAACATATCAGATATATGAATAATTCCCGTAAGTGCGAATTCCATCAGCATAGCACCATCAAGAGCCAAATAAATTTCATAAAAATCGATACTGATCTACACCAAATCGAAAAACACACAACTAACATTAAATTTTGGGATAAGAAGTATTTAAAAGAAAATATCGTTGACTATAAAGTTACAGTGTGACTGTGACTTAACCGTACCCGACAAGGCCCCGACCACAGAGAATGGCAATTGTTTATCTCCCACATTCTACAGTGCCCCAACGAGCCAGATCACTCCACGCACCCCCCCGGCGCAAGTTAGGCAACCCCAATTAAATCATCCCAACCCATACCCGAAATTTCCGAATCACCCCCACCAATCATTTCAGACCACTACGCGAGATTCCAAAGTTCACTTGGGTAAAATAGTAATTTCATGCCAAACAAACTAGTATAAATACCCACGCCCGCACATCGTTCAACTTTAGCTGCAAAGATCACCCTACAAAAGCCACAGCAAAACCACAGCACAGTCCTCGCCCGGCCCTCTCCACCTTCAAATACCCCATAAATCAGCCCCCTGCTGCCTGAAATTGCGATTTCCGGGCCGGAAAATTACTCACCGGAGCTGGGAAAAGTCGTGCTTCGCATGATGGGATTTTGCATCTGCCCGTTGGAAACTCCGGCGAGGTTGCTCTGGTGCTCAAGCTTCTTCCGCCACAAGCTCATGCTATTCTGATAAACTCGAGTACTTTTAAAAGAAGCTATCGCCATTAACAACATATCATAGAGGTATTTAAAAACTCTATATTAGAGTTTTCAGAGAAAAATTATATATACATACACGTTCTTGTGTGTGCGCGTGCGTGTGGGTGTTGGATATTGACTGATCGCCGGAGATCTGCGAAGAAGAAATGGAATCCGCGCGTATTTTCTTCGACCCCTCTTGCCACACCAACATGTTGTTTCTTGGGAACGGTGACTCCGGTTTTCGAGGTATTCAAATAATTACTTTTGCATTTCTTTTTCACGTTACCAGTATGTGTTTTCCTCAGGTTTTTCTACAGTAATTTAATTTGCATATTCCGGTCATTAAGTGGAGAAGATGTGTTGTTTATTTGATTGATTATTTTTGGGAACATGTTCAACTCCATGCTTGTTAGTGTAATTTTTCAGGTTTTTGGATGGGTTAGAATTTTTGATTTCACATATTTTTGAATTTGAAATATGTATTAGGAGCGAGATCGGTGTTGAACATGGAGGAAACCACCAAGAGGCGGCCCTTTTTCAGCACGCCGGAAGAGCTGTATGATGAGGAATATTTCGACGAGCAGTTGCCGGAAAAGAAACGCCGTCTCACCTCTGAGCAGGTCCGTTGACTTCGCTGTTTTATTTTATATTTAAATTTTCCTCTTCAAAATGAGAGTCACCATTATATCCTCGGAAAAAATTCCTTCGAGATAAAAACTTTAATCAAACAGCATATTCTCTCCAAGCGACATCAGAATCAAATTCCCGAGTAAGATTTGACGGCGTTTGATGAAGTTCAGTTTGACATAAATTATTTCAGATCACAGATTATCAGTTAGAGCTAAAATTTAATGAAGTAGGCTTTGTTTGATTGGCGGTGTGGTGGGATATATATACAGGTGCACTTGCTGGAAAAGAACTTTGAGGAGGAGAACAAGCTGGAGCCGGAGCGCAAGTCTCAGCTGGCTAAGAAGCTGGGCTTGCAGCCGAGGCAGGTGGCGGTTTGGTTCCAGAACCGCCGCGCCCGGTGGAAGACCAAACAGCTTGAGAAGGATTACGATCAGCTCAAATCCTCTTATGACTCCCTCCTCTCCAACTACGACTCCATTCTCAAGGAAAATGACAAGCTCAAAGCTGAGGTAAAAATTCTGGATTAGTCCTTACAATTGGATTATTGATTTATTTACTATCTGATTATTTTTAATCTAATTTTAATTAGTAGAAATGGTTTTTTTTTTTTTTTTTTAATTTATACACCCACACATCAAAAGTCCGTTAGTGTTCGAACTCCTGATCTTCCACATATTATTTGGAAGACTTATGCTGTTGAGCTATAGAGCACTCGGCTAATTAGTAGAAATGGTTGCTTTAAATGGACTTTATACTACTTTAATGGTGAAAAAATTGTCCGACTTAGCCTCCTTATGAGAAAGTATTATTATCGAGTCTAGTTGCTCGAGTTTGTAGGGGGCGATGTAGGGGCCGCAACAATTCTAATTGCACGAATTTTAATCTTAAATCGAGGTGGGTTCAAGGTCATGGAGCACTCAAATCATATTGAGTCTATCTTAAAGAAGAAAAAAAAAATATATATATATATATATTAAATATTATCATTACAGATCCCAAGTCATTGTTTTTCAATTTAATTAATCTATAGTGACTTGAATCGACTACAGCTATTTTTGTTGGTATTGTTGGATCTGACTTCTGAGTTCAATCGTATTCTCATGGGCACCTGGGCCGTCCCACCCAGAGGATGTGATAAAGACCTGTAGGGCCATAAGATTCGTTCTTAGCTATTAAAAATACATATGCGTCAAGCTCAAACAATTTTATTCTTTCTGATAAAAGAGATATGAAATTTCAATTCCCAAAAGAATATACCTTCTTTGTCCCTAAATATACCCCCTAAGTCCAAATTGCTATTTTAAATTCAAACCATTCTAAATTTACATTTATTAGCATGTGAGATTGGACTAATTATTGGTTATTACAAGTTAATTCGATATTTTTTTTATTATTGAATTTTCTAAATATATGTAAATTTTTTTAATTACACACTTACCCTTGTACTTTGTATTCTCTGTATTGCATTTCCTATTCCAACTTAATGTAAATATGCAAAGTGTATCTTATTCTTAATTAATTATTTTTATGAGAAAATACTTATCAACAATCGTGCACATATGTGATACAGGTAATTAGTGCCTAATACAGTTCGAATTTTGTATTTCATTCGATATTTTATTCCTTTAATTTATTAACAATCGAATTTTTATTGGTAAAACAAAAGGTTTCAATAACACAATTCCATTAGTTTTTGTTTTACTTTGGTTAGATGTTCGTTCATGCATGGAATATCTATTTATTTTGGCATATATATGCAAATGTTACAGCTCCTTTCCTTGACGGAGAAGTTGCAACCCAAGGAACCCGAGGGAGGACCAGCTGAGAAATCCGATCCACTCCCGGCGGATGCGTCGCCGTGTCTTCAACTCACCGTGAAGGTGGAGGACCGCCTTAGCACTGGCAGCGACGGCAGCGCAGTTGTGGATGATGACGGCCCTCAGCTTCTTGACAGCGGTGATTCATACTTCCCAAACAACGAGTATCCTGGCTGCGTGGCGGCGGTTGACGGCATCAACTCGGAGGAGGATGACGGCGGCGATGACCGTCGCAGCTACTTCTCCGATGTGTTCGCGGCGGCGGAGCAGCAAGAGCCGATGGTCTGGTGTATCTGGTCCTAAATCAGATAATTAGTGTATTAATTACGTAATTAAGTGCCTAGCTTGTCTAAAATAATGTAATACTAAGAGTGTTTTTATATTGTCTTTGTACTGTGGTAAGTTATGCATAAGGAGTTTAAGTTACTTGAGAAATCCTTTAGCAATTAGATGGAGGAAAAGAAAATAATAAGGAATAAAACGACAACAAATGCCGATTAGTGTGGTTATTTTCTCAATTTTTACTTATGTTTTTTAATTATTCTCTATTGATTAATGGTATAAGGATGTGATTTTCTTTCATTATATTTAAATTTTTCATTGTAATTAACCTAATGAACAGCTAAAATTGCATGTGATGGTAAATTCTTTAGTTAATTTTACTACCTCTTGTATTTCTAGCCGTCAACAGCTCAAAATTTTCATTTGGTAAACATATTAAAGACTACAAAACATTAAACATACTACAAAAAATAGTATATTAAACGACAAAAATATTTTATTTCGTTATAAATGATAATTTAATAGTGATAAAAATCAGTATTTTAAATTATCAATATTTATAATTAATGGCATATATTTCATAACAATTAAAATAGAAATCATCTGATAATATTTTAATTGTCACTATATACGTGCCATTAATTGTTAATTTATAGCAAGTTAAACACATTTTTTTTATTATTGATCTAGGAAAAATTATTACTACGATAAAATGAAATTTTTTCTTGTTTAAAATGTATAGTTAAAAATAACTTCAACACTATTACTTAATTATAGACTCTAGTTTCTCAAATGTAGTGAAAAATAACAATTTGGTATTTCTACAATATAATATTACTAACTATTTGACTAGAACTACTCACCTATTGATAAACGAAATAAAATCCAACAAATGGAACTTCCATGCCTTAAAAAATATTCCGCTTGATTTCCTTTGGTCGAATGCTTGGGCATAAGAGAGGCTCCCCATTGGGTCAAACAAGCAAGACTAAGTAAAGTAATTGTAGAATCTGATTCACAGGAAATTGTTCAAGCCATAAATAGGAAAGTTTCACTCCGTTCATCACTTGATCTTATCATTGAGGATTGTAGATGGTTAAGAGATAATACTACTCATCTTCAAATTTTCTTTATTAAGAGATCAACAAACACAGTTGCTCATGCAATTGCAAAGGCATCGAGTTCTATGTCTGATTATAAATTTGGGATAATAATTCTCCTCAGTTCGTTGTATCAGCATTAAATAATGATTAATAAAATCTTTCTTTCTTCAACAAAAAAAAAAAAAAAAAAAATGTCCCTCTTAATTTATACATTTTTTTCAATGTTTTGTATTATTTGTATTTGACTATATGAGCTAGCATAATTATTTAAAATTCATAGTCTTCTTCGTTTTGTGTTTTAATGACCGTAATTTATGTGGCGTGCGTCTAGGTGTAGTGAAACTACAAGCAACGTCAAAATCAACGATCCGCCAACAGAAAAGAAATACAGAAGATAATATATTTTGATTTTGATGCATTTTGTTTGCGTCCATGCTTTGCAATATTTATCTGTTTTTGGGAGTTGAGTTGGCAAACTTTCAGCATCAGAAGAAAAGTTCTAATCACAAAAGAAACATCAACTTTTCATAGTGAGTGGAATTGAAAGGACGTGCGATTTTGGGTCTCTTCACAAATGCAACTTTGTAAGAGATAAAGACGACTTTGCGTGATTTCATAGTTTACCTTGGGCACGTTTGGATTATTGGATGGGACTTAATAGATTATATTAGCAAGTCCCATTAAATGTATGAATGAAGTGAGAAAAGTCCAGTATAGATAAAGGGTTCGATCTATACATCTATTTTCAATCGATAATTAATCTCCATAAGAAATTACTTGTATTGTGGAAAAAGAAATTAGTCATTTGAAAATTATATCCATGATTGAAAATATTGAGGGTGTAAAACTTATCTTTATTATAATGGATATTTTAGTAAATTAAATAGCCAAATTGTTTAATCCTTATATCCATACAAATGATTGATGAAATAAATACATATCCAAAATGCATAATCCTAAATCCCAAAAACCATATTATCTTATCTTGAACAGTATAACTCTATTGTATCAATATAATTTTATCAATTCTATCTATATATCCAAACGCAATCCTTTGACCATCCTCGTCTAAAATACAAAATAAATCACTGTCCTTAAGAAAGAAAATGATTCCTTTTTCGTTTGTTCGTTTGAATTTTGTGATCAAATATCATTTTGAAAAGGGGCATATGACCTTTTCTATTTTAGAGAATAAAAATATGCAGCACTCAACTCAATTTTTATGTTAAAAAACAACTAAGTCATCCAGAGAGAAAAAAAATGAAAAAAAAATTAGTTTATTTATTCATATTCTTCTTTTGCCCTTTTTTTTATTGAAATTAGAGCCACTTTATTAAGTGGTGGCAAACAGCTAATTGCATGTATCTCCAAGTAATGTACGCAATTTTTGATGAGACATTTTTGGGCTAGGGAAGTTTTTCCTTGGATGGAAAGACTCAAAGTGGAGACCATGAACTGTCAATTGAATAACATTTTCATGTGATGGGTTTCAAACCTACGTCACATACCACCCACCGCATTAGCAATCAACACTATAATATGTGTATCCACTTCAATCCCACCATAATACTTAGCCTCCAGCCCACAACTTGCCCCACCCACACAACACAACAATTTCTGAACAATGTGGACATATCATTATCACATGCATTAAATTATAAATATGTATAAAAAAGAACACAGAACTGAAATTATTTTTACATATAAAACTGAACAATTCGAAGTGGAAGAAATTTTCTGTGGCAGCGTCCAAGCGGTATATTCTCAAAAAACAGGGGGAGCTAAAATGGATATATTGGCAGCTGCTGAGGGTGAGATGACAAATGCTTCCATGAACAATCTGGATACTTCTCCAGGCTAATAATATGTTGAAATACAACTGAACCATCTGGATATACAAAAGCAAAATATTTTCACTTCCAATGAAAAATGATCTGGTTTTCCAAGTAACTCAAAGAAAGGAGAGTTTAACAGTATGGAAAAATTTATGCAAGTTGTGGTTCGAAAAGCCTTGTTTGCTTGGCATGATTGTGCATGATAGATATATAATCCAATGTAATTAAATATTTAGTTAGCATAATCAAAGTCCAGTATCTTATCCTAAAGTGTTGGAATTTTGCATCACACCCCCTTGGTGTGATTGATAATCCTAAGATTAAAAGCATTGTGAATAATATATCAAATGACGAAATTATCCCTACGTATAATTCAATGAAGATAGTTTAATTATTAAAAGAAGATAGAGGATAAAATTGATATTTCACATTTATCATAAGTTACAATCCAAATTAATAATCCAAGCAAGCAAACAAGGCAATAATATATTTTCTAGATAATGAATTATACGCTTATCGATTACATCTAATCCTAACATAGCAAGCAAACGAGCCCTAGAGGTAAAGTGATTGTAGGTAGAACATATCCATGTAAGAGGGTATAAATAAATAAATATATAATACGAAGCACAGAGGCAGAGAAGAAAAAAGGGGTACCTATATCATAAATCAACCCCTTTAGCCAGATACCTTCCTTGACGCCTTCAGTCAAAGCTATGTACTCAGCTTCTGTTGTGGATAATGCAACTAATAACTGCAAAGTCGCCTTCCAGCTAACCATACAACTTAGTTGCTTATTCATGCCAGTTTCACACTTTAATGTCTTCTATGCCACATTCAATTAGACACAGGAAAATAGTTAGTATACCTTAAAACTCTCTGTAAAACAATGAAATTAGTTTATTTTACGGTTAATTGCAATTTACCCCTAAAACCATAGAAAATTCAGTTGCAGAAAAAGAAACCTCAAGCCCTTCCATAAAAAGAAATGACAGCTTTTTTTGGTCAAACCTCCTAAGTATAGCTTCAACACGAATGAAGCTTGAATTTAACAACATACAAGATGGTATACACTGCAAGGCGCTTTGTCATAAGTGAGGAAATGAGCATTTAGTAGGAAACCATGGAGGAGGATAACAGATTGTTTTCATGCCTAACACATTGTTCGTCATAGACTCGGATCATGTTCACCATTTGCTTAGTAATTTATGCTATATTATACTTCAAGGTATCAAAAGAGTGTATATGCCTGCCGCAACCCGCAAGGGATTAAAACTCTAAAACACCTTTGTGCATAAAAAAGCAGTTTCTTGGATCTAGAGCTATCAATTCATACTGAGTAATGAATAACAAATTAATATGGTATATCTAATCCAATTTAATTGAATTGATTTGTGAGAATCTCCTCAGTTTTCTATGATGATCAGCTCCGAACATCCTTGCACAAAAAGGAATGACAATTTGGAAAAGATTTCCAAAGTACAAGTCATAGAAACTATTTATCTATAGTGGCAAATGGGTGAATTGGATTGGTTATAGGCTGGGTCTTTATGATTTGCGTTCAAAATGAGTTGGGCTAAAAATGAATTTATATTTATAGGTTGAAAATGGGTTGGGTCGAATTTGGGCGGGTCCAATACAATAAAGAAAAAAATGTAAACTTTTTACTAAATACATTATTATATTATTTTATTAAACTATAATCTTTTTATCTTTATTTGACATATGTTAATTAATTATTATTAAATCCTTGTTAATCATGTAAAATAAAATCAAATTACGTAAACATATAATTTACTTATTATTTTATAATATTTATATTTTTTCTTTTAATACAAAATACCAATCTTGCTCAATGAATAAAACATAATTATACAAAATATTTTAAATTGTTAGTACAAAATATTTACATTGTACCCAACAAAATATCTACTATACTAATCGTATTTTTTTTTTTTTTTACTTTTTGTATTTAGTCAATATTTGAAAAGGTACTATTTATTTTATTTTTAATTTTTTTAATATAGTTCATTATTGTTTATCACAATGATCAAATTCAAATTTGATTCGACATAAAAGTATCACTATCATTTTAAAACAATTAAAATATGCATATATCTTGAAAAAAATGTCTTTTTAAGAATAAAAAATATAAATTATTTATATTTAAATTCTTTTATCTACCTAAATTATTATTTTTAAATAAAATACTCAAAAAATATTGAAATATAATTAATTTTTTAATTTTTAAAAATATTGTAACTGAAAATAAAAATAAAGTCGGGGCCCTTTCTTCATGTGGAGGGAAAGGAAATGAAATGGGCGGCCGCAATTTGTCCTCTCACATGCTACCACTACACAATAAATTTGTTGTGTTTGCATATTAATATTTTGATAGTTTGTAAAAATTATAAAAAGAAAAATAATTTTTTATAAAAAAATTAGAGTTTATAAACCTAATAATGATATAATCAATTTTTAAATCATAATCTCAAGTAAAACTTTACTTGATTAATTCATTCGAATTAAGTTAATAAATTAATATTTTAAAATTAAATGAGGTGGAGAAATAGTAAATGATTAATCAGTGATATATAATTTATCTAATTTTCAATTCATTATTTTTTTTTTCATTTTTAAAGTGTTATAGAAATAAAAATAAAGTGGCGTATGATCTTGAGAGAATAAGAAAATGGAAGGATAATTTTGGGGTTGAAATTGAGTTGAATTATTTAGAACAACATTCCACACATTTACATTTAAAACCAATTTTAACCCATTAAAATCCAATCCATATTCAACCCACTAAAACCAACCCAACACAAACCCAATCAAATTATTTTAGATTAAACCCAACCCAACCCAAAGTGAATTAGGTTGGAATCATGGGTTGAGACCCAAATTTCCCCCCTACAATTTATTAAAAATAGTTACATAGTTATTGAGGCTATTAGGAAACCAATTAATATCTTAACCATAAGCCTCAATTGAGAATATAAAATGGAAGACCGTATTTTCATGATACTTCTAAGCAAAAAAATCTACATAAATGTTAATTCATCCAATTGGTTGGGCTCCATATACTTGTAGCTAGACATTAACTATGAAAATTGAGTACTCTTGAATTCATGAAGATTTAATTTAAGAGGGGTTAATTAAAAGAAGTTTTAATTAATCAAAATAATTTTTATTCGCTAATTAAATTCCAGGGCATTGCAAGCCCATGTCTAATTAACTGATGAACCTAATAGGTCATACACCAAAGTCTCGGATCATGCACAAGAAAATTTAGAGAGGTATCTCAAATGTTAGATAAATTCATCTAAGGGGTTAGATGAGAGAGTTGCTTGATTAAATTAATTATTCAACATGACTTAATTAATTTTAAGGAGTTAAATTAATTTAAATTAAGCCAATTAAAGAAGTTAAATTTAATTGAATCATGTAACAATTAAATTAATCTAATTAATTTAAAAAGTTAAATCAAACCAATTAAATTAAAGAAGTTAATTTAATTAAGTCACGTGGCAAATTCAAAATTGTCCACGAAAATTTGAATGGAAGACTTCATTTAAATTAAAAAAATATTAGTTGATAAATTAAAATCAAGATTTTTAGTAAAGCTAAATTAATATCCCAAGTGGCTAATAAGGTGGACCAATGGAAGGAAAAAGGAATTTAGAGCAAAGAAAGTGTGACTATAGATACACCATATACCTGTAGGCTTTTAGATTCTTCACAAATAATCTAGCCAAGTCTATATAAAAGCTCAACGACAGTCAGCTACTTCACACACTTGCACACTAAATTTTTAATTTTTCCTCCTAGATTTTATCTTCCATCAATCTCTCTTCCAAACTCTCTCTCTTCTGAACTCTCTAAAATTCACCTAAGATCTATTATTATTCTAACTTGATCTAGGATCTTCAAGTGGTCAAGGTATTTTCATCTTTGGTGATTGAAGAAGATGAAGGATATATGTTTGAAGAAGGAAATTTCAATTGGTGAAGACAAAACGTCATCTTCTATGTTTAAAGAGACTAAAGTATATCTCTCCTTCTAATACAATTATTGAAAGCATAAGAGGATCCGTGATGATCACTTGTTAATATGAAATGTTCACTGATTTATTTTATTGTCGAAAATTGACCCATTATCGTAGTCTATGCTTATGATAATTTTCGATGATCAGCATCCACTTTCAAGTGATTTTAATATAAAACAAAATATAAAAAAGGGGAAACTAAAAGTTTAGTGTGCAAGTTTGTGAAGTAGCCAACCATTTAGGATTTATATAAAGGCAACTTCACTAGATACTTTGGATAAATCTAGAAGCCAATAGATACATAATATATCTATAGTCATATCTCCCATACTCTAAATTTATTTTTTCTCTAATTGGTTCACCTCATTTAGCCACTTGAGATATCAATTTAACTTTAATTAGAATCTTCATTTTAATTTGCCAACTAATATCCCTTTAAATTAATTGTATTAATTCATTTGATTTAATTGATTTAAGTCATTAAATTAATCAAGCTATGTGAACTAATTAATTTAGTCGAGCAACTCTCCCATCTAATCCATTAAATGAATCTATCTAACACTTCAGGGACTCTCTAATCTCCTGTGTATGATTTAAAGCTTTTTTGGTGTGACCCAACGCCTTGTGATGTAATTAGTGAATAAAAATTATTTTAGTTAATTAAAACTCCTTTCAATTAACTCCTTTTGAGTTAAATCTCCATTAATTCAAGAGCACTCAATTGCCATAGTCAATGTCTAGCTACAAATCTATGGAGTCTAACCAATTGAATAAATTAACATGTACATCAACCTTTCTGCTTATAGGTACTATACAAATACGGTCCTTTCATTTCTTATCTCCAATTAAAGCCTAGGGATAAGATATTAATTGATTTATTAATAGCCTCAATAACTATGTATCTATTCTTAATGAATGATTCCTATAACCTCAACGTTGGAAATGCCTTTCCAAATTGTCATTCCACCTTGCACAAGAATATAGAGCCAATCATCATAAAAATATAGGAGATCAACTCATTCTTCAAGACGAGTAAATACATCCCATATTGGATCCCACATGCATATAGATGTATATAATGTATGTATGCATACATAACTGTATATGCGTGTAATTTTACAAATGAGATATTGTATTTTGCCAATCTCCAAGTTCGAAACTTTGTCTTTTGGTGAAGTATTTTCCAATTAATTATATGACAAGAATATCACTACCTTAACGGTTTTTTTATGATTGTAAATTACACTAGAAAATGTTTTAATATTTCCCCATTAGTTAGCTATTGAATGCGCAATTACTAGCATATTCCGACCTTCCTAACAACATCTTCTCTTAAAATAGAACAAGTAATCACAAGAGGTCTCAGTGAATAAACAACCCAAAGACTAAAGAGAAATATATAGCACGACATGGGGAAAAATAATAATTGTGTTGATTTTAAATGATCAAGAAACTCAATATAAGACTAACCTCATATACCGTGCTTGCACATTTTACAAACATGCGCCAGGCCTATTTCTTATCAATGCATGCTTTTGATAATCTCATAGCTTCCATATTAAATAGATTAATTTTAAACTACATTAAAACATCATGAGCTTTTGCCTGTTATTGGCCTTAAGAACGATATTAACACATTGAAAAACTTGTCAATCTCCAATTCTGAAGTAACATTCTGTTGTGTAAACAGGTGTCTTTTCCACATTTAGCAATTAATAATTTTTTTTGAGGCGCCTAACATTGACAATGAGTTCCACAATTTTTAAATACAAATATATCAATCGACATAGTAGTAGGATGTATCTATAATGGCCCCATGGAGTCAAAGATAGGGGCTAACAATCAATACAAACACTTTCTAAAAGCAACATCATCTACATGGAATCATTATTAATTTAAATTTATTCGCGTTCATCTCTTACTAGTCTCCTATTACAGTGATGTCACTCGGGAGCATGCCATTTTACTCTAAACCATTTATCAAATGATCCCGATTGGCATGGACACGACAATTACTTATGCATTCCAGTGGGCGACGACGATCAAATGTGGACAAACTAAGCTATCCCTCTAAATCACAAAGTTAATCTTCAATTCCATATCAATCCAAATCATTTGATATATGTTATAGAGCAAGATGGCATGCTCCAAGTGACATAACTGAAATGGAAGATAGTAAGAGATGGGCACAAATAAATTTAAACCAATTATAGATCCCTATACATAACATTGTTTTCAAAAAATACCAACCATCCTCCACTCTACAAAGCCATATAACAGATATATCCCACCATTGTATCGATTGTTATCTCTATATATAAAAATTAGTCAAACTCATTGTTACTATCAATGTTAGGTGTCTTAAAGAAGTCATTAATTGCTATCCGTGGAAAGAAACATGTTTATATAGTACAAGTAGCTCGTCAATTTAGGTGTTGCAAAATGTTACATTAAAGACGGAAATTGATAAGTTCTTCAAGATGCCAGTATCTTCTATAGGGCAACTAATGGACAAAACTTCTGATGTTTCAACATAACTTAATAGTTATTTATTGGATATGGAAGCTGTAGTTCATAAAAATGCTATTAGATCATCAAAGGCATGCATTCATAAGATTATCAAACCTCTATTGATGAGGTGAAGCAAAATCCTCAGAGCACATTATCATCAACTTTTCTGCAATAAAAAGAAATTAAAAATCATTTATTTTGCAGCTTTGCGCTTAAGGCATGAAAACTTGCAATTCATGCTTGATGAGGCACAGCCGCATAGGTACATAATTCATGGTTGAAAACTAGACTAACCTTGTGCAAACTTGACTATTAGTATTCTTTTTCCTTCAACATTGCTGCCATCAACAATTTTATTGCGAATGGAGTTTATAGATTGTCTCTTCTTTTCCTGTTGTCATTGACAAAGCAATGAAGTTATATTGGGAAAAGCATCTTGTGTAAAATCCTTGTTAATGACACAATAAAGGGAAAACCAGTTTCCTTTGGAAACTTCAAAAAGGTCAACCCACACAGCAACTGTGATACTCTACATCTTATTCTTTTGCAACAATTGTGATGCAAAGTAAGACACTTACTATTTGAGTCCACCTCTTGCCAAAGCTCCTAAAGGAAATTGATTATGCCCTTGTTGTAGCCGCTAACAAGGACATCGCTCAAGATGCTTCCCCAATGCCATTTTGTCAGCCCACCAACGATAAAAGAAAAAGAAGATAGCCATCAATTTGACTTTGAATCAAAAAAATTATGAATCCAAAATAAGATGATGAGGCCATTGCACATTCCTATCACATTGCATGCTTCGTCAAGGCTCAATAGCTTATTTGCTAAAACAAGGAAGTTAGTGAAATTAGCAACACTGTAAGCGTGAAGGGCAAAATAACGAAGCTATGGCTATTGGCTTACCAAAAATAAAGTAATTAATGATACACAAAAAGTGGATTTCACAAGCTCAGCATAGAGTATAGAGTTTGTTTATTATTATGATCAATAAGATGCAAATGGACGATCTATTTTCAATGATGTCACTAAAAAATCCCAATAAGTAAAGGTTCTAGAAAAAGATTCCTTATCCCCCATAAAGATGCAAATCGACAATCTATTTTCAATGCTTTTGCTTAAAAATCCAAATAAGTAGAGGTTCAGAAAAAAGATTCCTTATCCTCCATACGTCCATAAGATGCAAATCGACAATCTATTTTCAATGCTTTCACTAAAAAATCCAAATAAGTAGAGGTTCGAGAAAAAGATTCCTTATCCTACATACGTCAATAAGATGCAAATCGACTATCTATTTTCAATGCTTTCATTGAAAATCCAGATAAAGAGAGGTTCAAAAAGAAGATTCCTTATCCTCCATTTGACATAAAATGGCATAAAATCCTAGTTATATCCTACGTAGAGGTGAAAAGTTAAAGGTCAACATATAACTCATCCAAAATTATGGCACTTAGTTCTATGCTGGATATAGAACATTGAGCATTCAGTTAACACTAAACCAGAAGTGCCGAGTTTGGGGAAAATTCTAACCTGGCTCAGGCCAAACCAACGTCATTCAAATGGCAATGGCAAGTGAATGCTATGATTGATTGATGTCCAATCCAAGGAGAGTAGCCATTAATTGGATGTGGCAAATCCTGGTCTATCAAGAATCCAATTCAGTTACAAAGATCTTAAAACTTTTAATACCCAAAATTGACAAAATTATCATTCAGCGAAAATATACCCACAACAATCAATAGATGCTTGAATCAGAGCAGTCTGGAAAAGTAACGCCGCTATGAATAAAAATTTTCAGAAACACAAAACATCTCGAATCCACTCCATTGAATCATATAAACCACTGAAATCAAAGTTGCCAAAAATTAAAATCTATTTCACATGTAACCAAACCAATCAACAGACGGAAGGTGCAAAAACTACCTCTAAGAACCCCTATCTCTTTCTTTTGATAGACCGAGAGAGCCGTCAAAGGGAAACCACTTTGGAGGCTCAGGAGGAAGTGGCCGCTGGCGATTGAGGTTTTGGAAGGCGGTGGCGCCGATTGGAGAATGTAGTATTTTTGACGAAGAATCGGAAAAGGACGAGGTGCTAGTCGAGACGGCGAACGCCATGGATGCAGATTTTTTGAGATGAGCGGCACAGAGCTACAGAAGGTCCTTTCGTAATTCAATAGAGTAACAATTCAGTAACAATTTAGGAGAACATCAGTCATTAAGGTTACAGTCTCGGTTATAAAAAAATAAGGGATCGTTTGGTTTTATTTTCATTCTTATTTTTCATTTTCATTATTTTTAAAATTTGAAAAAAGTATTTAATGAAAATGAGTTTATATTTGGAATAAATTGTAGGGAAAGAAATTATTATATTAGGTTTAGTAAGTTGTAATTAGAGAGAGATAGTAATAATAAAAGCTATTGGGATAAGATATATAAGTTATTAGATAATGTATTTTGAAAATAAAAATTAAAATATTGTCTAATAAAAATATGTAAAAAGCAATGTGTTTTAATTTTTAAATAATATAAAATATGAAAATGAGGTTTGAAAATGAAACCAAACAAGCCCTAATAAGAAAACTCACACTATGATATTCAAACTATTGATGAAAAATAGTAATCTAATAAACTTTTTTCTCAAGGTAGTTGTTATAAGTGACCTTATTATTGTAAAAATACTTAGGTTATGTTTGGTTATTTTTTTGTTTGATTTTATTACGTAATTATTATGTGTTTTGAAAAAATAAATTATTAGAGAATGTGAAAGTTTATTTATTTATTTATTTATATTTTGGAGGAGACATTTTTTATAGTCAAATTAATATTTTTTTTGTTGAATTTTTTGGATAAAAGTAGAATTGAGTGATTATTTTAATATTATAATAATAAATATAATATATATATATATATAATATGCATGTATATATTGAAGAATATACATTTTGAAGGAATATAGAGATATCTTTGGTTACGATTTCCCAGAACAATATATTTTCCCAAAACAATATTGTTCTGGGAAACATAACCAAACAAAGCCTTAACTTTAGTATGTATATGCAACTTTTTTACACAATTAATATTGTAAATAAGGCAATAACATTTTAAGCTTAAATGAATAAATAATGCATGCAATTAGAATATTATTTCGTATGTATTAGTACTTCAAATATATCTTAATTGATCTATTGTTTGGGTTTTGAAAATGGTATCATATGCTTTTATATTTGTTAAAGTAAAGTATATTTATGTGATTACAACAAATATAATAACATGTTATGAATAGTTTTGTCAATTTTACAATATTTCACCTTTTACTTTTAATATCTATATACAATATCTGATGAATGTATGTGTGTGCATATATATTTATATTAATTTCTCCATCATGTTTTAAAAAAATATATGGGAGCATTTGGTTATGTCTCCCCAAAACAACATTATTTTGGAAAACATAACCAAACATATCATCATTTTTCCTCCGAAAAAATACATTTTTTAATATATACATACATATATTATATATTTTATTATTCCAATATTTAAAAAAATCAATTAATTTCATTTTTACCCAAAAAACTCAATAAAAAAGCATTGATTTGACTGCTACAATTTAAAAAAAAAAAATCTCCTTCAAAACATAAACAAACATAACAAAAAATAACTTTTACATTCTCCAAAAACACATAATACAGTCACACAAAAAATATAACCAAACATTCCCTATATATTTTAAAGAGCTCAAAATGAGTTATCAATTTATAGGGATAGCAACAGAGCGGGTTAGCATGAGGTCTATTTTATTAGTTGATTTTACTGCTGGTTGTGAGCCACTTAGCATGATGGATGCATTCTAAGGCTATTACCAAATATTCATGGCACCCGAGGATAGGAAAGACCTCATTCGTTGTCCCCAATGGAGTATATTGTTTCCTAATCATGCCCTTCGGACTTAAAAATGCAGGGGCGACATACTAGAGATTTGTCAATTTCATGTTTAAAAATGAAATCGAGAAATCAATGGAGGTTTATGTTGATGACATGATTGTAAAAACCAAGAGGGCCGAGAACCATCTGGTCGACCTCAGCCACACTTTTGCCATATTAAGGGCTTTCAGCATGAAGCTCAACACCAGCAAGTGCACCTTTGGTGTTCAAGGAGGCAAATTCCTCAGCTATATGGTGAGTCAGAGACGGATCGAGGCCAATCCGCAGAAGATCCAAGCAATTCTGGACATCATCCTTCATCGCACAGTTCGAGAAGTCCAGTGCTTGGTCGGGAGGGTTGTGGCCCTGGGCAGATTCATAGCCCGACTGGCCGACAAGAGCCTACCGTTCTTTAAAATCCTCAGGAACGCCAAAAAATTCAGTTTTCAATGGGATCGACAGTGTGATCAAATTTTGCTAGAGCTCAAGCAACACCTATCTTCGTCGCCCATGCTTGCCAAACCCGAGCTAGAAAAAGTGCTACAGCTGTACTAGGCAGTATCCTCGACCTCGATCAGTTCAGTGTTGACATCAACAAGAGGAGGAACCCCCCGTCCGGTATACTATTGCAGCAAAGCCCTGCAGGGACCTGAGCACAATTATTTGGAGATCGAAAAGTTTGTTCTAGTCCTCGTCACGTCTGCAAGGAAATTACGGCCTTACTTTCAATCCCATGCAATCCTGGTCCTGGCAAATCAGCCACTGAAGTAGGTGTTGTCAAAGCCCGACACTTCGGGTCGGCTCACTAAATGGGCTATCAAGCACAAGGGAATTCGACATCACATTTCAGCCGCAGACTGCCATAAAAGCCCAAGTCTTAGCCGACTTCGTAGTCGAAAGACTCGACCTATCGGACCAGAATACCGACAACACCTCGATGTGGACCCTACATGTTGATGGGTCAGCAACCGCATCAGGGGGCGGGATAGGTGTATCCCTCCATTCCCCGCTTTCTGAGGAGTATGATTTCGCAATCAAGCTTGACTTCCCAGTTACCAATAATGAAGCAGAATATGAGGCCCTCATTGCAGGAATGTGCATGATCACAACACGTAGAGTCGAGCAGCTTGCAGTATTCACTAATTCTCAACTGGTCGCAAAACAGGTCGAAGGAAATTTTGACACAAAAGAACACAAAATGGCCCGATACTTGTCCGAGGTAAAGCGGCCGCAACAGTTGTTTAAGAGCTTCACCCTCAGCCAAGTCCCCCGGGCAAAGAATGAACGAGTAGACTCACTCTCGAAGCTCGCCAGCTGGGCGAAAGGTACCAGGGAACGAACTATAACATTTTTGGCGGCCGACAAGCCTAGTGTCGACTCCCCTGATTAGCGACTCGTCAGATGTATCAAAGAGGCAATTCTTTCCTAGCAAGCGCCAATCAAACTTTACTTAAGTCAAGGTACCTTGCCCCCCGACGACAAAGAGACCCGCAGGCTTAGGGATTAAGCAGCCAAGTTCGCGCTAGATGAGCATGGCCAGCTTTATCGGAGGTCCATATCAGGACCTCCACTGAGATGCTTAGAACAGGACGAGACGGACAGGGTATTACGGGAAATACACGCTGGTATTTGCGGCAATCATTCTGGCAGTTGATCTTTAGCACACAATTATTTCTAGCCAACTTTGCTACAAGACTCGGTCAACTTCGCCAGAAAATGCCCATCATGCCAGATCCATTTGAACATCCAGCATCAGTCGGCCGCATCGATGGTCAACATTCAGATCACCTGGCCATTCGACTAGTGGGGGATCGACATAGTGGGATCGCTCCCGAAGACTTCGGGCCAGCGGAAGTTTATCATAGTGGCCGTCGAATACTTCACTAAATAGGTTGAAACCGAGGCAGTCCCGAAGATCACCGATGCTGCCATCAAAAGTTTCATTTGGAAGAATATAATCTGTTGGTTTGGATTGCCTAAGGTCTTAATTTCGGATAATGGCACCTAGTTTCAAAGCAGAAACACGAGGAAGTGGTGCGAGACCCTAAGGATCACCTAATACTTCACTTCGGTAGGAAACCCGCAGTCTAACGGACAGACTGAGGTTACAAACAGAACTGTTCTCGACCACCTTAAAACTCGAATAATAGGGACAGGAGCTAGTTGGGCAGACGACCTCCCAGGAGTGCTGTGGGCTTACAGAATGACACCTCGAACAGCCACGGGCCACAGCCAGTACAGCCTAGTCTACAGATCCGAGGCAGTAATCCCGTCCGAATTAATCCAACATACAGCCAAAGTGATCTACTATAACCCGATTGCAAAGGTATCGGAGAGGACTCTGGATCTAGTCACTGTTGATGAGCAACGCCATGCAGCTTACAACACAATGCAGCGATATCGCTCTAAAATGGCGGAGCGCTATAATAGAACAGTGAGACCCCGGAGTTTCAAGGTTGGCAACCTTGTTCTCAAGAAAGTGGAAGTATCCAGGAACGTGGGAAAACTCGACCCAAAGTAGGAGGGATCGTACTCAGCGGTAAAAAAACAACACCTACCGACTAGCCGATGCATCAGGCCGTGAACTACCTCGACCTTGGAATGCAGTAAACTTGAAAAAAAAATTGTGTAACGAGTCATTGGCGACCTTTGTATCCCCCCGTCGAAATAAAATTATGATACGTTCGAACCGCATGAAACAGGCTGAATCTTTTCGACATAGTTGACAAAAAATACTTTATGCCGCCAAGTCGAGGCCTATGCGCTGAGACCAAGCAGTCGACCTCATAGTCGACAAAACAGGCTTTACGTCACCAAGTTGAGGCCTATGCGCTGAGACCAAGCAATCGACCCCATAGTCGACAAAACAGGCTTTACGTCACCAAGTGGAGGCCTATGCGCCGAGACCAAGCAGTCGACCTCGTAGTCGACAAAACAGGCTTTATGCCGCCAAGTCGAGGCCTATGCGCCGAGACCAAGCAGTCGACCCCATAGTCGACAAAATAGGCTTTACGTCGCCAAGTCGAGGCCTATGTACCGAGACCAAGCAGTCGACCCCATAGTCGACAAAACAGGCTTTACGCCGCTGAGTTGAGGCCTACAAGCCGAATCGAAACAGTCAACCCCGTAGTTGACAAAATAGGACTTTACGCCGCGAAGTCGAGGCCTATGCGCTGAGTTAATTATAATTATTAATTACAATTACAATGATTATAAACCAACTCCGTAATCGTTAAGATCATTTAAAACCTAAAGACTAGCTATCACGCTAACGGATTAATTACAATTTGCTCGACAAGATGCAAGAACGAATTTTTCTCGACGAAGACCATGAATGAAAATTATTTGGCACACTCGAGAGCATTCACCCAAAAATTCCAATATGTAGAATAATAAACACTGCAGTTAAAGCTTTGCAAGCCACATACTCATTAATGAAAGCGATTTATAACCAAAGCGAGAATAATCATCATCGAGTTTGGAGTAATAAAAAAAAGCAATCACCATTCATCAGCTGCAAAAGCCTCATCGAGGCATGAAATCCACAATCATTTGAAGGCCTCATCGAGGCATATACATCTCTTCAACAAGCAAAAAAAAAAACACAATAAAAACAAGGCCTAGTTAGAGCTGGCGACCTCCTCAACATCGGGACCAGGCTCTTCAGCAGGAGCAGCAGGTGCCGCGGGTTCAGGCAAGGCCATTGAAATGGGGACCATAGCAGTCACTGGTCGAGAAGGGCCAGCAGCATCTTGTAAGAACTGCCACTCGAAAATGGGGAAATATGCGGCGGCATCAGCTGTCCCTTCTGACACCTTGAAGGCGAGGCCGTCGGCAAACTCGAACTCCATGGTGGCCGCTTTCTATTTTCTTTCTACCTGGGCCTACCTTCTTTCTTCCTCAGTGAGTTCGACCTCTGGCGCGCCCTCCACCCCACCAGCCTCGCGACCAGCTCCTCTGCATTGCCCTCTTCTTTGGGGTAAGGTCACAACTGTTCATCGAACAAGTGACTCATATGCGACCGGTCTTCAGCCCGAACGCTGTAGCCCAGGAACTGCAACTGCTTAAGAGCTTTCTCAAAAGAGTTCCGGACGTCGTCCAGGGCGAGAACAACACTGGTATCCTGGAAGGCAGAACTCAACATAAATTGCTGCACGGCCTGCCGACGCACCTACGGCAATATCCAGTTGAACTCAACCCGTGTCTCCTCCAGACATGCATTACGGCTCGTTGATCGACTGGAATCATAAGTCACTTGTAGGTCCAACTGCAGCTTCTTCACCTGCGCGTCTATTTTGGTCCTTTCCTTAATAGCCAGGATCACCCACTCATCCTTCTGTTTGAGGTCCTTGGTCAGCTGGCCGACCTATTTCTCCAGTTCGTCGACCCTCATCTGAGAATACTCGAGCTGAGCCTTCAAAGTTTCAGCGTCACCTCTAGCCTCGAGCTACTATCGATCAGCTAGAGCCAGCTCAGATCGACGATAGAAGTTGTAACCCAGTTGCCCGACCTGAGATATGAAAGCCATTAAATACTCGAGCAAAATGTAAATACACAGAAGTAATGAATGGAAAACCCTACCATGTTGGCATGATAGGAAAATTCTCGGAGGGCTACCTCCTGGCTTAGCTCCATGATCCTTTTTTGGTTAGCCACGAATTGACCCGCCAGTAGCACCTTTAGGGGGGCGGCCCCGGTCGGCCCCGCAGTATCCATGCTCCAAGAATTGTGCACGACGGGGCTGGGCTCGGCCTCGAATCGAGGAGAGGGGAATTTGGGTAAAGTGAACAAGACATCGTCCCCTCGATCCCCGAAGAGATCGTTTCCAGTTGACGGCCCCGACCCTGCTGCTTTTCCCTTGCCCTTTCTGGCAGCAGCTCTTTTAGGTGGAGGACCTCCCTGCTCGATCATAGCCCTCTTGGCCTGACCTGCGGGGCTGTCACTGATGGCCGCCAGAGGTCGACCGGGTGAAGGAGATGGGGATAGAGTGGGTGCCGCGGCCACCTAACGTGGTTCCTCGACTGGGGTGGCTGCCCGACGAGCAACGGTCATTTGCCGCCGTTGCTGGTTTCTCTCCGCTCGAGCTAGCGCTTTGGCTCTCGACCTATTCATTATGTCTGCGTGATCTGCCAAACGTCAAATTAACAATGGTCAAGAGCAAAGAATGATACATGCCATAAAAGTAACAGATCGCAAGATACACTCTCTTTACCTATTTGATAATGCGCAGGCAAATCTAATGGGGCCGGCGACAGTCCAACCAATATTAAGTGCCTTTCCTCAATAAAAATTGAGGCCTCCATTGGGCCAAACTCGACCAGGCCCCGCACAAAAGTGTTCAGCCAAGTTGGAGTGAGATTCCCTGGCATGTCGACATGCCCCTTTTACTAGCCTGGGGGATATTGAAACCCCTCGCCACTCGAATGAACAGATACCATTTTTTCCACTCTTGCCCATATGAAGAAGAAGGGGCTACGAGGAATTTACGGCGGGGTCGAGCAGTTAGGTAGTAGAAGCCCAACTCGTCGGTGCTACCCGACTTGCAGGACATGGGAAGGTGAAAAAGATTGGAAAAATTTTCAAACTGGCAGGCTGATTAAACAAGTGCATCAAAACTATAAAACTACAAATGGTAGAAAAGTAGTTGGGTATAAGTTGTGTTATACATACTTGAAACCCCCTGAGCAGATTAACCATACTATCACTCAGGGGGAACCTGAGACCACATCTAAACGCATCCTCGAAGATAGTTATGCAACCTGCAGGAGCGTGATGTATTCGACCAGGCAGTCCAGGGGTTAGGAGTTGGTATTCAGTAGGGATATGATACAACTTTCTAAGACGTCTCAAGTCCCCAGGGTTAATGGTGGGTACGATCTCACTGTAATAGCTTGGGGTGAACAGTCGACCTCGCGACGGGGGAATCTGGCTTGGCCCAGCTTCTTCCCCCCCCCGCGGTTGCTGCTCGAGCTGCTGGAGCGCAAGCTATTGGAATTGGAATCGTCACTCGACGACCCAGAAGCATACCTACATCTATCAGACTGGGTGGCCTCACTATCCCCCCCTGACTACCCTCAGAACTATATAAACCCAACATGATTGTCAAAGAAAAGCTAAAGAACATGAAGTAGAAGTGAAGAAATACTTACTGAAAAGAAGAACTAAGGTCAGGAAGTCTTGAAAGCAAGGATGTTTGGACAAGCGCTCGACCAGAAGCTAATGCGGTAAAAGTAAAAATGGCCAATTTTACCGAGGGTATTTATAGAGGAAGAAGCGTGGCAAACCAAGCATCTGCAATAATGTCTGTAACTGCCACACCGCCCCACGCGCACCACGATGTAATCGCTCAATAAATGCGCCAAACCCTGGTCGATTTTCAAAAACCCTGGTCGATTATCACCAATACCCATTTCGCTACTTCCCAACATTTCTTGTCGAATCCTCATTCAGCCTTGCGAAGTAGAGGAACTCATGATATGGGACGGCCCAAGCGCCTAAGCCCAAACCAAGTTAGCCCAGAGACGCAGCGCCTGGCCCAGTCAGGCGCTCGAGGCCTATATGCATCATCGACCTCACTCGACCATCATGAGGTCGAGTCGGAGGTCGAGACAGTACAGTACTCTGCCAACGCATTAAATGCACTGACGGGCGTCACGCCTCCGCATTAATGGCGCATGCCATCCCCTCACCGCCTGACACAGCAGGCGCCACTACAGTGTACTATCATGTCCTTGAAACCTAGAAGGGCAGTTAGCTGGAGATATACAAGTCAAGGAAATGACTAATTACCCCTAGCGCAAGGCTAAGGGCCCCTGGGTGTACCAGGGGCATCCCAGACAATTCCTCGAAGGGAGAAGGATATAAATACCCTCACTTCAGCCTTCTAGAGGTACGCACTCATATACACTCAAAATCCTTACTCCGCTACTCGATATTTGTGGTCAATTTCTATTAACTTGAGTGTGGGAGGGCCTAAGCTGAGGGCTCCTCTGCTAGTTTAACGTTTACTGTGATTGCAGGATTCTTCCCTTCCAAGCAAGAGCATAGACTCTTTAGGTCGAGTCCTACCCAAATTCAAAGTAGGTTCCCTATCCAACCGATTGAACCCTCATCACTAAGATTCTTTATTAGTTTGAATATAGAAGCAGTTCAGAAATATATAAAATATTGTCTACGAAATTCTTGTTGCATACAAAATATATATATATATAGGGATAAAACTACAAAAATTATGTAACCCATCAAAATAGGATATTTGTAAAGAAATTTGGGTTATTTAATTAATAAAAAAAAGGTTTGATGAATAAATAAAACTATATTAATTAATGAAAATGAAAAAAAACAAATTAAAAAGTAGTCCTTAAAACCAAGTAAATATGAAAGTGAAAAACTGGTGCATATATATATATGTATATGTATATATATTATACATACATTATTTACACAAAGGTAACTTGAAAATTTTGAATTAATTTGATAAAAAATATATGAATAAAAACCACAACAAAAATAGAATTAAAAGATACCTTTCAAACATGATATTTATGGTCCAAAATAGAGAAAAGAAAAATACATATAAACTTAGAAAATATTGAATAAAAATATTAAACCAACAAAAAGGAATTATAATAAATTACAAACTAAAGCAAGTTATTATAATTGACAAAAGAAAGAAAGAAAAAGAGCAAAACTTGCAACTTAAAGAAATACTTTACACATCTTGGTAAAGGTTCAAAACCCCAAATGACAAAAGCGGATGTGAAAATAAAGGAAAAAATAAGTAATGTGGTTTGCAAGTAATTGAAAAGAAAAATACTTTCTAATCTTCTAGGTTTATCATTGTTAAATATAGATCATCTACTTACAATTTTGCTATAATATTTTTTATTATCAGCAAAATATTTATTTATCACACACACACACAAAAGAAAAGAAAAAAAAGAAGAAAGAAAGAAAAATAAAGATTTAAATGATAATTGAGCAACAAATACATCTATACATGATGTTATGTTTCTCATGCATATATTGAAAATGAATCAATATAAAGATTAAAAAAATATATGAATGTTGATAGAATATAATGAAAGTTCACTTGAAAATTTAGAATGAAAGATTTATTTGAAGTAGGAGAAGAAGAAGAAGAAGGGGAAGAGTGGAAACAGAGATAAATAAGTTATAATTTGTTTAATGAGATGAAATTTATAGAATAACTTTTTTGTATGAGTCCTTAATTTGGTGCTCATAAAACACATTTTGAATTTTGAATTTATTTGTTGAAAGAAAATCAAATATAAGATAGGATCACACCGGTTAGGATAATAATCAACAATTAATAAAAAATTTGAATTTAATTAAAAAAACTCAAAATTCTAAAAATTTGCCACTCAGTCAAAATTGCAATCAAAATTGCATAATTATAGATCCCATGCTGTTGTGCTATGTATAATAGTATAGATTACATAAACAATAATCTTGTTCCCCTCCTTAGTTCAATCATATGGAGAAGAAAAGTGAATGAGAATAGGTGTCACGCTGGCCCATATGGTGTAATTCCTACACTTATTGTACTGGCTGCATCATGTCTTGTTCGATAATTATTTATCTACATTTTAATAAAAGTTTAACCGATATTATCGACTTTACACTTGCGCAAAACTTTTTATCTATGCTATTATTCTGAATATGTACTAATATGTTTAAATTTTTCCAATACAATTAGAATTAAATTATGGTTTAATTTGATCGATGATATATCCATACAAAATTAACGAAAAATTTAAACTCTAAGCAACATAAGACAATAAAATTTGACGTCGAGCTAAATCGAGCGAGCTCTAATTCAAGCTGTCTGTATCTGGGTTCGAGGCTCGCGAGCCAGTATATAATTAATTTTTTTTATTTTTATTAATAAATATATATTATATTACTATTTTTTTTTTGAATTCGAGCTCAAAATTTTTTACAATTCATTTGTCAATTCAAGCCGAGCCGAGCTTGAACTCAAAAATTTTGCCCAAACTCGACTCGACTCGACTCTATTACACCCCTAAATGTGATTCGAAATACAAGATACCCAATTCACAAATATTATAGAATTATTTAATAACTCAAATGCCTAACTAATATAATTAATGCACAATGATTACTCCATAGGATCCTCTACATAATACAAATATTAGTAATTAATCTAAATGACTCAACAGTCACATTAAAATATGATACAACATCAATTTGCTGTGTTGGAGCGTCAGTTCAAAATTTGAACCTCTCAACTCTCAGCAGTTCTCTGCATAATAATTGCTTTAAAAAACTTGTTTAGACCAAAGTAAAACAAAGCATTGCTTTGTTTAGTTATATTTTCTCAAAATAATATTATTTTAAAAAAATATAATCAAACATATTCCTATTTTTTCTAAAAAAATGCAAAATTTCCAATATATACATACATATGTTATATATATTATATATTTTATTATTATTCTAATATTAAAATAATCACTTAATTCTATTTTTATTTCAAAAATTTAACAAAAAAATATCGATTTAACTGTTACAGTAAAAAATTATCTCCTAAAATATAAATAAATATAAAAAATAATTTTCACATTTTTCAATAAATCATTCTCACAAAATATAAAATAAAATCAAACAAAAAACTTACCCAAATATGACCTTGACTTTCCGTAGAAAACCTTGGGGGTATATACAGAATTCCCCATCTCTGACCGGCGGTCACGTGTACACATTTACCCGCCCCTGCCGGCCTAGGTTTGGGCAGCAAAACACGCCGTCAATTTTTACTGCACCCGCCGGTTACATTATTAACTCTCTCTCTCTCTCTCTCTCTCTCTCTCTCTCATGCCGTAGTGTTACATTTTTCTATTATATATATATATATATATAGATATTGGTCGGCTCACGCATTTTCACATTCACAAGTTTTGCAATAAATATTTTCACCAGTGTACCGTTGCTGCTTCGCAGATTACGTCCTCATCTTCTAGTGGTAATTTCTCTTTTTCGGTAGACATTCGAGATGTTAAGTGAAATTTCACGACATTTAATTGTGAATCTGCTTACAGGAATCCACTGAGATTGGCCGTTTTGAAGTTGATTGTGAATGAATGAGATCTTAGTGCATTTGTACTTGAATTGAGTTAGTTTATGTGTTCATTTTACTGATTTTCTATTACATTCCTTCTCTCGGGCTTAATTTCTTATGTTTTTAAATTCTAAGTGCTAGATCGCTGTTCTGGTTCTGTGGAAATTGATTTGTTAGTGCCAGTAATGTTCAATTCATGACTTGGTTACTTCCGGATTTTTGTGTGTGTGGTTCTTCCACCCCTCCTTTTTCCTTGGGCTGGGTTGGTGGGTTAGTTTTTTTGAAGTTCAAATTTCAGTGGTTTATATTTGTGTAATGATCTGTTATGCCCCGATGGACAGAGATTTAACAAACTAATTTATTTCGGTCGGAGTTGCAGAAAACTTGGTAAGACTGAGGGGTTCTGATGTAGATTTTCTTCTGGAGTTCTTTGACATCAATTATGCACCCGCTTGTATTTCCTGTCCGTGGGCTTTATTTGCTAGATCTAGTGCATTGGCTATCAATAGAAAGTCGAGAGTCGTTATTCGTTATCAAATAGAAGCTAAGATATAATTCAGAGTTTGTGTATTCTTTTACTGTGGTAAAGGAATGAAGGAATACATAAGTTTTTAGTATAATTTGTCCTGATAAGAACTTCTGTTGCTGGAATGTTTGCTTTGATGTCAGAATGATAATCTTGATTGCATGGTAGGGAGATTCTTTTGTCGGTTTTTTATGGGGTTGTTGATTTTTGGAGTGATCCTGCACGGAAGCATAACTTTCATTTTGTCATCATTCACGAAACAACAAGTACTTCATGGGAAACTCTTATGATCAGATATCACATGAAAAATCTGTATTTGCGCCTTAACTGGTCGCAATGCCATTTCAAAAGTGTATTGTTGTTCTCAAATTCATGAGACTTGTTACAGAGTGCCTGACGATGGATTGAATTTGAAGAAACAACTTTGTCTTTGTGATACAATGACTTTTCTTGTTCAAGAGCATATTCTATAGTGAATTGGATATTTATTTAAAATGGTTTCTTGAATTTGTAATATTGCTGCAAAAGGGAGAATGGTTGATTTAGATTCTGTGTTGCCTAGTTAATCACTTAGTGATGAGAATGGCTAGTTCACATAGAACTATCAAGAAATTGAGGCATACAATGCATATTTCAGATCCTCTAAATTAGGAGAAAAATTGTTTACAATTGGGGGGATGTCTGATGTCCTGATTGGCCATTTTCAAGGCCATTTATCACAGTTTGCTCTTTAGGACCAATACATAATTTGGAAACTTATGAAATAGATCGGGTGGGTTTATGAACTGTGGCCAGAAAATGTTTTTCAAGTTGGAAAATGATTAGCCTCGTTACTTCTGTAGGAATAAATCTTTTTTTGAACTTGTATGATTTTTCCGTAAAATATTAGATTTATACAACAGTAGTTGCAGGTTAATAGATCAGGTTCATATTTGGTTTGTCTATAGTCTAAGAAATCAACAGTTGTGCATATTGTTCCCTTTCTGAGTTTTGTTATTTACACTTTTATTTCGCCTGCTTTCTGGACTCTGCTACAGTGTCAAGTAAAAAATTTCAAACTGTGGACTTCTATTGATTGCTATAGTGCTATGCATTAATAAACACTAATCAATTTCATCTCGGCTTTAGCTGGCTCATCCATTGGCATATCGTGTATTTTTTTAGATCTTTTGCTGCATTTTCAATTATTTATAACTATATATTTGACCTTTTTTTTCAGGGCATATATTTTCCATAATGTCGGAGGTAGCTTTCAGAGATGTTAATAAAATACCTGAGTCTGAGAGGATGAATGGAAGCCCTAGTAATGGAAATTTAACAAAACCTCTTGCTGAACCCATGGATGAAAATATTGAAAAAAAACAAAAGAAAAGGATGGCCTCCTTGGCTGACTCCATTCAGAGGGATGGGACAGAAAATTCTGGAGTAGAAGGGGCAAGTTCAGAAGTAGAGTACATCGAATCAGAGAATTTGAAGGACGTAGAAGATGTGGAGTTTTGTCTGAAGGTAGTAATGCATCTTTTTCCATAAATGTTTTGCCAACATTTCCCCTGATGACGCTTGATGGCGAATGTTGGTTTCTGAAATGTCTCTGTATCATGATCCTTGTGAATTAGATGGGTGAAGCAGTTAAGCATAAACATTTTACTCATCTCTTGCATTGTTGTTTCCAGACACTCTTATCAGGACTAGGCTCCAAAGACTGGGTTTCAGTGTGTGATGCACTCAACAATGTCCGCAGACTGTCTATGTATCACAAGGAAGCCATTGCTGGCATGTTGTAAGTGTCACATTTTCTTTAGTCTTAAATAAAATAGTATGTGTGATCCGATTGTTTTTAGCTGCATTTTGTGAATTTCCTATCTTATCACTCCTAATTCTAATCAACAGAAGTGATGTGGTTTCCTTAACTGTCAAATCCCTAAAGAATCCAAGAAGTGCTCTTTGTAAAACCGCAATTATGACTTCTGCCGACATTTTCAGAGCATATAACGATGACATCATTGATTTATTGGATCCACTGGTAATATGTTCTATTTGAACTCAGCTGCTGCTTTCATTCTCTACTTGCTTCTTTTGGTGGTTTTCCATTTTCAGAAATAATTATTACTTTCTATGTTTTCAACCATGGCGATGTTATCCTTGTTTAGCTTGTACAACTTCTGCTCAAATCCTCACAAGACAAGAGATTTGTATGCGAGGCAGCTGAAAATGCTCTAATAGCCATGACTAGCTCGGTTTCGCCTCTTCTATTGTTGCCAAAATTGCAACCTTATATTAAGAACAGGAGCCCTCGAATTCGAGCAAAGGCATCTATGTGCATTTCTCGGAGTGTGCCAAGACTGGTAAGCTCACTTTGATAAGTCCGGTGCTCCTTTTATTTTTGGTCTCTTTGAAACTGTGCTGTTTTTCAAGGGCTTTGCATTTTCCAATTTAAGATTAAATCTCATCTGATTAGTGCTATGAAGGTATTTCTGTTAATGGCTTCAATTTTGCTGTTTTACCCTTTTTTCCTTCACTATGCAATGCTCAATTACGTCGAACTTCTGCATCCTTGCAGGGAGTTGATGGAATCGAAGCATTTGGTATTGACAAACTGATCCAAATAGGTGCATCCCAGCTTAGCGACCAGCTTCCCGAGTCTAGAGATGCAGCCCGTACTCTGTTGCTGGAGTTGCAATCCGCATATGAAAAATCCCATGTCCCACAACCAACCGCTGTCTCTGAAGAACCTGTCACATCTTCTTGGGAACATTTCTGTCAATCAAAGCTTTCACCTTTGAGCGCTCAAGCCGTCCTTCGTGCAACCAGTATTGCTCGTGAGGGACTCGTTTTGGGTTCATAGTATAAACACTAGCTCCATACATGGGCTATAGTAAGTGATATTCTTTTCTTGTTTCCCTTGTCTTGGATGCAGAATCTTATACATGTATATACCATGACAATTTGAGATGTTGGGTAAGCCGGTTGAAGCAGATAGTAGAGGTATAGATCCTACAGTGAGTGAATGTTTGTTGCTAGTTATACCCAAATTAAATATGATTTACTATTTCTCTATTCATTAAAAGTTGTTATGTTTTCATAAAGTTCGACTCAATCCCTGGATAGGGCATTTTGAATAGTTTGTGGTGCGGTGGAGCAGGTTGAGGGTGCTAAAATGTCTTGGTTCCTTGATCAGTGGCTTCTGTTTGAATGCATGCGGAGTTGTTTATTGAGATAGCAGTGTGTAAAGCACTGGGAACCAGTGGAAGACCCACGGCTGCTTGAAACTGTGCTGAAAAAATTGAATTTGAATTTTTTTGAGGTAGTCTTAGAAATTCTTAGCTTGCATTTGAGTTCAGAATTTCAAGAGTTGAATTGTTGAAGGGTTCTAAATTCATAATAATAAAAATTAGTTAAGTTTGTTTAGATAATTCCAAATTACAATAGATTTTAAACCTTTTTAACACAAAATGTGAGTTGTTCTATCCATCGGGGTAGGTTTTAAATCCACTTAGAGGGTGTTTGGGTGAGCTTATAAGTGTTCAAAATATCTTATATGTTTGAGAGCTTATAAGATGGCAAAAGGTGTTTGGCAAATTTTTTTTAAAAAAAGTTTATAAGCTTCTAAAATAAGATGTTAGGAGTTTATAAATTCTCTTTAAAAAAATAAGGAGTTTGTAACTTATTTGGAGGATCTTAACAAGTTAGTTTAATTTTGATTATATTAATTATAAAAATGTTAATATTAATATAATTTTTTTTTAACATTTTATAAGTTCTAAAAATATTTTATAAAATATAAGAGCAAAAACTTATAAAATCTTCTAAATAAACATAGCCAAACACCCTCTTAATATTGAAGCTACTTATTCCTCCATCCAAGCACATCATTGAAGAACTTTACTAACACTATGTTGAACCTCTAATTAGTAATCTATGGCAATTTGAAAGTTTAGGCATAGTTGCTATAATTGCCTGCATCAAGTAGATATATACATCACATCAAAATGAGAAAATAAACAACCCCCCCCCCCCCCCCCCAAAGAAAAAAAAAAAAGAAAAAGAAGAAAAGTGATGTTGATAACTCTTCCTTCCTTAATCGGTGCATATGAAACAACCACTTCAGATCCGTCATATTGACCCATGAATAATGATGTGGTCTGCAACCAGCATCGAGGCTGCCCTACCAATTAATGTATAGAGATTGCTAATCTACTGAAAGGCAGTAATTGCTATGTTTGCGGAACCATTAATTTGGTTGATATTTTTATGAGAATGCGACAACAAATTTGTTTATGAGCAAATAAATTTATCAACTTTTCTCTTATTTTCGCAAGTATTTTCATTCCCAACACATTTTTTCGGATACATTTTTACCTCTCTCTCTCTCTCTCTCTCTCTCTCTTCACATTTTATTTTCTCCTACACTCATGTGCACGATTTTTAATATAAAATTACAACAATATTCAAATACAATTTATTTTCAACCTTAGATAATCATTCACTTTAAACAAAACATCCAAATAATATTTTATTTTCAAATTTATATTTATAACTAACATTTTACTATTTCTTTTTACCAGAAAATAAAAATGACTTCAGAAAACAAAATCAAATAGGCTCTTAGGGCCCGTTTATTTTTATTTTCTGGACTCATTTTCATTTTCTGTTGAAAATAAAAACAGAGAGCCATGACTTCTCCCCCATTTCCACATACACTTTCATTATTCAAAATATTCTTCCAAACAAACTCTTACACTCTTTATTTATTTTCACTTTTCATTTTCTCCTACTCACATTTGCACGACTTTGAATACAAAATACTACATTTACCAAATACAACTCATTTTTAACTCTACATAATCATTATATTTTAAACAAAATATTCAAATAATATTTCATTTTAAAAAACACTTTTATAACTAACTTTTTCACTAGAAAATAAAAATACTTCCAGAAAACAAATTTAAACGGCCATATAGCATTTCGATAGAATTGTAATGATTGACTGTATCATATGTGCATTAGTTATTGCTCAAACTGATAGTTTACAGTGGCAAAAAATTCTGTAGTCACGTCAAGTAGGATTAATATGCTGGTTATTCCTTTCCTATCTTCTTATTATAAAAACACAAGATCTCACAATTTAAAACTTCTAAAACTATTCAATAGTTATGGTATTATACCATAATTATAGATTAAAATCCCGTCAAAGTTATCTTGTATATTTTTTGTCGGGCCTCAGTCACCACCGTGGAATCGTCAAAAAGTCATAGAAATTAACTATAAAAGAATGTAGACAGATGCTACATTCCCTTTGAATCTCCAAACTCAGGCACTGCTGCCAAAACTTTTGACGCAACCCAAAGAAATAATGACAAGAAAGAGAAAAAGGGGAGAGGGTGAAAAGTTTCTAATCACTACTTCACAACAGCTATAAATTCGTTTCATTCTCCACCCACTCCATAAATTGGTCTACCCCAAACCCCACAAAAAATTCGAAATTATTAGTTAAATTACTAACACCAATGGCCTTATTAGTTTAGCTTCTTCTGTTATATTCCACACAAATTCTTCTCAAAAGGCATTCTTCCCACAGAACTTCCATCAATCAATCCAACTTCATTTTTTCCATCATTTTCTTGAGCAATATGCAAATAAACATGATTTGAGTTGCTAGCTGGCTTCTGAGTTTGATGGGAGACCATGTTTTAGGCATAGCGACGGAGGTAATAGTGATGGCAATAGTTATTTCAGTGATCTTACTGTTTCTGGGAATCGGCGTTTTAGTTCTGATCCATGTTTGTATTGTGGGGAGAACTCTGAGAAGAGGGTTGTTAAATGAAAGCAATGTTAATATAGTGGAGAGGGGAAGTTTTGGGAGCACGAGTATGTCCCAAGACGACATACAAAAGCTGCCCTGTTTCGATTTCAAGGCGAAGGAAAAGGGGAGTAGCCCTCCGGCGGATTGTGCAGTTTGTTTGGAAAAATTTAAGGTTGGGGAGAAATGCAGGCTTTTGCCCTCCTGCAATCACAGTTTTCACGCGGAATGTGTGGATTTGTGGCTTTTGAGGACCCCCATTTGCCCGATTTGCAGAGCTGGCGCTCTTGTTTTTGATAGTGGGTCACTTTATGGGGAAGAAAGCAATAGGTTTAGTGAAAGTGGGGTTGCGATTCGGGTTTCTGGGGTCGAAGAAGAAGGGAGCGGCGGTTCTGCTGAAGTGGGATTGGATCGATCATTGGAAATTGATGGCGAGAGAGATGAATTGAGGTGACTGAGAGGGAAGAGATTGGAAGAAATGAGATGAGAGTTGATGTTGAAATCTACGTATTTCTGATTCATTGAATTTCCGCTTTTGCAGTTGGATGTTGGATAGTTTTGGTACATTGATTGATTGCCATGTTGAAGCTTTGTATATATATACATCAATCGTTTTCTGTAATCTGGTGATAAATATGGTAGTTATTAGTGACTTTTCCTGTTTTTGGGTATGATTAATGTGAGTAGGGTCCATATTGCAACAACACTTCATCACCACATGTGTTTTGAAGTTATTTGGGTTTGAATTTCGAACTTTTCATACACATATAAGTGTCAGCGTGATATAAATTAATTGATTGGTTACTGATTATTATAAATATGATTAAGAATATAAATAAATATTAATTAAGATTATAAACTTAAAAAATAATACAAAAAATTTATGTGATTTAGCCCCCGTTTGGTCTCATTTTTATTTTCATTTTCAGTTTTCAGCATTTTTAAATTGATAAAAATTAGTTAGTGGAAATGAGTTGAAAATGAGTTTATATTTGGATGAAATGTTAGAAATGTAATGATTATGTTGGTTTTAATAGGTTATAGATTGAGAGAAATATAAATAATGGAATAAAAAGAGAAGATATATAAGTTATTGGAGAATGTGTTTTGAAAATGAAAATGAAAATGAAGTTGGGTGAAAATATGTAAAAAGTTGTGTGTTTTATTTTTGAAATAATAGAAAATGTGAAAATGAGGATTGAAAATGAAACCAAATGGTTTCACTTAAATAAAATTACGTACATCAATTATTTGAAATATTTTCTATATCCAAAATGAAAAAAAGGGCTGTCAAAATTCACTTCGATTTAGTTTCAAAAATAGGGTATATAAATATAAATATTTTCTATATATACTCTATGCTATCAAGCAGTCCCTAATCAAATAGATGGCTTAAAAGCAAAAAACTAGAAAACAACTTGAGCAAGAAATTTGAAAATCTTTTGTTGGATTTTATCGATATATAATGTTATATTTACCACTGTTCAATTAGTTGAGTGGTATCATCCTCATATATGTATATTTTTTTAATTTCATTTACACACATGAGTTCATTACGGTTCGAATCTCAAACCTCTTGAACACGATGTTATTAGATCAATTGATCATTCGTCATCTCACACACATATAAATGGCCAAGTATTTGAATCTTGATGAACTTTAAATGAGTGTTTTTCTATGCAAATTAAAAAAAAAAAACAAAAAAACAAAATGGAGGTATATTAATGGTTGATGGCTTGTAGCCCACCTACTAAAGGCCAATTTGTTTTTGTTTTTTGGACCCATTTTCATCTTTTGCTGAAAATGAAAACAAAAACCCATTAACTTCTCTGTCATTTTCACATACATTTTCATTCTTAAAAATATTCTTTCAGACAAATTCTTACACTATCTCTCCATTTTTACTTTTTATTTTCTCCTACTCACGTTTGCACGACTTTTAATACAAAAATACTATATTTTCTAAATACAATTCATTTTCAACTTTACATAATAATTACATTTTAAATAAAACATCCAAACAATATTTTATTTTTAAAAATACTTTAATAACTAACTTTTCACTATTTATTTTTATCAGAAAATGAGAATGCTTCCAGAAAACAAATCCAAACGTCCTATGAAGCCTTACTATTGGGCTAAATCTAAATGTCTTTTTGAGCCTGTTGATGGTGGGATGGTGGGCATCAAAACTATTGAAAATAAATAGAAAAAGCAGCCTCAGTGTCTGACTAATGGGCTGAATAAATATATTTGGGCTTTTACAGCCCATAAAACTATCAAACAGAAATAGATAAAAGCAGCCCTGACTATTGGGCTATATAAATGCCTTTTTGGGCTTGTTCAAGGGGAAATTGCAGTTTATGGCCCATAAATGATAAAACTATCAAATAAAAAGAAAACCCTTTGGGGCCCGTTTACTTTTTAGATATGGGATGTGGGGTGATAGGATGAAATGAAAAATAAAGAGTGGTATTAAAATAATTTAATATCTGATGATGTATATTTACTTTGTGGGATAAAAGGTAGGATGATTATGGATAATATTATTATTTATTTACTTAGATGGATGATAAAATGTAGATAATAGCTATTTGACATTTATATCGTTTCCTTATTATTATTATTATTATTATTATTATTATAACAATATATTATTATTACTACTAATCAAATACCATTCAATCCTCTATTTGCCGTGACCTGATTTTTATTTTTAGTCGCAAGTTTAAAGTATAATTATTATTATAATTATTTTTGTTAATAATAATAATAATAATACTTCAAACTTGCAACTAAAAATAAAAACCAGGTCGCAGCAAACAGAGGATTGAATGGTAATTTAACCCTTCATCCCACAAACCTAATTTTGTGGGATTTTTCCATTCCACAAAATTGGTGAGATTTCACATCCCATAAACAGTGAGCATAGTACAGGATCATAAGATATCCACCGAACTTTCATCAAATGAGGTAAACAAAGAATGTGGAAAGATGTGAGCTTTCATCCCCCCACATCTAACAAAGTAAACAGGCCCTCAGGAGAATAGACTAATTAGCTCTATATTAAGATAGTAAGTGGAATAAAATTTTGAATACTGAAACTTGTGCCAAACACGTCAATCGACAAATAATTTGAAAATTTCTATAATTCATAATAATTATGATAGTGCGTGCACGCTAACAAACTTTGATTTCTAGACTATCTATTGCTAACTTTATTTAAAGATATTATAAATCTTTAAATTTTTAAAATTTATAAGATGTTATATTTTATTTTAAAATAATCTTTAAAATTATTTGATAAAATAAAGATTTTAAAATTTATAAAATATTATTAATAGTAATTTTATAATTAAAATTAGTGAAATTCATTAATATTTTAAAATAAGTTAAAAATTCTTTACTTTTAAAAAAAAATTATAATAAGATCTTGCATCTAGCTCTTTTTCTTCTTCTTTTTTTTTTTTTAAAAAAAATTACCATATACTTGACGATGTTTTATAAGTTTTATAAACATTTTTTGAGTAGCTAATAAACTAACCTAAACACACTATTCCTATCACATCCATTTTGGATCATTTTTTCAATTTATTATAAAATATATTATTTTACGAATTGATTGTCTAAAATACAAAATAAAAAAAAGCAATAAAAAAATAAAATATATTAATTTATAAAAATATTGTCCTATGTACATTTACCATAAAAAAACAATGTTTGAATTTCAAATATTAGCAATAAAATCCGGCCAAATTAAGAGAACTGTATTCAGTTTCTCTCTTTTTTTTTCCCACCTTGATTTCTACTTTTATCTTTTTTATAGCTTTTGAATTTATTTTAGTCAATATAGAAATTAAGGTTGTGTTTGGTTATGTTTCCCCAAAAACATATCTTCATTTTCCCTTCAAAACACATATTTTTCAATATATACATACATATTATATATATATACATTATATATATTTTATTATTATTCTAATATTAAAAAAATCACTCAATTTCATTTTCACTCCAAAAATCCAACAAAAAAAGTATTGATTTGACTGATATAGTAAAAAATGTCTCTTCCAAAATATAATCAAATATACCAAAAAATAACTTTCACATTTTTCAATAATTCATTCTCCTCAAACACATAATAAAATCACATAAAAACATAACCAAACACTCCCTAAGTGATTAAACCTATATGGGAAAATGATTTGAAGTATGACAATAATGTCAATGTCAATGTCAATGTAAATGTAAATTTTGGAAGACAAGTCAAATGATCAATGGTCAAATTGGGCAGCCATCTAGAAATTCTAGATGGTCCAAATTAGATGACTACCATGTTTTCCATATTCAACCACCATTTTTTTTTTTTTTTTTCCAACCACTTTGGCACCCACTTTAATTAAGTCAACAATGCAACGCTTTTGTCACTATTAGACATTTGTTAAGTTGTGGAATTTCATCAGTGTTGATCTATACTGTTAATAAAGAGTCTATTTTTTTATTTATTTAAAATATTTTAATTTTTAAAAATTTTATGTCAACATAAAATGATTATTATCTTATTACTAAATCCACATGATTGTATCGATATTTGATATTTTTATTTCTTTGCATTTTTCTTTTCATATTTTCTAAATTTTCAACTTCCTCCTCTTAATTTTTTATTTTGCTTTTATCCATTCTATTTTCTATATTAATGAGTTCCTCCCTGTTATTGATTAATTATCTTTTTTCTTTTATGTGGCGATTAATTATTTTTAAACTACTTAAATTTTAAAGTAACATCAACTCTTTTCACTTTTATTGAATTCACATGCACGCATCGAGTGTGCACTGACTACTAGTATATCATTAAGAATCTATTATATATTTTATATTTACATGCAATATTTGTGTATACGTTCGTGTAATTAAATTATATAAATAATATATTTAATTTTTAATCAATTATTTATATAAAAATATTTAATACACATATCATATATTATAATGTAGAGCGGGATATAAAATATAAATTGAAATAAAAAATTTAATCCGTATTAAAATACCGAAATTCACGTGTCATTTATGTTATTAAGCATCTATACATATATTATATATATACACACACGCAATTTCTGTGTATATGTGTGTGTAGTTGCACTATATAAATAGGTAGCGTTGTCATTTCCTTGAAATCAAGTGATAGAAGTCAGTTTGTAAGTGGAGCAAAAACATGGGTAGTTTAGCAATACCATCAGTGAGTTTGAAAGGCTGCGAAAAAGGCGATGCCGGTGATCGGCATGGGGACATCGGCGTACCCGCCGGCCGACAACGAAACGACCAAGGCGGCCATATTGGAAGCCATCAAGGCCGGATACCGTCATTTCGACACCGCCTTTGCTTACGGTTCGGAGAAGCCAGTCGGAGAAGCCATCGCCGAAGCTTTGCGCCTTGGCCTCATCAAATCCAGGGAGGAACTCTTCATCACCACCAAGTTATGGGCTAGTTTTGCTGATCCAACGCAGATTGTTCCTGCTTGTAAAATGAGCCTCCAGTAAGCTGAAATTGTTTCTTTCGTCCTTGGATTTTCTTTTGAAATTTGATTGTTTGGGGTTAAATAATCATCTAGATCTGAAAAAACTGGATGCTTATATAATTTGTGATAATTGGATGATATGATTATAGTTTTAATTAATTGTTGAAATATTGCAGAAATCTTCAATTGGAGTATGTTGATATGTACCTGATACATTGGCCGGTGAGGTTGACGGAAATGATCCGGAAAACTCCAGTTTCAGCGGAAATTATAAGGCCTTTAGACGTCAAGGGCGTGTGGGAAGGCATGGAAGAGTGCAAGAATTTGGGGCTCACCAAGGGAATAGGTGTTAGTAATTTCTCTTGCAAAAAGATTGACCAAATCCTCTCAATTGCCAAAATTCCTCCAGCAGTCAACCAAGTGAGTATATTATTATTATTATTATAAGCACTTTAGATCCTTTATTTTAAATGTATATATGTCAAGTGTATCTTATTCTTATTAATTATTTTTATGAGAAAATATTTAATACACATATCATATATTTATAAATTGAAATAAACGATCTAAACTGTTATATAAGTACATAATGAAAGTCTGCTAACTTCAAACCTTCAATTTCACACTTTATATGTGCTGCTTGACAATATATATGTCTATCTACAAATATCATTTTTTTTTTTTTGGATTTATGTGATATAAGTTGGAACACAAATTTAGAAACATAACCAACAACTACAGAGCCCGTTTGGATATGTTTTCATTTTATTTTTGTTTCTAGTATTTTCGAAAGTTAAAAAAAGTTAGTTAATAATTTTAAAAATAAAAATGAGATTGTATTTGGACATCTTGTCTAAAAATAATGATTAGAGTAGATATAAGGTTGAAAAATTAATTGATTTATATTTTTTTATACTTAAAAAAATTTGTTTCCTTATAAAAAATATATTTTATTAATTTTAAAATGATAATGGGTACTTTATACGAAATCAAATTTGAACTTCATTGATGTGATAATAAGATAATATAGTAAATTTAAAAAAAAAATGAAAATATATGTAGAAGTTGATAGTCTTTAATTTTTCAAATAATAATGAAAAACGAAAATGAGAATTAAAATCTTTATATATACTTTCTTTTTTTCTTTGGTAATTAATGAATTAATTAATCAATTCAGGTGGAGATGAACCCACTCTGGCAACAAAAGCAGTTGCGGGATTTCTGCAAGGCAAAAGGCGTCCACATCACTGCATACTCTCCCTTGGGCGCAAACAACACTAAATGGGGAGACAACAGAATTGTGGAAAGTGATGTGCTTGCGAATATTGCCAAAGAGAGGGGGAAGACAACTGCTCAGGTGGCGCTGCGATGGGCATACGAGCAAGGCGTGAGCATAGTAACAAAGAGCTTCAACAGCGAGAGGATGAGGCAAAATCTTCAATTATTTGATTGGGCTCTCACCGCAGATGATCTGGAAAAGATCGGCCAACTTCCTCAGCGAAAAGGGGTGACTTTGGCATCTATTATGGGAACCCATGATCTTATTTTGGAGCTGGATGCAGAGGTTTAACCATCATTTTCTTCTACTAAATATTGATGTGGTAGGTGAAAAACATATATATGATGTATAATTTTAATTATATAAAATGAATAATCAAAGTTTGAATCTGTGTCTGTATTTTTTTTTTTGTATGAAAAAAATGAAAGAATTAGTGTGAATTAATTTCACATAGAAAGAATCGAACTTGTAAGCCCGTTTGGATTCATTTCTGAACCCCATATTTACTAATTCTACTATTTCAGAAATAAAACACATCACTTTTTACATATTTTTATTTTTATTTTCAAAACATATTCTTCAATAACCTATATATTTTCTCTTTATTCTATTATTTCTATCTCTCTCCACCTATAACCTATTAAAACCAACATAATAATTACATTTCCAAACATTTCATCCAAACACATTTTAATTTTCACATCACATCATATAACTAATTTCCACCAATTAGAAATATTGAAAACTGAAAATGAATCCAAACGGACAGATTCAAACGAGAATAAAAGATAGAATTCCATTCTACACGTAAGCAAAATCCAACTGATAGGATCTCCTATCTCTTTCTTTTTTGTCTGTTTAATTTTAGCCTTTGTACTTCTACTCTGCCTTTGCCATCAATAAAGGAAATTAGATTTGTTTGCATTATTTTAGGATTAACTGTTTTAAATGAAAATTTCTAGGATTCCATATTGCCTCACTGTCCATAACATTTTTTTTTTTAGATTCAATTCAAATGTTGATCAACTAACTTTTTAGATGGTGCCACACATATAACTAAAAGCAAAAGTTCGAAAACAATAAAAATAACAACAGAAGAGAAAGCTTTTCTCAATTAGATGAATTTACAAAAGGTAAGCGACAAAAAGCGAGCACAAGAAGACCAAAAACAATCATGTTTGGAATAGTACTGTTGTTATTGAGCTTGCGTAGACATGGCAATTGGGTACCCATGAATAATCCAATAATGGGTACCAACGGATTTGGTAAATTTACCCACCTATTTTTTATTGGATACGAGATAGGGGACCCGTTACCCATAAGGATGGGTAATGGGCAATCCTCAGGTACCCGTAATTTTTTTTTTAATATTTAAATATAAACATGATGTTACTCAAATGTTAACTACATAAAACTATTAAAAAAAAAAAAGGACTACAAATTTCAAACATTAAATTGAACAAATACTTAAAGCATATTAATAATATTGTAGTTCGAAATTTATATCTTAAGTATTCAAAATCTACCAAATTTAAAGTACATCATATTCAAAAGTTCAAACTTAAATTTCATTACATGCCAAAAGTTTTTTGAATTGAAAACTTAAATATCAATCAAACATTATTGTTCTTGTGGAAGAAGATGTTGCATCCATTGGAATATGCACAACAAGTTGTTTTAGGATATAATTTAATTTAATTTGCTATGGATTTTTAATTTATGAAATCAAAAATTAATATTTAGATTAAAAATATTTATATGTAAATATATATATAAATATATAACATATATTTATATGTATATAATATATATATATAAATATAAATATTTTTTATTTATATATTTATATGTATGTAATATATATATAAATATAAATAAAAAAAATATTTACGGGTTACCCACGAGTACCTGCGGGTTGGGCAAAAAGATGCCGGGTAAATTGGGTACGGGAAAATTACCCGTAATTTTTTGGGTAGGAAAAACAAGGCCCATTACCCGTATTTTTTTTATTTTTTATTTTTATATCCATGAGTATGGGTTGAATTTTGCCAGGTCTAATCTTGTGTTACAAGATCCTAGTAGGAATGGTCTTGAGCACATTATATTCTCCAACTTCCAATTTATTTCCCACATAGATATTGGGGGTTTTCTATGATCCTAATACCTTGTTTTCATACAAGTGATTTGTTACCATTGATTTACAGCTAACTCAATATCTACCTTAGGATATGTTTGTTCTAAAAACAAACAAAATTTAATCAAACAATTTAATATTTTTATTGTTCTCTTTAAAATTCCTTATTTATCCTTCATTCAAAATTTTGTTATTCTAAAAATACCCTTTGTTTGTTGGAACAAAAAAATTAAAGTAATTTAATTTTTCATTTAGTAAAAAATCTAGATCTTGGAATTTTTTATTTCGAAAAAAATATTTTTTTGTCCTATAAGATTTTCTGACTTTCAATTTTATCCTATATGCTACGTAATTTCACATTTAGTCTTATAAGTAAAAATAAAAATAAAAAATTGTAAATTTAGTCCAAAAGTCACCTGAATTTAAAATTTTGGTTGGAAATGCTGATGTGGCATGCCGGAAGGTTCTGAAATTTGGCATTTTGCTGAGTTGGCTCATTCTTAGTTTTTTTTTTTTTTGCCATGTTGGCAAAAAAATTAATTGATATGTTTAATTAATTGGCTTATTTTATTATTTTTATTGCTTAGGTGGCAACATGAATTTTGAAGTATTTATATATCACATATATTTATATATATAAATAATAAATAAATAAATTAAAAGTTAAAAAATAAAAAAAAGGAAGGAAAAATCCCCCCAAACACCCAACCTGCACCCCACCCAACCCAGCGGCTGCCTAGCCAGATTTGGCCAGGCAGCCAACTTTCGATCGCTAAGCTTCCAGCCAGGCTGCCAGCACCTGGAAGCTCGTTGCCTGGCCAGGTGGCTGCTGTCTGCCTGGTTCATGGCTGCCCTGGCTAATGATTGGTGGGGGGAGGGATTAAGCGGTAGGGTGGGGTGGCGGTGAGCGGCGGTATGTATATATGTATATATTTGTATGTAAATATGTATATATAAAATATTTATATAAATATATGTGTATATATGTTGCATATTAAAATATTGTACATTTTTTATAAATATATGTACTTGTGTGTATATATATTTGCATATAATTGATACTAATATTAGTCATATACTCATATTATTATTAATATTTAATAATATATTAATGAAATGTTAATATACATTTATAGTGATACTATTATAATTAAAAATACTAATTATATGATTAATAATATATTAATAATAATAAAGATTATATTATAGTAATTTTAATTATATTCATAATATGTAGTATTGATAATATTATAAATATTATTAATATAATAATTTATAATTATAATATCACTAATAATAATACTAATTAATCATAATAATTATTTGGAATGTGAGAAAATTGAAAAAAATAAGAGAGATAATAAATAATTTAGATGTTAGTGTTCAACAAATTAAAAGAATAAATAAGATATTTAACTTAAAAAAGGACATTTGTTTTAATTTTTCTTTGTTTTGTTTATTAAAACAAACTACCACTTAACATAAAACAAAAGTATACATGATAACAGATAAAAATTAATCTATTAGAACCACATACAAATCCTAGATATGACCCTAAAAGAAGATATATTGTACAACTGCTCGTAAAAAACCAAGGGAATGTTTGGTTATGTTTCCTAGAATAATATTATTTTGGTGAAACATAATCAAACATATCCTCATTTTTTCTTCAAAATACACATTTTTTAATATATACATACATATATTGTATATATACATTATCTCAAAATCCAATAAAAAGCACTGATTTCACTATTACAACAAAAAATATCTCCCTCAAAATATAAATAAATATATCAAAACACAACTTTCACGATATTTATTAATTCATTCTTCTAAAACACACAATAAACATATAATAAAATCACATGAAAAACATAACCAACATTCCCCAACTTAAATGTTTCTTTTTTGATGCAACTCACTTATGAGCTGATTCAAACTCCGCCACGAGGAGCCGCCTTCCTCCACCACATTGACAGCAGCGCCGCCCATCTCCGCGACATTCCTCCTCACCTCTACCCCCGTCTCCCCTTCCATCAACTCCTTCGCTGCCGCCGCCAAACTCTCCCACTTCACCATCCTATCAGAAGTCTCAACCCTCAGCCCCACCCTCAGCTCCTCCACCACCAATTTTGCATTAACCGGTTGTTCCCACATCATCGGCAGCGCCAATATAGGAACTTTCGCGCATATACTTTCCATTGTTGAACTCCAACCGCACTGGCTCAAGAACCCTTGAACACTCTCATGCTCCAAGATTTCCCTCTGATCAACCCATTCTTTCACCACTATTCCTCTATTTCTCACTCTCTCTTCAAACCCATCCTCCAGTTGGGACCCGTTTTTCCTCACGACCCACAAGAAGTTCACCCCAGATTTCTCCAACCCAGTTTTGATTTCCTCAAATTGGTCCGGGGATATCTCCACTTGAGTGCCAAAGGCAACGTAGAGAACTTTTTCCCCTCGTTTTTGGATCTGGTCTAGCCAGTGAATCCATGAGGGCTTTTGATTATTTTCTGGCTTGATCTTTTTCTCCTCGGCCAAGCAAAAGGGTCCGGCGCACCATATTCGGGGGCCGAACGCGGAATTCCATATGTCAACGTAGGTTGACTCAAACTCATAGAAGCTGTTCATCACGATTCCATGGCTTCTTGATGAGGCTTCGATATTTTCAAAGACAAAACCATGATATTTAGTACCCACAAATTCAGGGTCTATAAAAAGGGGATCCAAATCCTCTCTTTTGATCTTGATCCAAGGGAAATCACCAGCTCTGACAACATCACTATTTCCATCTTTCTCCAAAGAAAAACGACCCCGAACGAGAGACATCATTACAGACAGGGGGAAGGTTCCGACAGCGTAGTAAACAAACCTTGGGACACCATATTTCTCGGCGGATTCGAGTGTCCAACTGAAGAAATCATCTGTTATCATGAAAGTAACATGCGGTAGAAGAGATTCCAACGTTTGCTCGAAGTGGGGTTGCATCTGTTTTGCGGCGGCAGCGAAGCTAATCCAAAGGGAGATGTCGGGAAGTTTGTCGGTGCTCTCGACGCCGGGAGGTATGCCTGGGATGTTTTGAGGATAGGGAATATCAATAACGGTGATGGCGGAGGAGGAGGGGAGAGAGCTGCAGACGAAGGGGCGGTTGCCTGTGGTGGTGAGGAGGGTGACGGCGGCGCCGTGGCGGAGGAGGAGGCGGGCTAGCTGGAGCATGGGTATGGTGTGGCCTTTAGCCATGAATGGGAACAGAAGTATGTGGGGTGAAGCCATGGATATGGAACTTGATCTTCTCGTGTCAATTCTCCAACAATTTGCTGCCTCTGGACTTTAATGATCAAAGACTTGCTCCTCCAATCTGTCTTTACCTTTACTCAAATTTTCTGATATTGCTATCATACCATATGTTTAAGGCCTGTTTGGTTTCATTTTCAAAGTTTATTTTCACTTTTTCTACTATTGCAGAAATGAAACATCTTACTTTTTACACATTTTCATCTAACGTTATTTTCATTTTCATTTTCAAAACACATTTTTCAATAACATACATATCTTCTGTCTGTATTCCATTATTTCGATCTCTCTCCACCAACAACCTAGTAAAACCAATATAATTATTATTTTTTCAATAATCTATTTAAATACAAACTTATTTTCAACTCATTTTAACTAATTAACTTTTTAAATTTTAGGAATAATGAAAATGAAAGTAAAATCAAATGGCCCTACTGCACAAATTCTTTTTTCTTAAAGGAGAAATGATTGCCGATTGAGAATAATTTAATAATTTAATAGCTATAAATGAATATATATTGTATAGGCACAACCACTAGTTATTCTAATATGACTTGGGACACACACCTTAGGCAGTTGAAGTAAAACCTCAATAATAGCAAATTGTAACGTTCTCAACGCTACCTTTGGATAAGAATTGATTCTACAAAAGTATGTTACTATACTAATAAAATAAGAATAAAGTGAATTGTTTATTTGTGAGGCTACCGTTGGATGCATTTTAAAAATGTGGTGTCCTATGAAAAAATCAAAATAGTTGTAAGGAAAGTTACTTGACCTGTGCTTGAGAGTGATCTCAAATAATTTTGATCGTGATGGAGAACAATCGATACATTTTTGGATTGATTTACAAATTGATGCGAAACTTTTAGAATATGAGAATACAAATGCCATTAGAATTTTTTGGAGGATTTGGCTTAGTAAAACCCCCTCAATAATAAGTTAGTTGTCAATTCGAAGAAAATAGTAATATGGTAAGAAAGCATAGAGATTTCAATGTTCTGCACGTATAAATAGCACAGTACAGATTCAATTTCATTTGACAAATTTTGAGTGATGAACGTGTATTTTGAATTTTCTATTTCATCTCCTATTTCATATTCTTTTTCATGTACTTACTATTCAAAGAAAATAGTAATATAATAAGAAAGTATAGAGATTTCAATATTCTGTATGTATAAATGAGCACAATACAGATTCAATTTCATTTAACAAATATTGAGTAATGGACATATATTTTGAATTTTTTATTTCATTTCATATTTGATCTTCTTTTTCACTTACTCTATTTCATGCACTCACTATTAAAAGAAAATAGTAATATAATAAGAAAGTATAGAGATTTCAATATTTTGTATGTATAAATGAGTACAGATTCAATTTCATTTAATAAATATTGAGTAATGGATATAGATTTTGGATTTTATCTCATTTCATATATCATCTTTTATTTTAATTTGATAAATATACATATATTAAATATATTTGATCTCCAAAATAATCGTGGCATATATTCATAATTCGAAACATGAGATAAAATACGAACTGAAATAAAAGACTCTTAACTAATTGACCTCGCTTAACTTGTTACATCCATCTTATAAGTTAAATTTGAAGGTTATAATTTGTTGGTTTGTTTGGATCATGATCCATCCTAACGAATAATGAAAGTTTCGACTTATCTACGAGGACAAATATAATATATTTTTTTATATGATGTCATTAATAGTAAATTTGACTAAAATAATAAATAAAATTATAGGTTATGCGGCCATAGTAATCTGGCTCGGCTGCGATTGGTGTACTCGCATAGCTGAGCTCTACCCAAGTTACAGTAGAGTTGCTATGGTCCCAGATAGGTACAACTCAGGTCTTTCTGCGGTGTTAAATCGAAAGTCTTGGGTTAATGTAGGAATATAACATAAAAAAATATTAAATTCAAATCTAATTCAACTTAATTTAATAAAATTGAGCCAACTTGATATATTTATTTATTTTTTTATATTTATAAATTTCAATATCATAATTGAACAGAAATTTGATTTACAATAAAATTTAAAATTCGACATAATTATTAAGGTCTAAAAACCATAATAACTTTAAAATTTACCATGTCCATAAGTACTTTGAATATAAAAAAATAACAAATTATTGTTCAGTAATTAAATTTTTAAATTTTGGATATATATTATTTAGATTTCATTTTAATTAATTATTTTTTTTATGTGTGTCGGTTTGAGTTATATTTAATTATTGGGTATTGGGTCACTCATTTGTATTTTGTTTTTTAAGACAAATTGATCCAAAATTAATTAAATCTTATTTTTTAAAAATATTTAATTATTTTTGGGTCCAACCCAATTTAATTCGGATTCAAAAATATTAAATCTAAACTTGATTTTTTTTAATTGGGTTGTTATCTAGTCACCGTGTTTGACTTTGACACCCCTCTTTCAACATACCCTCAAAGCCTCAACTGATGTGGTCCGATAAGCTCACAGCAGGTCAGCTTGAAAAGTTGCCAAATACAGTCACCTCGGCTCGGCCAATCCTTGCCTTGCTCAGCTATGAGGCGGCGCATTGATGGTTTGTCGGATTCCAGTTGTCAACGCCTTATGGCCCCATGATCCTAAAATCGAGGAACCTGGAGATTGCAAGAGCAAGATTGAAGGAAGATGATAGAGATAAATACGAATTTAACACGAGAAATTGGGAATTACATCAAGAGATCAACATAAAAGAAGAGGCAAATTTTCGTTTTAACACACACACACACAAAGACAATTCTTCTTTCAAAAGCATTGTATATTAATGGCAAGGATTAAATCTTAAACTCAATATACTAAAATTAAATAGCTAATTGATCCAATAACATCATAATATAGATTGTAGATTTATAAATTTTGTGAAAAATATAATTATTACTTTATTAAATCATCATTTCTAAAGGATAATTATGAAATATTGATAAAATTTGTATTCAAACTACTTTTTTATGTTGAATTTTTCAATTTATCCTTCAAACTATATTGTCAATTTTTATTATTGAAATAACTAAAAGTACAAATTATGTAAATGAGCAAAAATAACTTCTATTTTATAATAATATAGATAAAATCTTTATTGGCCAATAGATGCAATATACTACTAATACTACCATATGAATAGCCGAATATAATTCAATCCCTTATCGCTTAGCTTGCAATTTAAGTTGAAATTTTAATTTTGCTCATCAACATACCCTATAATATACATAAGTTCAATTAATTAATTAATTTTCTTTTAATATAACATTTTTTGCTGTTTAAATCATAACCATTTATTTTCTTATATGTAATGTGTATTAGTTCATATAATAAAAAAATTATGCAATTGTACCATTTGAGTATAGAAAAAAATATCATTTTTTTTTCTCTTTGTATCATAACTATTCATGTTTTTACATGTCATATATTAATATCTATATTATTTATAAAATATAGAGTTTTTAATAACTATTTTGATATGTTATTTACTTCTTTTTTTCTCAATTATTTCACCTTATCAAAAAAATTTCTTTTATTTATCCCAAAAATTTAAAAATACATTAATATTTGCATTATTTGAAAATTTATATTTATTTACGTTAGACTTAAAAAAAATTCAATAAAAAATGTGAAATAAAACTAAAACTAGTAGTGATTGAATAATAAAATTTTGTATATAAAAAAATAAAATAAAATAAATAAAAAAGTTTCCATTTTTTTGATTCGGTTAACCGAATTGATTTTTTTGATTTAGTTTCGGTTAATCAAATAAAAAAAATTAAAAAAAGTCAAAAATCGAATTTTTTTGAGATGAAAAATCAAAAATAAAAAAAATTGAACGATAGGTTCGATTTTTTTCATTTTCAGTCTGTTCAATCAGTTTCGATTCTTTTTTAACACCCCTACAATAAATATACTAATTGTCATATCCTACCACATCAAACTTAAGTATCAAACGATTTTCACCGTAATTCTTTTTGCCGCCCCTAATCGATTTTCTCTTGCAGGAGGAGTTGGCAAACCACAACGCGTTGGTGGTGTTTGCAAGGTCTTGCTGCACTGCCTTGGCAGAATAATCACATCAATTGTACATCTTCAGTTTATGAACAATATTAAAACAAAAAGAATAATAACCCTAAAAAAAAAACAGAAAAAGAAGAAAATGTGACTTCCTTGTGGGAGGCAGACTTCGAAATGACGGAGTGTTCGTTTGGTGATGTCGTTATTGGGCTCGTCTTCTGCGTAGACTCCCAAGCCACCAGTTCCTTTTTTCTTGAGCAGGCGGAGGCAATCGCACAGGCTTTTGATGCAGCAGACACAGCGGATCTCGCAAATATTTTCGAAAGTGACTACTGATGTTTATCCAGCAGCGAGGATGATGCGTTGTTGTTGAAAATCTGAAATTTTTGTATAGGAAAAAGTTCCATTAACAAAAGCTGTGGTCTATTAGAGGCAAGTATATTCCACGCCACATATTGTGGCCCATTGGGCCTTTCATTCTAATTGGTTAGGGTTTGATCGATTTTGAATTTTGATAGTATTGTATGCATTTTTTACTGTTGAGTCCAACCTATACCTTGTCGAGTGACTTGTGGTTCAGCGGCCTAAGTCTCCCACATAATATGGGAGGTCAGGAGTTAAGTCTTAATGGACTCCTAATATGTGTGTATATAAAAAAATAATAATAATAATCTATATCGTGTATTCATAATCACTGCATTAATGTATATTCAGTTTGTATTTTAGGTTTAATTGGTTAGATGATATTACTTTTATATTTATATATTTCAGATATAATTGTGAGACACTAATGGCCTCAAAGTGTATTAAAAAAATGCATATTTACCTTCCAATATATATATATATATGTGTGTGTGTGTGTGTGTGTGTGAGGTTCATTCCTTTCAAATTCTTATTGTTATAGTTTTGACTTATCATTATGTCCCCACTTTTTAATCATTCATATCAGTTTAATTTAATTATCGCCTTCGAACCATTATAAAGTGAAGAACCACAGTTCTTTCATGATTCTTATAAAGAACCATATTCTTTTAAAATTAAATTTTAAAAAAATAAAATAAAATTCATTACCCTTCTAATACTCAATAGTCAAATTAATTTTATTAATTTTAAAAAATTAAAAACTCTCTTTTTCTAATATTAAATCCTAATAGACGAATTTAATTAGAAGAAAATCAGAGAAAATAAACCTTAAGAGACGAATTCAATCTTCAAACTCAGGCGAAATGAGATATGTGTCATGGATTGGGAATTCATTCCACCAAACTATCTTTTTGGCCTTTGCTTACTCATACGTAGGTAGACTTGCTATAGTCTCAACTTAATTGGAACTCATAGCAGCATGGTAAAGCTTACAGGAACTAAGGTTCTCCACATAATGCACACACCATATATTCTATGAAAACCCCGTGGAAAAGTTTTTCTTAGGTTTGCTAATTGCAACAGAAAGCTTCACCCTTCTAAAAGCCTTACCATCTAAGTTCTTGCAAAAAGGTTAGAATTTGAAATTGAAAACCCAGTCAAATTGAAATACAATATACAATGTCTCTCACTTATAATCCTTAGGCCCTAAATTTCCACTAGGCAAACAAGTAAATTTTTAGGGAATTGAAGATTTTTCTGATTTTCTTAATTTAGGGAATTTGTTTGAGTTTGAAGATTGAATTCGTCTCTTAGGGTTTATTTTCTCCAATTTTCTTCCGATTAAATTCGCCTATTAGGGTTTAATATTAGGAAAAGAGAGTTTTTGATTTTTTAAAATTAATAAGGTTAATTTGGTCATTGAGTATTAGAAGGATAATTATTTTTATTTTATTTTTTATAATTGAATTTTTTTTAAAAAAAGATGGTTATTTATAATAAGAATCATGATTTTTTACTTCATAATGGTTCGAAGGTGATGATCGAATCAAACTGATATGAATGATTAAAAAGTGAATACATGATAATAAGTCAAAATCATGGGTATAGAACTCTAAAAACCCCGAACTAATGTGTCCATCTCAACTCTTAAAGTAACAAGAAAAAGTCCTTTACAATTTTCTAGTTGGATACTTAAAGTAGTGGGTTTTTAATTTTGAAACATGTTTGTTTTGAGAAAATATATTTTGCTTGTATGGAAAAATGTATTTTTTAATCTACTTATGACTCTATTTAAAGAGGAAGGTTTTGAGTTCAATAGGGCTTGAACTTCTTTTAAATTAAATTATTAGTATATTATATGTAATGTTTATGATCTTACAATGCACTTCATTTAGATTGCAATTTTATTAAATTGTCTTTAAGGAATTCTTTTGCCACATCATATATACAACTCATAATAGAATCCACAACACACTTAAATTATTTATTATTATTATTTTTTTAAATTTATATACATGCGTGTGAAGAGTCTGCTAAATTTAAATTCCTAACTTCACACTTAAAATGTGAGACTAATGTTATTAAATCAAATGCAACTTAATAAAATCATTAGATTAAAAAACGATTGATATTGCATTTTGAATTCTTTATTTTAATTAATATTTTATTATGTATTTGTTTTTATGAATATATGTTTAAATGACCAAATCGTAAATCGTGGGCGTTAAAATCATAATTCCTGAAATTTAATCGCCGCTACAAGATTGGGTGGAAAATCTCGTTTAGTTGTAGAGATGGGGGGGCGGGGGTGGTTGTGGGGGTGGGTGGTGGGGTTAAAATATGAATACAACGGGCCTCTGATTGGGCTCATTTGATTTCATTTTTATATTTTTTATTATTTCAAAAGGAAAACACTTTATTTTTTTTTTTACATATTTTCGCACAACATCATTTTTATTTTTATTTTTATTTTTATTTTCAAAATATATTTTTCAATAATCTATATATTTTCTTTCAATAATTTACATATCTTCTTTCTCTGTTCTATATTTCTATCTCTCTCTATCTACAATATATTAAAACCAACATAATTATTATTTTTTTCAACAATCTAACCAAATACAAATATATTTTTAACTCATTTTCAGTAATTAACTTTTTTAAATTTTACAAATGATGGAAATAAAAATTGAAAATGGAAATAAAATCAAACGGGCCTTTTGTTAGTGTCCCATATCGGTGAAATAAATAAGTTGTGGTCTCTATATATGGTCTTGGAGTATTAGTGTCCCATATCGGTGAAATAAATAAGTTGTGATCTCTATATATGGTCTTTGGCAATCCTCACATTTTGAGCTAGCTTTTAGGGTGAGTTAGGCCCAATGTTCATTCTTTAACATGGTATCATGGGCAATTTTCACTTTTTGAGCTAGCTGTTGAGGTGAGTTAGACCCAAGGATTTTTAACATGGTAATAGAGCCACTTATTCCTGATATTTACCCATTGTTGTTGGGTCACTCATTTCATATTATTTCATGTTCTAGATATTCATTCCTAAGTGTGCGCATGTGTGTTAATATCCCACATCGATAAAATAAATAATTTGTAATCTTTATATATAATTTTAGACAATTTTTACCTTTTGCATTAGCTTTTGGGATGAGTTAGGTGTAAAATCTATTTTTTAACACCACCACCTAAAATTCAATGACCATAACTGACATTCTCATCTTTTTTTTGCCAGTCTCCATTTTGAAAGCTCTATATGGTTAGGGCTGAAACAACCTATGGATTTATTCCAAATCTTCATTTCCAATTATTTGTGGTCAGAGAAGCAAAATTAAAAGAGATGACTTCTCCTCACATCCTCCTATTCCCATTCATGTCAAAAGGCCACACCATACCCATTCTCCACTGGGCTCACCTCCTCCTCAGCCGTGGCGCCGCCGTCACCCTCCTCACCACCCCCGGGAATCGCCCCTTTGTATCTGCATCTCTCTCCCGCACCACCGCCGCCGCCATCATCGACATTCCCTTCCCTCAAAACATCCAAGGCATACCCGCCGCCGTCGAGAGCACCGACAAACTCCCCGATATTTCCCTTTGGTGTCGCTTTGCCGCGACAACCAAACTCATGCAACCCCACTTTGAACAGACGTTGGAATCTCTACCACACATAAATTTCATGGTAACCGACGCCTTCCTTGGTTGGACCCTCGACTCGGCCAACAAATATGGCATTCCAAGGTTTGTTTGTTATGGTCTGAGTTGCTTTTCCATGGCTCTATCAAGAGCTGCGGGTGCAGGCTGGTTTATTGCGGAGCCGCAACCAGATGGAAATGAAGTTCTCAAATTTGCTGATTTTCCTTGGATTAAACTTAAAAAAGAGGATATTGACCCGGTTTTTGTAGAACCAGAACTCAAGGAAACCCCAGTATATGATTTCATTAATGAAGCAACTATAGCAACTTCAAGAAGCCACGGTGTAGTGGTGAATAGCTTTTCCAAGCTTGAATCAGCCTACTGCGATTACTGGAATTCAGAGTTCGGGCCCAAAGCATGGTTTGTTGGCCCACTATGTCTGGCCCCGTCGCCCGACATTAAGGCCCGAAACTATCAAAAACCTACATGGATCCAGTGGCTTGATCGAATGAAAGAAAAAGGATAAAAAGTTCTATACGTTGCGTTTGGAACTCAAGCAGAGATATCGCCGCCGCAGTTTCGAGAAATTAAACTTGGGTTGGAGAAATCTTTAGTGAATTTCTTGTGGGTTATTCGGAAAAATGAATTGGAATCGGAGGATGTTGGGTTTGAAGAGAGGGTGAGAAATAGAGGATTGGTGGTGAAAGAATGGGTTGATCAGAAGGAAATCTTGGAGCACGAGAGTGTTCAAGGATTCTTCAGCCATTGCGGTTGGAATTCGGTGATGGAGAGTATTTGCTCAAAGGTTCCGATATTGGGGTGGCCCGTGATGGCGGATCAACCGTTGAATGCTTATATGGTGGCGGAGGAAATTAGGGTGGGGCTGAGAGTTGAGACGTGCGATGGGTTCTTCAATTCGGAGGTCTTGGAGAAAATGGTGAAAGAGTTGATGGATGGAGAAGCAGGGAAGGAGGTGAGAAAGAGGGTTGCAAACGTCGGCGCCGCCGCCATGAAAGCGGTGGAGGAAGGTGGTTCTTCATGGCGGAGACTGAATCAGCTCATAAATGAGCTGTGCCCTAATGGTGTTGACTCCGGCGGCTTTGTATCTGCTTGAGAAAATATATGTATTTTCTGTATTAGTTAAATTATAAAAGGTGAATAATAAAAATTACCTAATCCTACAATTGAACGATGTGTACCCCATAAGAGATGCCAACGAGCGGGTTTAATAGGACTCGAAACCTGTCCTGCTACTTCTATTTGGACCTGTAACCTGCTCCACCCCGTCCACTCTTTTAAGAGAGTGTTTGGCTAAATTTATTTTAAACATTTTATAAGCTTTTATATATTATAAAATATTTTTGGAACTTATAAGATGTTGGATTTTATTTTTAAAATAAGTTATTGAAGTATTTGGATAAAATAAGATCTTAGAGCTTGTAAGATGTTAATAATGACAATATTATAATTAAAATGATTAAAAATGAAGGAGCTTGTTAAGATCTTAAAAATAAGTTAGGGTCTCCTTACTTTTTTTAAAAGAGCTTATTACTTTTTTTTAAAGAGCTTATAAACTCTTAACATCTTATTTTAGAATTTTATAAGTTTTTTTTTTTAAAAAAAATTACCAAATATTTTTTATCGACTTATAAACTTATCCAAACACTCTCTAAATCCGTCCCGAAACTCATTTATTTGATTCATAACCCAAGACCCCATCAAAGACGGGTTCGAGATGAAAACTTAGTCTACCCGTATCTATTACCATACCTAGTATCCCTCCTAAAATATTCTCCGAATGCAATTGTCAGTTGATTACTTTTTATTTTCTAACTTGAATTAGATTCCTCAGTTAATCCCGAAATAGAACAAGAAGTAGACAGATCAAAACAATCAATCCCGTAGTGGGATGCTGAAAAAACGTCCCTATTTTAACGGATAGGTCCCCATAAAGTGTTTTGTTATCTTGACTATTTTTAGGAATATTTTGGGTATTTCCATTACAATATACATCAAATACAAAACCAAAATCTGTTTTGCAAATATTTGATGGGTTACGTTTGAAGAAGTTCAATATTGCTCTATGATTTTTATTTTTATTTTTTCCTACTCTTTTCTTATATAGCATATATATCATTAAGAGACATTCGATGTAAAAACAAAAAAGATCCTAATGCTGAATTACATTCTTAATAATAATAATAATAATAATAATAATAATAATAATAATAATAATAATAATAATAATAAATACTTTTTATTCCATGGTAGTATCTTGCTGCATAATTAAATTTCTTGAAAAAAACAATATAAAACTTTTGCGCATTAAATTCAAGGTGGAATCACTACTAAAAAACAGTTTTTTGCAATGACTTTTGCAACAGAAAAAATCCGTCGCAAACTTGTGGTTGCAAAATTCTATGACGGATTTTTCTGTTGCAAATTTTGCGACGGAAAAATCCATCAAAAATAATAATTAAAATAAAAAATTTAAAAAGTTTTTTTTTGAAAAAATATATATAGATCCTATCAAATTAAAACCTACAATTACTCAATATCAATAATTCTTTGCATTACATACTAATCATCCCATACACTAATATTTAAATATTATTTTATATAAAATCACAATAATTTTATATCACAATAAAAATCAAGCCCAATAATATAAAATTGTCCAATATATAAATCAAGCCCTAACTAAAATATAAAATTTATAAAATAATGCCAAAACAATTATCTTACAAGACTTATACTAAATTTAAATGCCATGAGATATCCAAGCCTGCAATACTAAAACAAAAACAAAATCACAATAATGAAAAATAGAAACATAAACTAAACTAATAGACAATTCAACATAATAAATCAATATATAAATTCAATACATAACCAAATCATAATCGAGCACATAATTCATAAAATATAAATTCAAATCTTAATCAAACATACAATTCACAAAATATAAATCTAACAAAATCTAACAAATAATTCAATATAAATGCATAATCTAATAGATGTAAATCTAACACATTATTCAATATAACCAAACAAAAATCTCATAATAAATCAACATATAATTTAATATAAGCCCAACATATAACTCAATTCTTAACCACACATATAATTAACAAGATATAAATCTAACAAAATCTAACACAAATTCAATATAAATGCATAATTTGAATACATATAAATCTAATACATAATTTAATATAATCAAACATACATCCAACATAAACTAACATATAATTCATATAAGGCCAACATATAACTCAAATCCTAATCAAATATATTTCACAAAATATAAATCTAACAAAATCAAACATATAATTCAATGTAAATGCATAATCTTAACAAATATAAATCTAATATATAATTCAATATAATCAAACATGCATCTCATCATAAACCAAAATATAATTTAATATAAATCCAACATATAATTCAAATCCTAATCAAATATATTTCACAAAATATAAATCTAATATATTATTCAATATAACCAAACATACATATAATTATTAACCAACATATAATTTAATATAAATCAAACATATAATTCAAATCCTAATTGTATATATAACTCAAAAAATATAAATCTAACAACATCTAACATATAATTCAATATAAATACATAATCTAAACACATATAAATCCGATATATAATTCAATATAATTAAACATACATCCAACAAATAATTTAATATAAGTCCAACATATAACTCAAATCCTAATCAAAAATAGTATTTAGAAAATATAAATTTAACAAAATCTAACACATAATTCAATGTAAATGCACAATTTAACACATATAAATCTAACACATTATTCAATATATAACCAAACATACATTTCATTATAAACCAACATATAATTTAATACAAATCAAACATATAACTCAAATCCTAATCGTACATATTACTCAAAAAATATAAATCTAAGCACATCTAACATATAATTCAATATAAATGCATAATCTTAATACATATAAATCTAACATATAATTCAATATAATCAAGCATATATCTCATCACAAACCAATATATAATTTAAAATAAGTCCAACATATATCTCAAATCCTAATCAAATATATAATTCATAAAATGTAAATCTAATACATAATTCAATATAAATGCATAATCTAATACATAAATCTAACACATAATTCAATATTAAATCATAACTAATACATATTACATAAAATAATGAGAAAAAAATACCCCTGAATAATTAATAATATTCATAAACATATAATGATACATAAACACTCTTCCTTATACCCATCATCGTCATACAAGTAATCAAAAACCAATCAGCCGCAAATGAGATGGCTCCACCCCTTCTCCCAACATCCCATCGTGTCCTCCTTCCTAATTCTATCAATTCTAAACATTTCTAATACATTCTACAAATATATATATATATATATATAATCAAAAAAGATATGCAAGCTTACCTTTAGGTGCTCCACAAAACTCAACACTCACCAAAAAGTATCCACTACAGTTGAGATAGCATATATTATTAGATACATGTTACAAGTGCATATATTTATTCCTAAATCATAATTACATAACTAAATTAAAACTTACAAATTTAATATAATTTAATATAAACTAACATAAAGTTTTACCCAATCAAAATTCTAGCAAAATTTTCAATTCACATAAAAACATAACTATAACAACATTTAATAGGAATATAAAATTTAACTCAAATTTTAACTAATACATAAATTATTATTTGTGTTAAGTCAAAATATATTCTAATAAACAATTTGTTATTTGAGTTTAACTAATACACAAATCATATGTGTTAACTAAATACATGAATCAAATCTTAACTAACACAATATGGATACAACGACACATTAAATTTTAAATTTTTAGGATACGACATAGTATCAACATGGTTATCATAATATATATAATTCTATATATATAAGTATTTATTAATCATATTAATGCATGTATTATAAAATATATAAATCAACAGTAACATTAAATAAACATATTTTAATTTTAAATAAATAATGAATCCCCTTTATAACAATAAGTATTAAACTTCATGTAAATTATATAATGGAAATTTTTAACATGAAAAAACTAATATTAGTCATAAAAAAATAAGTAATAATGTAAAAATTAATGCATTTGAAAAGATTTATGCTTATCATTAAAGATTTGCCATCCATTAGAATTAGTGCTCGCTTAAATACAATTTTTGTCACTATTCAACACGTAAAAATAAATTATTGGTGATAAAACGAAAAAAAATTATTTTATATATATTTATATAATATTAGTGCCAAATTTTCAATTATCACTTACTATTTTTTATAAATTTTTTATTTTTTGTAGTGTATCTAATCATCCAAATTTATTATGATATTATGATTATAGTGAAATTTTTTACTACTTTCATTTGCCATTTAAAAAGTTTTTATATTATTTATTAGCCATTAAATTTCATAAAGTTTAATAAAAAAAAGCCTCATCGTGTCCAACACAGTGTCAGATTTTATCTTTTTTACTTTAATTTTTGGATATTTTATTGTCGTGTCCGACACATATCAAGAACGTGTCGGTGTTCGACATTGCACTGAGTGATTTTATAGTGTATCCGTGCATTATAGGTTTTGGGGAATAGTTAAAAATTAATTTTTGAGAGTTTTAGTATATTTGTTTATATTTGAGGGGAATATATTTTTTACTGTACCATTCAAATCAATACTTTTTATTGAGTTTTTAACTGTGAAAATAAAATTGAATAATTTTTTATTGTAAGAATAATAATGTAATCTATATTATATGTATGTATGCATAAATTGAATAATGAGAAAGTTTTGAGAATAATAAATAATTGAAAAACGTATTTAAAAAATTATTTTAATATTTAAAAAAAATTATATTTAATTATGTTTTTCAAAATAAAATTGTTCTGGGAAGTATAACCAGACACTTCCTCAATAATTAAACATTCTGAAAACGAAAGCTCTACTTACCTCTTCGGGCATAGACAGCAAAATTATTACAATGACTGAGAAAACAAATTGTCGACGTGGCAATTAATAGCCAACGATCTTCGGACAATTCTCTAGAAGGTGCATGTGCTTATCCAGTTTGCTTACGCGCTGTTTGGTTTTATTTTCAAATGCCATTTTCATTTTCAGCTTTTTTAAAAATTAAAAAATTAATTATAAAATGAAAATAGAAATTAAGATGTATTTGATGAAATATTAGAAAGTAATGATTATAATATGTTGTAGGATTGAAAAATAAGTTAATTTATATTTTTTATGTTTAAAAAAATTTATTTTTTAAATATATGTATATTTTACTAATTTAAAAATAATAGTGGATAATTTTATATCAAATTAAATTTAAATTTAATTGATGTATAATAAAATGATATGGTAGATTTAGAAAGAAATTTTGAAAAGAAAATATTTACTTTTTTTTAAAAAAATTATGAAAAAATATTCGTTTTTAATTTTCATTGTCGCGCAAAAATAAAAAGGGGACTTGAAAATAAAAACAAACACCCTGTTAGCGTTTTACCACGTATAACTTTCTAAGCCGGACCTCCCCCAGTCCTTGTCTTCATCCCTGCACCTTTGGCTGCTTACCTACGGGTACCACAATACTTGTCTAATTTCCAGAATTAAATATATTGCTTTCGTTTTCAGTTCAGCTGTTGTTTATAAACAAAGTCCAAGAAAAAAAGACCGTCGCCTGAATTAAGGGACTATTTGGCCAAACTTATTTAACAGGTCTTATGAGTTATTATATCTTATAAAATATTTAAGCAATCCAATTAATATATATTCGCCTTCAGCGAATTGAAATGTACTTAACTCAAATGTTGGAGAGGGGTGACTGTGTCCACTTTGGATCCTCTATTCCGTCTCTTATTCCAATTTCTTGTAATTTGTCAAGCGTTTTTGATTATTAATCAATTATTTTTATAAAAAAATATTTAATATAAATGTCATATATTCATGAATTGGAATATGAGATGAAATAGAAAATAGAATATAAAATTTAAATCAGGTTGTGTCTGTTGTATCTATCTTTATATCTATGTGTGTGTGTGTTTTTTGTATATCTATATGTGCAAGCCGTGAGCACTGGCTCATTTTACTCAAATCATTGTAAATATAATATAAAGACGAGAAATAGTTGGCAAATTGCATTCGGCCTCTTCAATATTTGACTTCACAATAATTGTACTTCATCTGCAGGTTTGTGGTCCTGCACATACATCTACAATTTATAATGCAAACATTGTGTTTTGATTGCTTAACTAATTTCAAGATTTATGATTTTAGTTATACGCTGTCATCAATAATATATTTCAATACAATGACAAATAAAATTAAGGCACATTTTGGACTTATTCCATTGTATATGGAAACTCTTAACTACTACAACGCAACTAGACAAGCCCTCGATGCCCCAAAAATAGGGTCAATCAGTGAATTAACCCAATCAAATCGAATTTTTTTTATTAATTATTCCAATAAACCAAATGAATTAATCAAAATTTTTGGTGAGATAAATAATTATAAATTTCTTTGTAATTTGGTAAATTAATCGATCGATTCAATTGATAAATTTTACTAAATTGATCGATGCTCACCGTACATGCTACAGTAACTTTTTGAGAATAGATGGCCAAATTTGTACAATGATCGAAAAAACAAATTGCCCACCTGACAATTAATAGCCAACGATCTTAGGACAAGTTTTGGAAGGTGCACGTGCTTATCCCGTTTATTTAGCGTTTTACCACGTAAAACTTTCTCAGCCGGACCTCCCCGAGTCCTCGTCTTTGCCCGTACCCTTGTCCCAGCACCTTTGACTGCCTACCTACGGGTACCACAATGCTTGTCTAATTTCCAGAATTAACTATATTGTTTTCATTTCCAATTCAGTGGCTGTTTATAAATAAAGTGGGCGTTTGGCTAAATTTATTTTAAATATTTTATAAGTTTTTATATTTTATAATATATTTTTAAACTTATAAAATGTTAGATTTTATTTTTAAAATAAGTTGTTGAAGTGTTTGGATAAAATGAGATTTTAGAGCTTATAAGATGTTAATAATGACAATTGTGTAATTAAAATAATTAAAAATAAAGGAGCTTGTTAACATTTTAAAAATAAGTTAGGATCTTCTTATATTTTTTAAAAGAGCTTATAAACTTCTAACATTTTATTTTAGGATCTTATAAGTTTTTTTTAAAAAAAATTTACCAAATATTTTTTATCAACTTATAAACTCTTAAACATCTCATAAGATGTTTTAAAGAGCTTATAAGCTCACCCAAACATCCTCAAAGTCTAAGAAAAGAAGACCGTCACCTGAATTAAGGGGCTAATTGGCTAAATTTATTTAACAGGTCTTATGAGCTACTATATTTTATAAAATATTTTTGGAGCTTATAATTTATTAGATCTTTTTTAAAATATAGTTGTTAAATTATTTGAATAAAACAAGATTTTGAAATTTATAAGATGCTAATAATGACAATTTTGTAATTAATATGAGTAAAATTAAGAGAGTTTGTTGAAATCTTAAAAATAAATTAGGAATTCCTTACTTTTTTAAAAAGAACTTATAAACTCTTAACATCTTATTTTAGAAACTTATAAGTGTTTTTTGACAAAAATTACCAAACGTTTTTTACCATCTTATATGATATTTTAATGAGCTTATAAGCTTGCCCAAACACCTTCTAAAAGGATATTTGAGCAAGTTTATGAGCTCCTAAAAAAATTTCACAAAATATTTAATTAAAAACTTATAAAATTTACAAAATATTTGATAATTTTTTTAAAAAAAACGAGTTTATAAGACTTAAAATGAAATTTTAGGATTTTATAAGTTTTTGTGCAAAAAGTAAAGAGATATCAATTTATTTTCAAAATCTTAACAAACTCATTTGATTTCAATCATTTCAATTACAAAATTGTCATTATTAATATCTTATAAGTTGTTTTAACCAAATCATTTAATAACTTATTGCAAAAATAAAATCTAACATCTTATAAACATCAAAAATATTTTATAATATCTTTTATATAAATTTACCCGAATACCGTCTAAATTTCAGTCGCAAATAATATTAAAAATCCACGCAGCACGTTCAGACACAGAATAAAAATTTCACCCATGCAAAAATCCGACAGTCCTAAACTTGTTCAGACGTTTATATTGAAAACTACAGCTGCGGTCCACATACACCGCCTCTCAATTCCACATCCACCCCACAATTCACGAAATGGATCGTGACCAAGAAATATACAATTATACATCCATCTAGATGATACTCCTATTTGTAAGTCTATAATTGGTCGGGGTAATTTAGGCCCATTTGATATTATTTTTATTCTTATTTTTTGTATCCATCATTTTTAAAATTTTAAAAGGTAATTAGTAAAAATGAGATGAAAATAAATTTTTATTTGAATATTGTTGAAAAAATAATAGTTATGTTGCGTATAGTAAATTGTAGAAGAAGAGAAATAATAATAATAAAATTAAAAAAATACATAAATTATTGAAAAAAATATATATATATATATAATAATGTATCGAACGGAGACCTTAGACACCATCATGTCTATATATTGACCCAAATTAATAAAGGGAAAAGACTCAAAAATGGCTCCTGAGCTTTCTTCTTCCCCGTCTAAGCCTCATGTAGTTCTATTTCCTTTCATGTCCAAAGGCCACACGATTCCACTCCTCCACCTAGCCCGCCTCCTCCTCGGCCGCCGGGTGGCCATAACCATCTTCACCACGGCGGCAAACCATCCATTCATTTCTCAATCTCTTTCTGGAGAAAATTTCTCTGTTGTTGATCTTCCCTTCCCTGAGAACATACCCGGAATCCCACATGGAACCGAAAGCACAGACAAACTTCCGTCAATGTCTCTCTTCGTACCCTTTGTCAATGGCGTAAAACTAATGCAGCCCTCATTCGAGGAAGCACTTGAGAATATTCATTCACAAGTCAGCTGCGTCATCTCAGATGGGTTTCTCCCTTGGACGCTAGAATCAGCATCGAAGTTTGGGATCCGACGGCTGAGCTTTTACGGGATGAGCTACTACGCCATGGCTATGAGCCGGGAAACAATTAAGAATGGCTTGCTATCATTACATGAGTCGGCCGACGAGCCCTTTGCGGTCCCTAGCTTTCCTTGGATCAAGATTACGAGGAATGACTTTGACGACCCGTTTGATAAACCCGATCCGAGAGGTCCTCATTTGGATTTCATCATCGAATCGAACACGGCGACAGAAAATAGCTATGGGTTGCTGATGAACAGCTTCCACGAACTTGAGCAACTGTATGCGGACTACTGGACCGTCCAGAAATGCCAACCTAAAGCGTGGAGTGTTGGGCCCTTGTGCCTGGTCGAACCACCAAAGAAGGAACTATTGCCGGCCCACAAGCCCAAATGGATCCACTGGCTTGACCAGAAGTTAGCCCGGGGTTGCCCAGTTTTATACATTGCATTTGGGTCTCAAGCAAAAATATCACCAGCACAATTACGTGAAATAGCTCTGGGCTTGCAAGAGGCAGGAAAAGTGAGCTTTCTGTGGGTAGTAAGGAAGAACGAAGTAGAAATAATTAATCCAGGCTTTGAAGATAAGGTAAAGGAAAGAGGAATCGTAGTCAATGAATGGGTTGATCAGAGAGAAATTCTTGAACATCAGACTGTGAAGGGGTTTCTGAGTCACTGCGGGTGGAACTCAGTTATGGAGGGAATATGTGCGGGAGTTCCAATTCTTGCATGGCCGATGATGGCGGACCAATACCTTAATGCAAGAATGGTGGTCGAGGAGATTAAAGTTGGT